>CM064489.1:34062009-34387221 GCA_032716605.1 Paralithodes platypus | reverse complement strand
CTGTAACCCTTGTGCATATTTTCTCCTTGTGGAGTGTAGCAGTATACAAGCGAAGGGCTTTTGCCTACACTTTCTTTGTATGCTCGCTACCTCATTGTGTTGACCTTTGTGGAGCGCCAGGGTAAGACCAGATACTTGAGATCTGGACTAACCAAGAGAGCCTCCTAGTCACTTAACGTAACATAAGGGAAATCTGTTCAAGGGGAGACAGTAGGCTACGAGCATGCTTGCGCTCTGCTTAGCCTCTTGGTACCTTTTATGCCGCTGCTAGACTTTATTAGTAATAAAGACAGCATTGTGTTTATTAACTTTAACTGTGTATGCTTTAGGAATTATTCACGTATTATTTTTGCCTAGGTTGATGCTTGGTGCACAACCCAGTATGGCTGTTACTTTGGCTAAGGAAGTACTGTTTTGAGTGGCTATTATTAGTGCTGTAACAGAGTTGTTGCACTCCCTTGTTATATATATGTATCCTACTTATTGGTGTATTTAAGATACACGCTTTGGTGTCCTGCCCCTGCATTATTTCTGTTCTATATTAACGAGCATCTTAGAGCATCAGACGTTTTCAGAAGATTCCATATCTGTTTGCTGTAGGACTAGACTTTCAGTATTTTCATAGAGCATTGAAGAGTTTAGTGTTGAGTACAGACTCACACTAAAGTTAACATAAGCATATATTTCTTTATTAAATCTTGTTATAGTTTATTCAAGCATTGTTATTACTTAAGAGCATTTTATTAACGTAAAGTACTCCTGTTGTGAGTAGGCTTTGCCGTCACCGGAAAGCCTTTGTAGAAGTGCACTAAAACCCAGTTAATTGATACCCTGTTATCCAGTAGATTAACCCTGGAGGGTTTAAGTGTTTTGTTCACCGGCGTAATAGTTCGAGGGTTTGGAATTAGCGTACCGTTGTTGCAGATATAGCATATCATCTAGTCCATTATTAAGTGCCCTTGTTTATTTCGTAGTGCCGGTCGTAACAAGAGCTCTGAAATAATATTGTTATGCTATCAAATACCTTGTTGTTGGAATTGTTGTGCCAACAGTGATGTATGGGGCTGAGACATGGGCTCTGAAGAAAAAGGAGAAAAGAGGGCTGGATGTGATGGAGATGAGCTGCTTGAGGAGTATGTGTGGAGTTACTCGTAGAGACAGATTGAGGAATAAAGAGATACGTAGGAGAGTGGGGCAGCAGGAAAATTTGTCAGCCAGAGTGGACAGAAGGGTGCTGAGCTGGTATGGTCATGTTGAATGAATGGGAGATGAAAGGGTTACAAAGATAATATGTGAGTCAGGTCCAAGGGGAGATAGAAGGGCAGGTAGACCCCCATTGAGATGGAGAGACTGTGTAAGAATGGCTTTGGATGATAGAGGAATGACTATAGATCAGGCAGGGGAAATGGTGGTGGACAGGAGTGAATGGAGAATGCTTGTGAATAGTTGAGTGAACACGTGGTCATTTGGAGTAAGGGGTCGGGCGCAAGTTGGACTAGATAATAGTCCATCAGGCGCCTGGCCCGGGGAGACGATTAATATGAAGGGTGCGCCTGGAAGTGTGGTGGGAGGGCTTGTGGCTTTGGCTCCGCTGCATGTCTGCCTGACGAGATCGGAACCTCTCCGGGTGGTTAGGGGCCGGGGGAGTGCTTGAGCGACCTTGGTGACCCTGGTCTCTGGGTCTTCTCCTGGGTGACCTGGATGTGTGTGAGTTTGTGTTTTTTATCTGTGTTTATTTGTTGTTTTATGTTGTTTTAATGTTTTCCCTGTTCTTGCTCAGTCTTGAGTCGGCTACCCCCAAAATGGGGATTGGGCCTGAGCATATAGATAGATAGATAGATAGATAGATAGATCAAATACCTTTATGTGGTCGAATATCGTTGAACAATCGAATATCGTAGAGCACTTGATTATCGTTGAGCAGTTGAATATAGTCTAATATTGTTGAGTAGTCAAATATTGTTTAGCAGTTGAAACTCGCTGAACAGTTAAATATAGCTGAGCAGTCGAATATTGTTGACCAGGTGTATATCGTTTAGCAATTGAATATCAATGAGGAGTTGACTATCATTGATTGGTATAATATCTTTGCACAGTTGAATATCGCTGAACATTCCAATATCTTTAAGCAGTTGAATATCATTGAGCGATCAATTACTGTCAAGTGATCTAACCTAGGCGAACAGTTTGATCTGGATGATTGAATATAATTTTCATAAACAAGTTGTCACATTATCCAGACTACACCACAACTAAGAATAATAAGAGTGATGCTGCTGACCATGGGCCCTCCTTGTGTGCATGACAAAGACAACATAATAACGACACTACCACCACTATCCTCGTCACCACCATCGACGGCAACACTAATAACAACAACACCATGAACATCAGGATCAACAATAATAATAATAATAATAATAATAATAATAATAATAATAATTCAGTTAGCATTTTACAATGTTGGTACCACATAATATGTTACAAATATGACATGTACCAGCCTTGCATAATTCCAACTAAGGATAGCCCAATAAGGCCATTAGGCTTATTTCCATTGGGGTCCTTGTGGGATTAGGTTAGCTGGGGAAAAAGGGGAGGATAAAAAAACTTTAGAGAAAGTATTTCTAGGGGGTTATTTTAAGATACCTTACATACTATAGTAATTATCAGTAATTAGTAATCAGTAATCATTTCAGATTGTTTTGCCTATCTCTTATGTCGTATTTAGTAGTAGACATAAGCTTGGTGCTCCCTTCTCGCAGCTGTCCGGTTCAGGTGCTCCTTCAAGCTACGTCTGAAAGAATACAGTGTTCTCTTTTCACGGACTGACTGGGGTAGGTCGTTCCAGTCTTTGATGGCAGTGAAGAAGAATGTTAGCTTACCCTGTCCTTGGATTCTCGGGACCGTAAAATTAAACATCCTATTTCTTGTATTATGTCCACTCCTCTCATTTGCTTTAACAGAATTACTCTTTAAATACTCTGGAGCTCTGTCATAGAATATTTTGAAGGCAATAGTAAGCCTGATTTGTTTGGCCCTGTCAGAGACATTCAGCATACCAAGTGACTGAAGTTGTTCCTGGCCAACATGCGATCTGGGTCCTAGGTTCAGCATGAACCTAACCATTTTATTTTGAGTGACCTGAAGTTTGTGCTGTGCTGATTTAGATGATGCAGAGTACCAGGATGACACAGAACAGTCAAAATGACATTGAACAAGCGCTTGGCATAGAGTCTTTTTGGTCGCCGCTGGCAAGCATCCCACCTGTCCATACTAGGTATTTTATACGTGCTCTACATTTTTTCAGGATAGATTCCAAAATTGTTTCACCTGACAAAGTCGAGTCCAGTTTTAGTCCGAGATATTTCACTTGTGACACTGTTGTTATAGGAATATCATTACAGTTGACCGAGAAGCCCACAATGTCTTTCAGTTTGCGTTTTGTTCCACATAAGATGGCTTCTGTCTTGCCCAGGAGAAGAGATAGTCTATTGTCCACTAGCCAATCACTACACAATTCTAGTTCTTTGGAAAGTGAAGCGGCAATACTTATTGGGTCTTTTCCTGAAACCAGGAGTACGCTGTTGTCAGCATACAGTAATAATTTCCACGAGATGCTCAGTTCCATGTCGTTCACATAACAGAGAAAGAGTAAGGGACCAAGGATGCTTCCCTGCGGGACCCCACAGTTAATTGGCATAGGATCAGATATATTATCATCAATTTTGACTCTTTGTGTTCTACCACTAAGATAAGATTTAAACCAGTTCACTGACCCAATGCCCATTGCTTGTAGTTTATTACAGAGGATATCATGGTCTACTGTATCAAACGCTTTTTGTAGATCAAGAAGAACCATACCGGTGTAGTTACTGTTACGACTGAGGTTTAAATATATCAGGGCTCTTATTCATTGGACTAGTAATGGCATAAATGCTACAACGGAAAGCGCTAGATTCAACCTCTGATGTATATTCCCAGTGAACAATGAACACAAATACTCTCCAGAGTTCTATATGCAATAATAGGTTATCAAACTCTCAATAAATGTGCGCCTACTCTAGGCTTAATGTTATGTGAAAACAGCCTATTACTACCTATAACCGAAGGTGCTTGGTTATGGTATGCAAAGTAAGGTGGTAAGAGAAGTTACAGCTTACGTTACTTTAATCAATAAATGTCAGGCACTCCTGCATGAAAGAAACTGCACTAAAGTCCTTCAACACCAACAAGGAATCTTCTTTAAATGTTAGATGCTATCAATATGCTCGAATCGGAAATGGAACCCAAAAAGGCAGGCAGCGGAACAATGCTCGAGCAGGCTATGCTCACAAAATGCAGGATATATAATGCAGTCGGAGCCAAGAATATCCTAAACGCTACAACAATTATAATAATCGCCACGACAATGCAGTATTCCTATCAACAAAAAGAGCCTAAGTCGTTTGTGTCTCAATACATCAAACTAGGCTGCGAAATGCTTGTGTAATCATAAACGGGTATGCATAATAAGAGTAATTGGTTTAATATACTTAATGTCTACTATGACTGATAAAGTCTAGCTAGAGTCAATGATACGAGATACTGGTGCGCATGGCATGCCGCATAGCCTAGTGCAAATCTCAAGTCTGTGCGTCAAGTATTACGTTATAGTGAAGGGTAGCTCTCTTGAGAAACCTTAATACCGAAGTATTAAGCGTTCTCCTGGCGTACCTCAAAGACAAACAACCGAGCTTAGAACAGTGCAGAATGGTATAGGCAAAAAGCCCTCATTCGTGCATGCTCTACTCTCAATGGCACACAGACTAGAATTTACCCAATCAACTCCAGTTCTCAGGTACGTCGTGCAGCTTTTAACTAAAGCCAGCACCCATCGGAGACAATACCTTATAATATCAGACTCCTAGTCTAGCATTATCTAATCCTCAGAACACTAATAATTATAGGAAGCGGTACTGAACAATGTGAATGCCAACCAATGCTTCGTGATCAACTTATCTTAACAACTAACATACATGGGTTATATAAGACCTTAACACACAATACAACTGGCCAGCATGAAGCTGATTATGCAGAGTTAACCAGAGGGGGTATAATATTAATAAAAGGTGGTGAAAGATATGGAAAATGAGAGAGATAGGCAGAGGAAAAGGTTCTCAGGTGCAGTAAGGGGGACAGATATCAAAGGGATAAGAGGGATGCGTTCTAGAAACCAGATCTGAGGGAGAGAGTGGCAAGAGAGCTGTATATATACTGGGACTAGTTTGCACCGCGTAGGCAGGGCGGTAACAAGTCCTCCAACCAATCCCCAGGAGGTCAGCCAACCATGACATCACCAAGCATGGTAAAAAACTCCTCCAACCAATCCCCAAGAGGCCAGCCAGCCGTGAAGTCATCGAGCATGGCAAAAAACATTGCGTGCCTCCCCACACTCTGTTCTACTCTCTCTCGCTCTCTCTCAAATCCTATCATTACAACTTAATGATAAAACATATACTTTGCAATTAAATATATAAAGCCTTGACATGGGCGAAAACAAAGAGCCTTTCTGGACTGCCCATGACACGAGCTTTCATATGAAATAAAGCACACAATAATACATCAACTGTAGCCACATCCACTGCCCTGGCAATCCTAGCGAGTCACCGTAGGACAAACCATGCGGTTCTAACGGAGTGGTTAACGTCACATTACCTTTAGACATTTCTTTACGAATGTGATCTGTTAAGTGGATGAGACAGGAGTCTGTCGAGTACATGCATCTGAAACCTGATTGAAACTTATAGAATAGATCATTTTCTTTGAGGTAGTGTTCAATTTGGGTGTATACAGCTCTTTCAAGGATTTTTGATACAATACATAATATGCTAACTGGTCTGTAGTTGCCAACATCTAGTTTATTTCCTTTCTTGAATAGAGGGGTTACAATAGCTTCCTTCAGTTCAGCAGGTACAGTGTGTTGTTAATTGACAGGTTGATGATGTGGGTTAGGGGACCTGCTATACCAATGGCTCCATCTCGTAGAAATTTGGCAGGAATTTTGTCTGGTCCTGTGCTTTTATCTACATTTAGGTTAGAGAGCTCGTCAAATGTGTATTTTGGTGTAACATTTTGCAATCCAAAAGTGTTCGGGTGTATGCCTTTATCCCTGTAGAAATTTCGAAAGGTGACCGTTGTTGTCGTGTATTTATTGAGAGGTTGCGGGTCTGTTCTGTGGTTGTGCTATGGAGGTGAAGAAGGAGTTGAAGTAGGTTGAAATTTGTCGTTTATCGTGGCAAACCTGAGCATTAATGTTGAGAGCAATATTAGTTTTAGACGAATCCCTTGCCTTGTTGCTGTAGCCTGTTGTTTTTAAGTGCCTCCATAGTTTTTTGGATTATTCTGATATTCCTCTGCCTTACTGTTGTGACGTTAACCACTCCGTTAGAACCGCATGGCTTGTCCTACGGTGACTCGCTAGGATCGCCAGGGCAGTGGATGTGGCTACAGTTGATGTATTATTGTGTGCTTTATTTCATATGAAAGCTTGTGTCATGGGCAGTCCAGAAAGGCTCTTTGTTTTCGCCCATGTCAAGGCTTTATATATTTAATTGCAAAGTATAAGTTTTATCATTAGTAGGAATGATAGGATTTGAGAGAGAGAGAGAGAGTAGAACAGAATGAGAGGAGGCGCGCAGTGTTTTTTACCATGCTCGATGACGTCATGGCTGGCTGGCCTCCTGGGGATTGGCTGGAGGACTTGATACCGCCCTGCCTAAGCGGTCCAAGCTAGTGCCAATATATATACAGCTCCCTTGCCTCTCTCTCCCTCAGATCTGGTCTCTAGGACGCATCCTTCTTATTCCTTTGATATTTGTCCCCCTCTCTGCACCTGAGAACCTTTTCCTCTGCTATCTCTCTCATTTCCCATATCTTTCACCACCTTTTATTAATATCATACCCCCTCTGGTTAACTCTGCATATTCAGCTTCATGCTGGCCAGTTGTATTGTGCGTTACGGTCTCACATAACCCATGTATTTAAGTTGTTAAGATAAGTTGATCACGAAGCATTGGTTGGCATCCATATTGTTCAGTACCGCTTCCTATAATTATTAGTGTTCTGCTGGATTAGATAATGCTAGACTAGGAGTCTGATATTATAAGGTATTGTTTCCGATGGGTGCTGGCTTTAGTTAAAAGCTGCACGACATACCTGAGAACTGGAGGTGATTGGGTAAATTCTAGTCTGTGTGCCATTGAGAGTATAGCATGCACGAATGAGGGCTTTTTGCCTATACCATTCTGCACTGTTCTAAGCGGGTTGTTTGTCTTTGAGGTACGCCAGGAGAACGCTTAATACTTCGGTATTAAGGTTTCTCAAGAGAGCTACCCTTCACTATAACGTAATACTTGACGCACAGACTTGAGATTTGCACTAGGCTATGCGGCATGCCATGCGCACCAGTATCTCGTATCATTGACTCTAGCTAGACTTTATCAGTCATAGTAGACATTAAGTATATTAAACCAATTACTCTTATTATGCATACCCGTTTATGATTAGACAAGCATTTCACAGCCTAGTTTGATGTATTGAGACACAAACGAATTAGGCTCTTTTTGTTGATAGGAATACTGTATTGTCGTGGCGATTATTATTATTGTTGTAGCGTTTAGGATATTCTTGGCTCCGACTGCATTATATATCCTGCCTTTTGTGGGCATAGCCTGCACGAGCATTGTTCCGCTGCCTGCCTTTTTGGGTTCCATTTCCAATTC
Source organism: Paralithodes platypus (assembly GCA_032716605.1). Lineage (NCBI taxonomy): Eukaryota > Metazoa > Arthropoda > Malacostraca > Decapoda > Lithodidae > Paralithodes > Paralithodes platypus. The sequence goes on along the minus strand of CM064489.1, from coordinate 34,379,458 downwards.
GAGCATCTTGATAGCATCTAACATTTAAAGAAGATTCCTTGTTGGTGTTGAAGGACTTTAGTGCACTTTCTTTCATGCAGGAGTGCCTGACATTTATTGATTAAAGTAACGTAAGCTGTAACTTCTCTTACCACCTTACTTTGCATACCATAACCAAGCACCTTCGGTTATAGGTAGTAATAGGCTGTTTTCACATAACATTAAGCCTAGAGTAGGCGCACATTTATTGAGAGTTTGATAACCTATTATTGCATATAGAACTCTGGAGAGTATTTGTGTTCTTTGTTCACTGGGAATATACATCAGAGGTTGGATCTAGCACTTTCCGTTGTAGCATTTATGCCATTACTACTCCAATGAATAAGAGCCCTGATATATTTAAACCTCAGTCGTAACAAATGGCGACCTTGCCAGGATTTGGTGAACCTACATTTATTAGCAGGGAACATTTGTTGTTTTGGGGAATATTTTGCGGGGATCAGCAAGAATAATTTTTTTTTTTGCAACATAGTATAGCCCTTGAGTATTTCCGAGAATTTTTGTGTGTATATTGAGGTATAAGAGTTTGGGGTGCTTCTTTTCTGAATATTGAGGTGAAAATGTTTTGGTGAGCATCATGTCTTATACCGGATCAGAGGAGAATGGAGACACAGTACGTAATGTCGAAACTGAGGAACAGCAGCATGATGAAATGGTTAATCAGGTGAACTGTGAGGAGGATGCTAGGATATTTTTGCAATGGCCTGTTACTGCCGAGCGATTGGAAGGTATGAATCGGTACGGTCTTCAATGCCTTGCCACAGCTATCGGTCATGCGGGTACTAGCAGCATGACCAGGGATAACTTGATAACGTGTGTACTGGGCAGGGTGACTGGTGAGCGAGAAGGGTTGAGTGCTCAGAACCCTTCGGCCATGCTTCCCCTACACTCGACTCCTAGCCATCCCAGTAGTTTGCCGACCCCGAGTACGCTTCCACAGTTGGGTGGTGACTGGCAGGGTGGGTTGCCCCTGGGGGAACCACCGGTAATTTCAAACATTGTAGCACCTTCACCTCCTCAAGGGTTAACTCCAGAATTATTGTGTCAGCTCGAATTAGCTAAGATCGAAGAGAGAAAGGCTATCAGGGTATCTGAGGTTCAACAGCAACAAAGGGCATGTGAGCTTCAGCTTCAGCTTCAGCAGCTAATAGAATTAGCCAAGATAGAAGAGAGAAAAACTCTCAGTCAGCAGTCTCAGCACATAGAGCTAGCAAAAATCCAAGCTGATTTAGAGTCGACTAGGTACTGTGCCGACATGGACGTAGAGAAGTCGCGAGTAGAGACAACGGGACAGCGACTTGGGGCTGGTAACCGTGTTCATGATCAACCTCTCTCGCACTTATTGAAACTGGTTCCGGTGTTTGATGAGAGTGGTGTAACAGAATTTTTCGCACGCTTTGAGAAGAAGTGCCAGGAACACCAGTGGCCAGAGAATAAATCTGCAGCACTTGTATCCTCTAGATTAATAGGCAAGGCTCTTAAAGCCTACGATGCGTTACCTTTGGAGTCATGTATTGTGTATGAGGATCTCAAGGAGGCTGTCCTGAGGGTTTACGAACTGCAACCAGAAACGTACCGTTTGAAGCTCCGGGGTGTAACCAAGGGAAGAGATAGCACCTTTTTGGAACACGCCCGGGACTTGTCCGATGCTATGGGGAACTGGCTCCGATCTGAGAAGGTAACAACATTTGATGGAATTAAGCAGTTAATGATGTTGGAGCAGTTCTTTAAGAGCACGGGCGGTGATCTAACTTTGAACTTAAAGGAGAAAAACCCAAGAACTCTAGTAGAAGCAGCAGAAATGGCTGATCTACGGCTGTCGTTGATTCGGGGTTGCGGGTCTTCACAGAAGTACGATGCAAGTGCTAAGGACCGTTATCCTCCCCCTCCCCGTAGCAATGACACATTTAAACAAAAGAGCAATGAAATTAAAACTGAATCCAAACCTAACGCCACGCCGTATAAGAAAGGTCAGGGGCCTTTTACATCACAGTATAAGCCGAGACCGAAATTTATGTGTTTTAGGTGCCACAAGGAGGGTCATAAAGCAAATGAGTGCCCTAGTCGACCTCCTCCGGCAGCCGTGTCTTTTGCTCACGGCATTGGAGTGTTCAAGAGGACATCGGAGTTTGTTAGAGGCAATTCTTCCGAGGTAAATACACTGCCAGTGCAGAAGGATCCGGAAGGCTTATTCCCTGTCCGTGATGCCATTAGTGACCACAGGGGACTCGGGTGTGTGGAGTGGGGGGTAGAAGACATAAGGTGAGAATTTTGCGTGACACTTGGGCATCGCAAACACTGTTGAGAAATTTCACTGGTAAACCTTTAAATACGGCGCGGGTGGTTGTGGTTCAGGGAGTTAATGCAACAAGGTCATACCCGCTTGTAAGAATGAAGATGGAAGTTGATGGTGTGACTCGTGACCTGGATGTAGGAATTGTTGAGAAGTTACCTGTTGGGGGCGTCGACCTCCTTCTCGGCAACGACTTTGCGGGGCCTACTTCTGAGGCTCCACCCTTAGTCGTTGCCGAGAAGCCGGCCGACGTGAGTAGGGAGGAGCAGGAGTGGGTTGAGAAGTGTCAGGTGCAACCTATGGCGTGTGTTGTCACCAGATCTCTTGCATCCAGGGAGTCACATTCTGGTCAACAGTCTTTAGACAAGCGGAGGAAAGGTACCGAGAAGGGGTTGAAAGTTGATGCGGTTGAGAGTTTAATATCAACGGACATTCTCGGGGACTCATTATTAGGACCGATTTTCGAATCTGGAGAAGACCCATTAACTTTTACTAAGAAGGCAGAGGATGGGCTTAAAAAGACGAAGAGACAGCAATGATACAGAGAGAGAGAGCAACGGGAGGCTAAATTCAATGTAGGAGGGGGGCATGAGTTGTTTCGCAAACACTTAGATAAGCTTGCTCCTTCGGACATTCGTAAATTGCAATTAGAAGACCCGGAGGTTCTTGAATGTGGTACCGGTGCTGTCGAGTTGGAGGAGGACAGTGATGTTGAGAAGCTATCGGACCTGGATTACTTGGTAGCTACTCCAGACAGACATAAGCGCAATCAGTTATGTCACGTTAATCTCATGAAGGAGTATGTGAGGCACCCCCCTGAGCCTCTCACTGTGTCTGTGATGACGTTTAGCAATCAAGGTGGAGAAGGAGAACAGGACAGTCAAGCTGAGGTGGAGGATAACTGGGATCATCATGTCTCTGCGAACCAGTGGGCAGGGAATACGAACCAGGCGGCTCAGGAAGCGTTGCAACACTTACCTGAGCATCTGCGTGTGGCTGTGGAGCGCCTGTTCGATTCATACCCCTCTGTTTTCGCGGAGCACCCAGGCCTCACTACCCTAGAGGTGCAAGACGTGGACGTAGGAGACCACCCCCCTTTCAAGTCAGTTCCCTATAGGGTGCCCCCTATTAAACTACCGGCCCTCCGGGCGGAGTTGGAGTATATGTTAACAAGGGGGCTGATTGAGAAGGGGGTGGTGAAGTGGACATCTCCCGTCACGCTGCAGCCAAAACCGGATGGTAAGGTGCGATTCTGCATAGACTACAGACGGTTAAACGGTTTGACGCCCACCAACCCATACCTTCCTCGGGTCGACGACTGTGTGGATAAGATAGGCAATGCAAAGTACCTAACCAAGGTGGACTTGGTTAAGGGATACTGGCAGGTGCCCTTATCCGAACGAGCGAAAGAGGTATGTGGCTTTGTGGTGGATGGTGCTACCTACCGCTGTAACGTGATGCCTTTTGGCCTAAAGAACGCACCCGCTACCTTTCAGAGTTTGATGAATGATATAACGGCAGACATTCCTAATTGCACAGTGTACCTCGACGATGTTATTATCTATGACAACAGCTTTAAGAGTCATTGTGAGCACATAGAACTCCTGTTCGAGAGGCTTAGTGAGGATGGCTTGGTGGTCAACCTGGCAAAGTGTGATTTCGTGCGGGCGTCCGTGCAGTATCTTGGGTTCATGGTGGGGTTGGGTCAGGTGTGCCCCCCACAGAACAAGATAGCTGCGATAGATCACTTTCCCCGGCCGGCCACCAAGAAGCAGATCATGAGGTTCTTAGGTATGATCGGATACTACAGACGCTTCATTAAGGGGTACTCTACCGTGCTAGCACCTCTGACAGATCTTTTAGCGAAGGATAAGAAATTCAAATGGGCGCCTGAGTGTGAGAAGGCGTTTAGAGTAGTAAAACAGCTGTTGTGCACTCACCCGATCCTCAGGGCCCCTGACTTTAGCCTACGTTTCCAACTAGCAACGGATGCTAGTGGTGTGGCGGCTGGTGCCGTCCTTATGCAAAAGGACGATGATGGGCTGGAACATCCTGTTAGTTTCTACTCGAAGAAGTTCAATTCAGCCAAAAAGAACTACTCTGTTGTCGAGAATGAGCTGCTGGCAATTGTACTTGCACTGAGGCATTTCGAGGTCTATGTTCCAGCCTATGGTCCAGTTGTTGTAATTTACACAGATCATCACCCTCTCAAGTTCTTGAACCAGTTTCACAATCGAAATATGAGGCTGACCAGGTGGTCGCTAATGTTACAGGAATATAACCTGGACATACACCATATTGCTGGTTGTGACAACGTGATTGCAGATTGTTTTTCAAGGGTAGATGATCCTGGGTAGATTGACACACGGGTAGCCTCCTGCTTTGGATTGAATAGTATTTTGCGCTTGGTGCTTGTTGGCTCGCAGTTGTAGCCCAGCGTATTGGGTCGTAAAGCAGGAGTTGAGCGTTTTGTATAGAAGAAAACAAACTAGGCTTGCCCCTATAGTGCAGCCGAAATAAACATTAAAAACATAAAAACATCAAATAAAAACTCTTTCTTTGATAGTTGAATTTTTTCAGTATGTTATAGCAGTAATTCTGAGTTGCACTCCTCTCAGAATGCTGGGCTAGAGAAGCTCGCTCTTGAGGAGCATAACTACATATGATTTAACCTATTGTGTTGGGGAGGGTTATAATTTTGTAAAATGTTTTGTTGAGAACTGTGCCAGATATTTTACTGCCGCTGGGTGATGGGAAGTAGAGATATAGCATGGGTTCTAACCATCAGATTTTTTTGAGCTTTGAGCCTCTGAGAAAAATCTTGGGGGGGGTGTGACGTTAACCACTCCGTTAGAACCGCATGGCTTGTCCTACGGTGACTCGCTAGGATCGCCAGGGCAGTGGATGTGGCTACAGTTGATGTATTATTGTGTGCTTTATTTCATATGAAAGCTCGTGTCATGGGCAGTCCAGAAAGGCTCTTTGTTTTCGCCCATGTCAAGGCTTTATATATTTAATTGCAAAGTAAAAGTTTTATCATTAGTAGGAATGATAGGATTTGTGAGAGAGAGAGAGAGAATAGAACAGAGTGAGAGGAGGCGCGCAGTGTTTTTTACCATGCTCGATGATGTCATGGCTGGCTGGCCTCCTGGGGATTGGCTGGAGGACTTGATACCGCCCTGCCTACGTGGTCCAAGCTAGTGCCAGTATATATACAGCTCCCTTGCCTCTCTCTCCCTCAGATCTGGTCTCTAGAATGCATCCTTCTTATCCCTTTGATATCTTTCCCCCTCTCTGCACCTGAGAACCTTTTCCTCTGCTATCTCTCTCATTTCCCATATCTTTCACCACCTTTTATTAATATCATACCCCCTCTGGTTAACTCTGCATATTCAGCTTCATGCTGGCCAGTTGTATTGTGCGTTAAGGTCTCACATAACCCATGTATTTTAGTTGTTAAGATAAGTTGATCACGAAGCATTGGTTGGTATCCATATTGTTCAGTACCGCTTCCTATAATTATTAGTGTTCTGCTGGATTAGATAATGCTAGACTAGGAGTCTGATATTATAAGGTATTGTTTCCGATGGGTGCTGGCTTTAGTTAAAAGCTGCACGACATATCTGAGAACTGGAGTTGATTGGGTAAATTCTAGTCTGTGTGCCATTGAGAGTAGAGCATGCACGAATGAGGACTTTTTGCCTATACCATTCTCCACTGTTCTAAGCTCGGTTGTTTGTCTTTGAGGTACGCCAGGAGAACGCTTAATACTTCAGTATTAAGGTTTCTCAAGAGAGCTACCCTTCACTATAACGTAATACTTGACGCACAGACTTGAGATTTGCACTAGGCTATGCGGCATGCCATGCGCACCAGTATCTCGTATCATTGACTAGCTAGACTTTATCAGTCATAGTAGACATTAAGTATATTAAACCAATTACTCTTATTAATTATGCATACCCGTTTATGATTACACAAGCATATCGCAGCCTAGTTTGATGTATTGAGACACAAACAACTTAGGCTCTTTTTGTTGATAGGAATACTGTATTGTTGTGGCGATTATTATTATTGTTGTAGCGTTTAGGATATTCTTAGCTCCGACTGCATTATATATCCTGCCTTTTGTGAGCATAGCCTGCACGAGCATTGTTCCGCTGCCTGCCTTTTTGGGTTCCATTTCCGATTCGAGCATCTTGATAGCATCTAACATTTAAAGAAGATTCCTTGTTGGTGTTGAAGGACTTTAGTGCAGTTTCTTTCATGCAGGAGTGCCTGACATTTATTGATTAAAGTAACGTAAGCTGTAACTTCTCTTACCACCTTACTTTGCATACCAAAACCAAGCACCTTCGGTTATAGATAGTAATAGGCTGTTTTCACATAACATTAAGCCTAGAGTAGACGCACATTTATTGAGAGTTTGATAACCTATTATTGCATATAGAACTCTGGAGAGTATTTGTGTTCTTTGTTCACTGGGAATATACATCAGAGGTTGGATCTAGCGCTTTCCGTTGTAGTATTTATGCCATTACTAGTCCAATGAATAAGAGCCCTGATATATTTAAACCTCAGTCGTAACACTGGAAATAATTAGATTTCGCTGATTTAATTTTCCTGCTTAGTTTATTCCTAGCCCTGTTGAACTCATGTTTCAGACCTTGATCCTGCCTATGTTTCACTAGCCTTATTAACAGATGGTCCCTATGATCCAGATGGTGTAGTATGTCATTGTTGATCCATGGGTCTGACCTTGCTTTAATTCGTATGTCTTTCAGAGGAGCTATTTCGTCTAGGATGTTTGTGATGATGGTTCTGAAGCCAATCCATGTGTCATTAACGTTTGTATTTCCAAACACTGGAGACCAATCTGTATTCCACAAAATTTCCAGAAATGTTTCTTTGTTGTAGTTTCTGAGTGACCTTGTTTTAACACCTTTAGGTGGCCTAGGCGGCATATAATATGTAGCCACCAGCGGGGTGTTTTTACCCAAAATAGGGCTGTTTACGTGATCGTTTTCATGCCTAAATAAGACCCAGAGCGTAAAACAAGTATCTATCCCTGAAAGGGCATAAACAGAGCTTTCCAATGACACCACAACGATCCTTTTATGACCGCTAGTTTTCTTGCAACAACCGCGCAACACGAGTGCAAAAAGCATGTAATTCGGTACTTTCCCCATACAATTCAGTATGTAGCGAGTGAGAGAGGGAGGGAGGAGGTGGGATTCATGTCAATAGGTTCGCCGCGGTGGTCTGGAGCAGTCATACGCTCGCTACTCTCCTGCCACCACTTGTCTCTCTCTCAGCAACATTACGTGCTGAAATTGCCACACGACCTATGTCGCGCACCGCCAGATAGTCCAGATTTATTATACTCGACTTATGTTGCGCGCCGCTAGTTAGGGGTTAATGACCTTGTGATTTTCTAGGGTAATTTTTGGAGTTTTACGTGTGCAATATGTGACGAAGTGATCACTTATCCCAGTCTGTATAACCCCTGATTGTGATATTTTGTCCTCTCTGTTACAATTTATATGGTCTAATATTGTAGCAGTGTTCTCAGAGATACGTGTGGGGGTTGTGTTGAGTTGTTTGTGATTGTGTATTGTCAGTATGTGCCTATATTCTCGTACAAGCCTATTATTTCGTTGTTTGTAACACAAGTTAAAATCCCCTAGTATAATAGATTCATTCCGGGGGTCTAGTAATGACAAAGTTCGTTCTAATTTGGTCAAGAATTGTGTGTCGTCTGGTGGCCTATAGCACACTCCAATTGTGATGGGTTTTGTTCTAGGCAGGTGTAAGTCAATCCAAAGAGCTTCGTGGTTTTCTACATGGAGGTCGGTCCTAGTTGTGTGTGTGAGGTTGTTTTTTTACATACAGACATACTCCTCCCCCTTGTCTATTGCGATCATTACGAACCATATTGAAACCTTGAATGTTTATTTCACCATCATTTATACTCGAGTCCAGCCAGGTTTCTGTAATTGCAATTATTGAAGATTTGGCCTTATTAGCAAACACGTTTATTTCTGACAATTTATGGTACATTGATCTGGCGTTAATGTGGATAAGATGGAGCCCTTTGTTGGTGAACACTCTGTATTCATCGTTTCATGTGTCCTGGCTGGATTCTGAGTTGTTAATACTTGGTTCATTTACATTAACATTCGGTAATAAATGCAAGGCACACTTATTGCATAAGAATTTACGTTCTTCACTGTTGGTCTTCTTAGAGATGCACTTCATGTGAGCTACAGTTTTACACTTAACACAGTTTAGGATCCTTTGGTTTTTGTTATGAGTGATTCACATTTATCACAAAGTTTATAGGATCATTTATAGCTAATTCCCTACATTTATCGCATTCCACTTCGTTTCAACTGTTATACACAGCCAGTGTATCGGACACAGAATTGTGTCCGATTGTTTTATGTGGGCATAGTCCAGTTTTGCATATTGGGATTGGAGATGTCATGTTGTCAACGGAGAATAACTGGGAATTGGTGCGGATGCCCAACCTGATCTGGTGTCTGGGACAAACGACCTGGGTTGTCTCTTTATCGTTCAATCATGACCTGTAATGAGAGAGGGGCCAAGAATCAATGTCACATAAAAGAAGTGTAAATCATCCTGCTCTACAGATCCTAATTCTCAGATAACAGAGTGAGAGGAAGTAAAGGAAGATACAACACATGTACAGTCCCGGACAGATGAAACAGAAACACCTCGTCCACCCGCTATGTGGTGAGGGGCTCTGCGTATTTGGTAACACTGGCAGGAGGTGGGAGGGATGTGGGTGGGTGGGTGATGAGGGGAGGTATGTGGGGGGTTTAGGGGGGAATTGGGAGGGTGAAGAGGCAGCAATCATGGTGTGGCTGGTGGGAGGGGGCAAACAAGTGACAGGCTAGGGGAGAGCAGACTGTTAAATTTGTTAAATGTAGCATACAGTGATATTGTAGGTATGTGTAATTTAAAATCCTGTGAGAGTAGCTTGTTCTATAGGAAAATTTGCTTGTCACTCTGTTCTCCCCTACCCCGTTACTCGTTTGCCCCCTCCCACCAGCCATACCATGATTACTGCCTCTTCACCCTCCCACACTCCCCCCTAAACCCCCCACATCCCTCCCCTCATCATCCACCCACATCCCTCCCACCTCCTGCCGGTGTTCCAAATCCGCAGAGCCCCACACCACACAGCTGGTGGACGGGGTGTTGCTGTTTGATCTGGCCGGGACTGTACTTCCATCACACCGGCTCCCCAACACATAACTCAGAAATACCTGTAATTGTTTTGTTTGTTTTCGTAGGTGTAATGCAACATAAAGGCCTTGGAATGTTTATAGAGCTGTCAGACAACTCAATTCGGCACCAATGCGATTATTGAGATAGTCGGGATTATAGGGCTGTCTGTTACTTAAGCACTAGTCACCGTGTGCTAACAGTACATATCGGATTGATAGGGATGCAGGGGATGTGCTCTGGCCCTTTACAACTGTCGGTTGAACCGAGGCACGAGAAGTACCTATCAGTTGTTAGGAATGATCCAGATCATGCCCTTCATTACCCTTCAGTTTCGATGACGTGCAATGCATGAACGGGTTTATAAGGCTGCCGGACATTTGTCATAGCCCTTTAACACGATGGAACTGATCAACGGCAAGATGCGCACTTACCGGATTTATTAGGTTGGAAATCCAAGTATCCAGCCCTTTAATAAGACCAACATCAGTTTGACGGAAATGCCAGAAAATTACCCGACCAACTAACTCGAGGTTACACAATGCCCTTCCGACCTAGGTGAACCGAGCTCAGCCATTCAAAGTTTCTGGAGCAAAACCAAACCAAAGGGATCCCTGGTTCAACCCAAAACCATCCTTCATGCTTACAGGTCAGTCTTTCAAACACAGACTCAAGGATTTTACAACAATTAAACATCAGAACCCATGAAAAGCAAAGAGAGGGCAGTCTCGTCAGTGCGGACCTCAAGTGTAGAATTACCTTTTTTATGCATGCAGGCCTACAAACTAGAAGCCAATTATGACACAATAAATATGGCATTACATCTATACACATATATATATATATATATATATACTGTATATAGTTCATACTTTTTTTTGCAAGGAGGCATGAATAGAGTATCGTCTAACACAAACACAACCTAGTAGAGAAGCACTAAATTAGGAAAGGGTCAAAGTCAAGTAATAGGAAAATACTATACCGTGACAACCCAGCATGAAGCCTGTGCTGCACAACACCACCCTGGATATCAGACATCAAAACATCAGTGTAGACGTTAGAGAATTCAACAAACTCTTCACCAAGTGAGACAGTTAACACAAAAACACAATCCAACACACAATGCTAGCCCGCACACAATCCCACATGTCGAAGTGTGCAGCCCTGTAGATGAAACCTGAAAAGCTAGACTAACACAAGCCACCCACAAGCAATGCTTGCTATAAGTAATAGTAAAACACAGTTAAACAGTCTGATAACCCAGTCCCGTGGGGCCAGACAGGGGTACCCTTCAGAACCAGTGCAAGATAAGAATAACGCAATCCTAATGCACTCTGACTAGCTGAAAAACTTCCCAACGGCTTCAAAACATCTTAACACCTTACGAGCGGCCTATGCGGTTTATTTATATGTACCGCACAGCGGGGTGTTTTTAGCCAAAATAGGGCTGTTTACGTGATCATTTTCATGCCTAAATAAGACCCAGAACGTAAAACAAGTACCTATCCCTGAAAGGGCATAAACAGAGCTTTCGAATGACACCATAACGATCCTTGTATGATGGATAGTTTTCTTGCAATAACCGTGCAACGCGAGTGCAAAAAGCAGGTAATTCGGTACTTTCGGTACATAATTGAGTATGTAGCGAGTGAGAGAGGGAGGAGGGAGCTGAGATTTGTGTCAGTAGGTTCGCCGCGGTGGTCTGGAGCATTCATACGCTCGCTAGTCTCCTGCCACCACTTGTCTCTCTCTCTCAGCCACATTACGTGCTGAAATTGCCACTCGACCTATGTCGAGCGCCGCCACATAGTCCAGCTTTATTTAACTCGACTTATGTTGCTCGCCGCTAATTAAGGGTTAAATATAACAAGGACTCACTGTGGAAGCAGTGAGAGTGGCTGGAGAGAGACGAACAGTGCATGGGGGGAGACGTGTTATCGTTATCGCACCGAGCACTGTTTCAGGAAGGGTGAGAGGGGTTCGTGACAAGGACGTGTAGTGCTGACACAAATGAAGAATAAGAATCGCACTTAACGAACGCTTAACATTCTTAATTTTTTAAATATTTGTATCTTCATAGTGGTATGTGATTCTAATTACGTTACTTAGGAATTTTAACTGTGTCACCTATGAAGTTGGTAGACCATAGTGAACCAGACTATGTTGGTCTTGCTGGTAAGCAATGTCACCAAATATGAATATTGGCAGTATGTCATTGTTGGCAGAGCCAGTATTAAATGAATGAATATATATATACTGTACCGGTATGTATATATATATATATATATAGGGGAGGTGTGGTGGAGTGGTCTTGCCACTGGCCTGGTAATCCAAAGGCCCCGGGTTCAAATCCCGGTGTATCAATGGGAAGATATTATTGGGATGGAATTTGTGCTGTACCTAGTATCAGTGCATTACCACAAGCCCACCGAAACGTCAATAAAATACCCTCATTGTTCCCTGATTAAATAGCACTGTATGAATATTCCCATATTCAAAATATGCTATAGGGGTGCAATGCCTGGTGAGTTATCTGCTCAACAGGTGGCGTTGTGTGTGTGTAAGTGTGAGAGTCCGAGTGTAGGGGGTGAGACAGTGAAGCACGGGAACGAGGTGGCTTCAGAGATGGGGTCGTTTCGGGCCATGAGTGAGCACCGTGCCTCATGTGAAGGCAAGATGGCAGGTGCTCGTTGTACTCTACGTGCTTCACATGTCTCACTCCCTAGACTGGAACAAGACCTCACGGGCTTCACTGTTCATTGTAAAGCGGTGAATGTTAAGGCTCTCAGCCTATGCCCGAGAGGAAGTAAGTTGGAATATAGAAAAAAAAAAAAAAAAAAAAAAAAAAAAATATAAAAAAATATATATATATATATATATATATATATATATATATATATATATATATATATATATATATTAGTAAAGCCAGGTAATACATTTTCTTTAATACATACGAGGTTGAAAGAAATGGCAATTTCTGCGTTGGAGATTTTATTATTCAAAGTTTCCAGGTCTCTGATGAGTTTTCGCTGGGTGGCAGGAAATAGATGAATGAGATTAGCAAAATTCATGGTGGTACAGGGTTACATTAATGTACATGATGATCAGGATATACGACGTGTTTCACTGGACAACCAGCATTATCAAGTAAGGATAGAATGATATAAAAGGTAAACAGGAAGGGTATACAGTATATAGAGGGTGGAGGATCAGAGGAGGCGAAAATCAGGGGACAAAAGTCTGCGATTGGTGGAGGGGTATTCTAGGAGAGAAAAAGAGAAAGAGAGAGAAAGAGAGAGGACCGCGTCACGCATGCGCACTGGATGCGGGAAGGTGGTGGTCAGTTGGCGGGATCGAAAGCTGATTGGCTGCGTGTCGAGGGGCGAGGCCTAAGTTGCGTAGTACGTGTGGCGCCGGCAGAAGACGAAGCTGAAGGAAGTAGCGCTAGGGGCTGCGTCAAGGGCACCGAGGGGTGAGGGGGGGCGTTAGATCCTGTAGGATAGTGTCTTTTGGCAGAAGGAAGGATCTGAAGGTCCAGAGTTTGGTTGTTGATGTTAGGATGTAAGGCTTGGATATATAACGCTTCGAGTATAGGTAATCTCCTTGGGTCACTTTCTTTATTGAGTATGGTGGTGTGTTTCTCTAACTCGTTGTGTGTGAGGTGGGGGTGGTTAGGGGTGAGATAGTGGTCTTTGATGGCTCCAGCCTGAAGTTGAAGAGTTAACCGACGTGAAAGACGAGTCTGTGTCATGCCAATATAGGAATGAGGTCCACAGTCCTCATAATTACAAGTATGTTGGTAAATGACGTAATCGTTGGTCATCGGGCTCTTTTTCATGGTGGAAGCAGGTTTGTTGCAGAGAACGAGGTTGGAGGTCTTGGGGGATTTGTAATAAATTATTAATTTGATTTTGTTTTCCAGGTTGGTTGGGTGGACATGCTTGGAGATTATTTCTTTTAAGACGGCCTCGTCATTTTTGTGTTCAGAGGACATAAAATTGCGGTAGAAGATCTTAATTTCATTGGGGGGGTCAATGTTGCGAGGGCTTTGGGTGTACCATTTTTCAAGATGGTGGTTGATGGTGCTGGAGATGTCGGAGTTGGAGTATCCATTATTCACTAAAACTTAGGATAGTCTTTCTAGTTCCTGGTGGGTGTCGGCCCAGGTAGAGCAGTGCGTGAGGGCTCTCCTTACATAAGCGGAGATGGAGGATAGAAGATAACGGCGGGGCCAAGCACTATCGCCGTTGAGGCATTGTCCTTTGTTAGTTGGTTTAGTGTAGACAGTGGTTTTGAACCCATGGTCGTTCAGAGCTACGAGGATGTCGAGGAAGGGGAGTTGTCCATTGTTTGATTTTTCAAAGGTGAAGTTAAGTCCGGAGGAGGTCATGAAGCGATGCTGGAGCTCCTGTAGTTCTTGGAGGTCCTTGATTTGCACGAAGATATCATCCACGTATCTACAGTAGATGGCAGGTCGTTGGGCAGCTAGGAGCTCTTCCTCGATGGTACCCATAAAAAAGTTCACAAAAAGAACTCCAATGCAGAAATTGCCATTTCTTTCAACCTCGTATGTATTAAAGAAAATATATATACTGTGTGTATATACTCACACACACACACCCACATACACACACATAATAATACACGTTCATGCGTGTGTGTGTGTCCTTAGTTTGTTTTAATAATATAACAATATCTTCGTTTTTTAAGAAATATGATGCAACACAAACAATATGGGAAACTCCATAAATGTGAAGAACTCGAACAAATGAAAACAAACCCATTTCCAGAAAGCCCGAGGGAAATAGGGGAACCGCCTTTGAAAAAATGGGAGATGAACGGTGACATGACAAAGGCCAGAGTTTGTCTAGCTGCTGTTGGGGTCATAAGGGCTCTGTTGTCTCTTGTGTGGTGGTGGTGTGGTGGTGTGGTTGGTGTGCGGTGTTTGTGTGGTGTTGGTGTGGTGCGGTGTGGTAGAGATAAATGGTGATACGGCAAGAACTAGACAACAGAGGGATGTAGAGTGAGTCTGTGTAGCTGCTGCTGTGGTCTGGTGAGTTATCTGCTCAACAGGTGGCGTTGTGTGTGTGTAAGTGTGAGAGTCCGAGTGTAGGGGGTGAGACAGTGAAGCACGGGAACGAGGTGGCTTCAGAGATGGGGTCGTTTCGGGCCATGAGTGAGCACCGTGCCTCATGTGAAGGCAAGATGGCAGGTGCTCGTTGTACTCTACGTGCTTCACATGTCTCACTCCCTAGACTGGAACAAGACCTCACAGGCTTCACTGTTCATTGTAAAGCAGTGAATGTTAAGGCTCTCAGCCTATGCCCGAGAGGAAGTAAGGTGGAATATAGAAAAAAAAAAAAAAAAAAAAATGGGTTCCATTGTCTCTTGCGTGGTGTTGTGTGTTGGTGGTGGTGGTGGTGGTGGTGAGGTATTGTCGTTGGCTTGTTATTGTTGTAGGTGTTGTACTGTTGTAATTATTAAAAGGTTACACGATAAAAGCCAGAAAACAAAGGGGAGAGGGAGGGAGTCTGTCCAGCTGCTGCAGGGGTCATATAGGCTCTATTGTTCCTTGTGTTGTGGTTAGGCGTGGTAGTGTGGTTGTGATGTTAGTGTTGTGGATAGGAAGAGATGAACGGTGAAATCACCAAAGGCAGGAAACTCTTGTTTCATTTGTCTGGCCTCCCTCACTGTTTCTGTTTGTGTCTCACATACGCAGATAGTTATCCAGCTAGGTCTCACAAACACCACCTCCTCCTATTATTTTCACTACACCCAAACAAGCATACCACCCTTCTTTCCAATATATATATAATATTTGTTTAAGATGACCACCAACTGCCCCTAATTTGGCTCTGTCACTCTTTCAACTTTGGGGGATTCACTTGCTACAGGCGGCTTTGTCTTTTGTCTCCCTCATAAACATTAGGAGAAAACAAAAACACAGTGGAAGTGGATGGAGTTAAGCTGCTAGTGTCTTATACAGCAGATTGTTTTGTTTTTTGTGTGGTGTTGTTGTTGTGGTGGTGGTATGGTTGTGGTGTGGTTTGGGTGGTTATGTCGTGTTTGGTAGTGTGGTGTGTGGTTGTTATGTGGTGTGTTAGAGATGAACGGTCACATGACAATTGCCAGCCAGCATAGGAGGGTTGGGGTTAGTTTGTTTAGCTGCAGTAG
Source organism: Paralithodes platypus (assembly GCA_032716605.1). NCBI lineage: Eukaryota > Metazoa > Arthropoda > Malacostraca > Decapoda > Lithodidae > Paralithodes > Paralithodes platypus. The sequence continues at coordinate 34,363,698 of CM064489.1, read as the reverse complement.
AGGTCATCATAAGCTCTCTTGTGATGAGTGGTGGTGTGTGATTTTGCGTTGTATAGCGATGTACGCTAGGCTTTTCTTTTTTTCCATCTGAGGGTAAATTGCCATGCTACTATCTTTATTACACAGCTATAACATAGATTGTGTGGCAAAATGTGTTTTTAACTATGAAAACTTGTCATTAATACGATATACAGCCATAGTTAGTTTCCAATTTGTCTTTTAAAGTATCGATTAATCAGCTACTAAGGGCTTCAAATTATAATCAGCTGGAAACAAAATAGACTATAGTGTAGTGGAATCTGGTAATGTGGCGATTTCCGTGTGTGTGTGGTAGTGTAGAAAATATACGGTGACGTGACAATAACCAGGCGACGGAGGGGAGCGGGAGTGATTCGTCTAGATGCTGCAGGGATCATAATTAAGGCGAGATTAGACGTTTTTCTGGTCCCCCATCTCCCTCATGCTTAGCTCCATTAGTTTTGAGATTATAACACGTTCGGCCCATTAGTTTGAAGATGTTAACACCTTTCACCCCATTTCGTTCTCAATGTTCAGACCTGTCGTGCCATTTAGGTGTTGATTGTATCATGGCGAGCGATAGCGAGCTTGTAATTTGAAGAGGAACCGGCCTTCGGCCGGTAAATTTTTCTACCGAAAAATTTACACATATATCTTGAAGAGGGGTCTACGGGGTGTTGTTTTAAGCTTAATGGAAGTATAGGGAGGAAACTAAAATGTATATAACTGAATAAATAGACCAAACAAACAGCCACTATTCCCTTAAGGTACATCCATAAAATACAAAAAAGTAAGAAAACAAAACAATAAAGAAGCCCATCCCCCCTTAACCCTTAACAGGCGGCGCGCATCATATGTCGAGTGAAAGAAATTTGGACTATGTGGCGGCTCACAACATAAGTCGTGTGGCATTTTCAGCACGTAATGTTGCTGAGGGAGAGAGACAAGTGGTGGCAGGAGAGTAGCGAGCGTATGACTGCTCCAGACCACCGCGGTGGACCAACTGACATGAATCCCACCCTCCTCCACCCTCTCACACTTGCTACACAGTGAATTGTTTAGGGAAAGTACCGAATTACATGGTTTTTGCACTCGTGTTGGGCGATTGTTGCAAGAAAACTAGCGGTCATACAAGGATCGTTGGGGTGTCATTGGAAAGCTCTGTTTATGCCCTTTCAGGTATAGATACTTGTTTTACGCTCTAGGTCTTATTTAGGCATGAAAATAATCACGTAAACAGCACTATTTGGGGTAAAAACACCCCGCTGGTGGCTACATATTATTTACCGCCTAGGCTGCTCGTTAGGTGTTAACCCGGGAACTGCAGGGAGACTCTTAAGAGTTCCCCCGGCGGACTGCGGGGAGACTCTTAAGAGTGAGTGAAAAAGAAAATCAACTTTTGACATCGAATAATTTTTTTTTTTTTGTATTTATTTATTTATTTTTTTTGGCCCCTGGGCCATGCAAATTCTCAGTCCTCTACCTCCCCTCCTTCCCCACTTTCCTCCTCTCCTTCAGTTATCACCTATTTTCCCTGTTATTCCCTTATTCTGAGGTATATTTTCGTGCTAACATTAGAAATCCGGTTGGAGGGTGTGGTCATCACTGATAGCAAGCGAATGCAAGAGAGAGAGAGAGAGAGTATCGATGGACTGTGTCTCAGTGGCCTTGGGGGAAATTGGCGGGAAAGCAGCTTGCCTCACCCATACATTATACTAGTCAAGGAAATGGGTGCAAGAATTGCTCACAAGGTGATACAAGCATGAAACTTTCCAGAAATGTTCACAAGGACCTACTTTACAATTTCAGAGCAGGAGCCACCGAGATTTCTGTATCGCATAGCAATGGTTGCTAGGCAAAGCATTTTCCTTAGCAACCGGCAGCAACGATGCAGTGTCTGAACTACTATGAAGTGTTATGACTGTACTTTTATTTATTTTCCTATATTCACTCCTAAAATGGTTCAAAAGATGTATAAAAGCATATATATCTATATAATAGAGTGAATGTCAGCACACAACCAGGGCACACTTGTGACATCACTGCTGTGTAACTCAGCATGGGGTTCAGTGCCAGCTGATCTAGATATACTAGTACTTTAATAATTACTAGTATATCTAGATCAGTGTCCCAAATGCTATCTAACAGCCCCAAATCCACTAGCTACTAAACTGTAGTTTGTAGTTGGTAGATGTAGTTAGATAGCCGCGCCTGAATTGACAGGATGTGCCAGCGCGGGAGAGCCGAGCCAAGGGTAACGGGGCTTAAGAATTACCCGGAAGGTGTACAGATCGCACGGGACTTAAATGGCACTGGATGAACGATCGGGCTAGGTGTAGGGAAACTGAACCTAGTTGTATCCCATAAAGGAATGTGTGCAACAGATGTATTTGATAAAGGTGGTAAAAGGATAAACCCTCGGCCTTAATCATATTTTGTTTCCAGTTTCAGCAAGTTTGATATATTTGATCTGCGCACAGTGATAGTCAAGACGTACTGAATATTCACAGAAATGGCCAGTGCCTCATCTTCATCTGTTCAAGCAACTGATTGGACTAACTGTGTTTTTTGTCAACTGGACACCAAAGAGTCTCTCATATCACCAACTGACAGAGGCTATGAAACCATAGTAGACAACATCACACAGTTTAGTAACCTTGACTCAATGCCAATCAAAATCAATCTGGCACGACTTGACCATGGGAATGGTATTCAATTAACATTGAAAGAACAGAATGTAAAGTGGCACAAATCTTGTTTATCAGAAGTTTTCACATACCAAACTGGAACGCGCAAAACGAAAGCACAAGTCTGAGGAAGATGGGACTGCTTCAAAACGAATTTTCACACGTAGCACTAGCAGTGGTGGTGATACTGCCTCAAGTGGAACAGTTGGCAGCAATTGTCCCAAATGCTTCTTTTGTTCCCAGCAGCAAACAAAGGAGAACCTCCGCGAAGTCTGTACATTTCAACTAGATTTTCGTGTGAGGAAATGCGCACATGATCTACAATATGAAAATCTTCTTGCAAAATTAAGTACAGGAGACCTTATTGCCCAGGAGGCAAAGTATCATGCAAACTGCCTTACAAACCTGTACAATAGAGCACGTGCAAAGGTATCACAGGATCAGGATGCCTCAGATGACCAGACATGTAAAGGAATTGCTTTGGCTAAGCTGATTTCCTACATTGAGGAGAAGAGGCAAGATGAGGATGTGAAGGTGTTCAGACTTGCAGATCTTGTGAAGCTCTACATTGACAAGCTAAATCAACTTGGAGTGGATGTTACTGCACGAGTAAACAGTAAGCATCTGAAAGACCGCATTCTCATGCATCTCCCAAGGATGAAAGCTTACAAAGAAGGACGAGATGTGTTCATGGCTTGTGAAGAAGATGTTGGCTCTATTCTCCGAGAAGGATACCAGACTGATCGAGACGAGCAGAGTGTCATGATGACCCAAATTGCTGAAATGATCCGACAGGACATCTTCGCACACAAAATAACATTCTCTGGATCGTTTGGCCATAACAGCCAAGTGGAGTCTGTTCCACGGTCCCTTTTGTCACTGGTCAGCATGCTTATCAATGGTTCAAACATCACAGATCAAACATCCAACACAACTATCAGCCAACCAATACTATCCATTGCTCAGCTGTTGGTGTACAACAGCATCAAGAGACGCAGGGATTCTGTGAGAAATCCACAAGTATATCACAGCAAAGATCGTGACACGCCACTACCCGTCTATGTAGGTCTTAAGGCTCATGCACTAACCAGAGATAGAAAGTTGATTGAGAGTCTATATACTCTTGGTATGTCGGCATCATACAACCGCACAATGGACTTGATCACATCATTGGGTAATAACGTCTGTGACTATTACCATCAGATTTGCACAGTCTGTCCTCCTCAACTTCGCAAAGGGCATTTCATCACCAGTGCTGCAGACAACATCGACCACAACCCTAGCTCTGCGACATCTACAAGTTCATTCCATGGCACCAGCTTGTCCTTGTTCCAGAATCTCACTCCGCGAGACGTGAAGATGAAGACAATGGCCAAGGATTCACTAATTCAATAACTCGAGAGAGGGGGTTGAGGAGCTCTTATATATCTTGTGTGATGGTGTGGTATAGTTGTTGTGGTTGGTATGTAGTGGTTGTTTAAAGCTCTTATATATCTTGTGTGGTGGTGTGGTATAGTTGTTGTGGTTGGTATGTAGTGGTTGTGTCGTGGTTGTTTAAAGCTCTTATATATCTTGTGTGATGGTGTGGTATAGTTGTTGTGGTTGGTATGTAGTGGTTGTGTCGTAGTTGTTTAAAGCTCTTATATATCTTGTGTGATGGTGTGGTATAGTTGTTGTGGTTGGTATGTAGTGGTTGTGTCGTGGTTGTTTAAAGCTCTTATATATCTTGTGTGATGGTGTGGTATAGTTGTTGTGGTTGGTATGTAGTGGTTGTGTCATGGTTGTTTAAAGCTCTTATATATCTTGTGTGGTGGTGTGGTATAGTTGTCGTGGTTGGTATGTAGTGGTTGTGTCGTGGTTGTTTAAAGCTCTTATATATCTTGTGTGATGGTGTGGTATAGTTGTTGTGGTTGGTATGTAGTGGTTGTGTCGTGGTTGTTTAAAGCTCTTATAATTATCTTGTGTGATGGTGTGGTATAGTTGTTGTGGTTGGTATGTAGTGGTTGTGTCGTGGTTGTTTAAAGCTCTTATATATCTTGTGTGATGGTGTGGTATAGTTGTTGTGGTTGGTATGTAGTGGTTGTGTCGTGGTTGTTTAAAGCTCTTATATATCTTGTGTGGTGGTGTGGTATAGTTGTTGCGGTTGGTATGTAGTGGTTGTTTAAAGCTCTTATATATCTTGTGTGGTGGTGTGGTATAGTTGTGGTTGGTATGTAGTGGTTGTTTAAAGCTCTTATATATCTTGTGTGATGGTGTGGTATAGTTGTTGTGGTTGGTATGTAGTGGTTGTGTCGTGGTTGTTTTGTTGGTGGTGTGGTTCTGGTTATTGAGGGGACTGGTAGGTGATGCTGCAGTGGAGTGTGGTTCTGGTGTGGTTGCTTCTGTGGCATTGTGTGGTAACCCTTTGAGTACCAGTGATGCGTGTTATATATTTTTATTCTAGCTATATTTAGAAAATATTATAGATATTAGGAACGACTTGCGTTAGTTAAAAGAGTTGGTTGAGATACTTTAAAGCCTAATTATTGCTAGAGGTCCTTCCTAAGCAGAATCAAATCGTCTAATAGTTGCCAAAATGTGATGAAAAGGACATACCTGGTACTGAATGGAGTAATGCGGTGTGATGGTGTTATAGTCTATTTTAAAAGGACGTCCCTGGTACTGAATGGAGTTGTTGTTGTTGTTGTTGTTGTTCCCAAAGCTGCCTGGCCGAACAGCCCCGAGTCCCTGAGAAAGGCCATGGCCACAATCGGGCTTTCCCACAGAGCTCTCATTGAGTGTAGATTGTGTTGTTGGCGTAAGTGGTTGTGTGAAATGCAGTCTTCTATGATGTGTTTAATGGTATGGGGTGCTGTGTTACATCCCGGGCAGGCGTTGACAACGGAGTCATCCAGTCTCTTCTGATAGCTCAGGAGAGCTGGATGGTGTCCGCATCTCAGCCTGGCCAGGTGGACTCTGTCCTCGCGAGGAAGGGAGGATTTGGAAGGATGGATTTCGGGAGGTCGTGCATGCAGCTGCGTGTTGTCTGTGAGTGAGTGGATGGATCGGTGAGAGATATGAGTATGGATGTGCTTCTGGAAGTTGGTTCGGGGTGGGCAGGGAGGGAGAGAGGACAATAATTGTGTGTGATACCGTGTGCTGGGTGTTGTTTTGATATTTCTTGGTGTCTGTGGGTGTGTTGCCATGTAGTTTAGTGGGTGGTCTTGGTTCGTGGAGGCTGCTGCCAGGAATTGAGTGCCTCTCATGTCCAGATGGTCTTTGACTTTGAGGATTTTGGTTTCTTGATGTAGGTGATCTGTGGGTGAAGTAACTGTGCAGCCTGTAATGATCTTCAGGGCTTTGTTTTGAATAGTCTGTAAGGTTTTATGATGTGTTTCAGCTAGGTTAGAAGCCCAGGCTGGGCTTGCGTATTCCATCACTGATCTTATGTATTGTTTATATACTGTGGTGGTAGTTTCTTTGTTGTGTCCAAATTTTGTGTGAGCAAGTGACCTGAGGGCGTTAAGTCTGGGTGTCAGTTTCTTTTTAATGTTTGTGGTGTGCTGTTTGAATGGAGTAATGTGGTGTGATGGTGTTATAGTCTATTTTAAAAGGACGTCCCTGGTACTGAATGGAGTAATGTGGTGTGATGGTGTAATAGTCTATTTGTTTTCCAGCTGTCTTGGTTACTCAGTGCAATGCATAAGTGTGTCGATTTTCGGTGTGAGCATCCTAGGTTCGAATCCCCGGACTGCCACATGTGTTTGTTAATTTCATTAATCGAGTTTAGGAGTAAAGTTGGTTAGTGGAGAGAACATAATTATTACGTACATTTTTGTAGCGAAATATGTTGTTAATAATGAAACCCTGGAATTTATATGATGCAGAGACATAGTAGATCCATATTTTTTCAATTAGTATCGATAAATCAGGTGTTAAGCGATCCAATTTATCCTCAGGTGAAATACAACCGACTGTAGTTGCTGCATTGTTCTCGTTGCAGGCTTTTTGAGTGGTGCTTTGGTTGTTTAGGTGGTGTTGTGATTGTTGGGTAGTGTGGTAGCTATGGTGGTTGTATATATGTAAGGGAGCCCACCTCGCTTTTTTTTCTATTTCTCTCCCTCTCTCTTTGGCTTGTATCCATTTGGCCCCATTCAACCTACTGTTTTAAGACGTTTACCCCCATCCAGGTGTCAATATTTTCCTGGCGATCGGTAGCGAGCCAGCATATACATATACATTCTCGTTTTGGCAGCAAGCTAAATTTGTAAATTTTTCTGTAGACAAATTTCTCCGGCGAAGCCGGATTTCTCCATACAATGCTGGCTCTCTATCGCTCGCCAGGAAGAAATCGACACCTGAATGGGGATAAACGTCTCACAACAGTAGGCTGAATGTGGCCGAATGGATATAAGCCAGGGAAAGAGAAAAAAGGAGAGAAAGATAACAAAAAAAGCTGGTAACCCCCCCGTTAATCATATTGGTGTGGTGACTCGGGTGTACTGAATTTGGTTGTTGTATTGTTGGTGTTGTGGAGGTTATCGTGTAGTGTTATGATTGCTTTGTGTTGTGGTTTGTGTGGGAGTGGTAATTATTGTGTGGTGCTGAGAGTAACCCCTTGAGGTTCATGACGCATTTTGAAAGCTTCTTATGGATATCATTAGACGATTTTATACAGCTTAAGAAGGATCTGTGGGATTAAAAGGGTAAAAACTGGCCCAATCAACCCTTTGACTTCCATTAGCCTTCCATAATCTAAATAAAATTGTCTAAAAATAGCTAGAATAAACTGCCAAAACGTGTCATGATTCTCAAGGGGTTAATACGTGTTGTGATTTTACTGTGATGTGTTTTTGTGTGGTGCTGGGTTAGTGTGGTAATGTGTTAAGTGGATAGTGGCTGTTTTGTGTTGTTTTTGTGTGGTGCTGGGTTAGTGTGGTAATGTGTTAAGTGGATAGTGGCTGTTTTGTGTTGTTTTTGTGTGGTGCTGGGTTAGTGTGGTAATGTGTTAAGTGGATAGTGGCTGTTTTGTGTTGTTTTTGTGTGGTGCTAGGTTAGTGTGGTAATGTGTTACGTGGATAGTGGCTGTTTTGTGTTGTTGTTGTGTGGTGCTGGGTTAGTGTGGTAATGTGTTAAGTGGATAGTGGCTGTTTTGTGTTGTTTTTGTGTGGTGCTGGGTTAGTGTGGTAATGTGTTAAGTGGATAGTGGCTGTTTTGTGTTGTTTTTGTGTGGTGCTGGGTTAGTGTGGTAATGTGTTAAGTGGATAGTGGCTGTTTTGTGTTGTTTTTGTGTGGTGCTGGGTTAGTGTGGTAATGTGTTAAGTGGATAGTGGCTGTTTTGTGTTGTTTTTGTGTGGTGCTGGGTTAGTGTGGTAATGTGTTAAGTGGATAGTGGCTGTTTTGTGTTGTTTTTGTGTGGTGCTGGGTTAGTGTGGTAATGTGTTAAGTGGATAGTGGCTGTTTTGTGTTGGTTTTGTGTGGTGCTGGGTTAGTGTGGTAATGTGTTAAGTGGATAGTGGCTGTTTTGTGTTGTTTTTGTGTGGTGCTGGGTTAGTGTGGTAATGTGTTAAGTGGATAGTGGCTGTTTTGTGTTGTTTTTGTGTGGTGCTGGGTTAGTGTGGTAAACACTAACGTCCAAAGCTGCTTGTCAGTACAGCTATTTCTTTAGTAATATAAGGGGACTTCACTCTAACATCAATTCTGTACACCAATTTCTTCAAGCAGAATCCCCTACTCTCCTTTTTTTGACAGAGACTCAAGTAACATCCACATCTGACACATCTAGATTTAATTTTCCAGGTTATCAACTGCTCCAAAATTTCAGACCTAAAGGTGGTGTATGTTGCTTCGCAAAATCTGAAATTGCCCTGGAGGAGGTTACTGGTTTCAATTGTCCCTATTTTGATTATTCTATATACAAATTAATTTCTGCTGGTAAATTTAAATACATATGTTGCATCTACCGTTCCCCAAATACTCCTCCAGAGCAAAGTCTTTTTGATTCTCTGTCCTCACAACTCAGTGTCCTCAACTTAAATGCTTCTTCTGAAATCACTGTGTTGGGTGATTTTAATGTCCATAATGTTGAATGGCTCACTCATTCAGCCAGGACTGATGATGCTGGTCTTGAATGTGAGCTATTTGCAGACTCATTTAATCTCATTCAACTAGTCAACCAACCCACCCGTGTACCAGATAATCCTAATCATAATTCCCACCTACTGGACTTATTTTTAACAACCAATTCAGAAAATTATGATGTTACAGTGAGGTCCCCACTTGGATCTTCTGATCACTGTCTGATACAGGCCACCTGTCTATCACCTACCACACCTTCCCACTCTGAACCTGTTTTGGTGACTAAATGGCATTACGATAGGGCAGACTGGGAGGGTCTTCAAGGTTTCTTTATTGATATTCCCTGGACCTCTTTCTTTTCTAATGATGCACACTCCACCTTGAGCCACATACAAGATTTTGTAAAAATTGGAATGGAAACTTTTATTCCTCATCAAAAGTACAGTAAAAGATCTAATTCACCTAAATGGTTTGACCATAATTGTGCTAGAGTAACTGAACAAAAAGCAATAGCCTACAATGCATACACAAGATCAAAAACACATGAAGCCTTTAATTACTTTAGAAACATCAGAAATCATGCCAAAACTGTATTAAACCTAACTAAATCAAACTTTCTCCATAAGCAGGCAAATAAACTTCTAAATAATCCAAATGATAACAAAATATTTTGGTCTACTCTTAACTCATTCAAATCCAACTTCACTACTGCTTCATCCATTCCACCATTAAAATCTCCGACTGGCAATCTTGTAAGTGACCCACGAGGTAAAGCTAACCTTCTTGCAGATATTTTCTCCACCAACTCAACCTTAGATGAAATTAATCAAGATGTCCCTGTACTTAATTTTAATTCACCTGAAATTCCCTCACTTAAGATCCACACCAGACATGTCAAAACTATTTTGCAGAATCTCTCAGTAGATAAGGCTCCTGGTCCAGATGAAATTCCTCCAATAGTACTTAAGAATTGCTCCTTGGTGCTCGCTCCTGTATTGGCAAAATTTTTCCGTCTGTGTACTCATACCTCATGCTTCCCAGTACCCTGGAAAGAAGCAAACATCCATCCAGTTCCTAAAAAAGGTGCCTCTTCAGATCCATCAAACTACAGACCAATAGCTATAACTTCCACTCTTGGCAAAGTTTTTGAAATTATATTAAATAATCACATAATTAAGCATCTGGAGAATAATAAATTAATCAGTGATAGGCAATATGGTTTTAGACGATGTCGATCAACTGCAGACATTCTTTGCCTTCTTACGCATCAAATCAACCAAGCTACAGACCAACATGGTGAAACACATACAATAGCACTGGATATATCAAAGGCATTTGATAGAGTCTGGCATCAATCCTTATTGTCGAAGATGTCACACTACGGCCTTGCATCATTAGTTCCACTAATTTCTTCTTATCTTCATAACAGAAAAATACGTGTAATGGTAGATGGCCTTTATTCTCAATTTCACTCAATAAATGCTGGTGTTCCCCAGGGATCAGTTTTGGCCCCAACTCTGTTCCTCATTCATATCAATGATCTCATATCTACCACTCATAATCCAATACATTCCTACGCAGATGACTCAACACTCCACAGTTCCTTCACATTTACCAATTCTTTCACCCAACCCGATCTTATAAATTCAAAAATAAACACTGCAATTTCTCTGAACCAGGACCTTTCTAGAATTAATGAATGGGGACAAGAGAATCTAGTTTCCTTTAATGCACAGAAAACCAAGTACATTCAATTTTCTAACCGACAGAATCTCACTGACTCCCATATATTTTTTAATTATGTAAATATTCCCACTTCCCCTAGTATTGACATTCTCGGTGTAACATTAACTACTAACTTGAGCTGGACACATTATGTTAGAAGCATTGCTAAGAATGCCTCTAAAAAACTGGGACTCCTGTACAGAGTTCGAGAATTCTTCACTGACGAGCAGTTGGCCGTAATATATAAAAGTCATGTGCGCTCTCAGATGGATTACTGTTCACCTCTGTGGGGTGGAAGTGGAGTGGTTGCATTGAGGCAGTTGGACAAAATTCAAAATAAAGCTATTAGATTAATCAATAACCCGGCAATCACACAGGACCTTCCTACATTAGCCATACGAAGAAACGTTGCATCCCTTGCATTATTCTACAGATATTTTCACAGCAATTGTTCCGAGGAACTTGCTTCAATTGTGCCGCCTCTCCACATCTTTCCCCGTAGAACTAGGGCAGCTGAGAGCGCCCATGAATTTACACTTTCTCCTCCACAATGCAGAACTTCTGCTTATCAGAATTCATTTATCCCCAGAGCTACTACTCTTTGGAATTCACTTCCCTCGAATTGCTTTCCACAAACTTACAATCAACAAATGTTTAAATCCAGTTGATACAAACATTTTATGAATGGAGGATGCCTTTAGGCACATGGACCTTTTTGTTTTATCTGTGGTTATCCTTCCTCCGTTCATTGTCTCTTAAAAAAAAAAAAAAAAAAAAAAAAAAAATTGTTAAGTGGATAGTGGCTGTTTTGTGTTGTTTTTGTGTGGTGCTGGGTTAGTGGGGTAATGTGTTAAGTGGATAGTGGCTGTTTTGTGTTTTTGTGTGGGGCTTGGTTAGTGTGGTAATGCGTTAAGTGGATAGTGGCTGTTTTGTGTTGTTTTTGTGTGGTGCTGGGTTAGTGTGGTAATGTGTTAAGTGGATAGTGGCTGTTTTGTGTTTTTGTGTGGGGCTGGGTTAGTGTGGTAATGCGTTAAGTGGATAGTGACTGTTTTGTGTTGTTTTTGTGTGGTGCTGGGTTAGTGTGGTAATGTGTTAAGTGGATAGTGGCTGTTTTGTGTTTTTGTGTGGGGCTGGGTTAGTGTGGTAATGTGTTAAGTGGATAGTGGCTGTTTTGTGTTGTTTTTGTGTGGGGCTGGGTTAGTGTGGTAATTGGATAGTGGCTGTTTTGTGTTGTTTTTGTGTGGTGCTGGGTTAGTGTGGTAATGTGTTAAGTGGATAGTGGCTGTTTTGTGTTGTTTTTGTGTGGTGCTGGGTTAGTGTGGTAATGTGTTAAGTGGATAGTGGCTGTTTTGTGTTGTTTTTGTGTGGTGCTGGGTTAGTGTGGTAATGTGTTAAGTGGATAGTGGCTGTTTTGTGTTGTTTTTGTGTGGTGCTGGGTTAGTGTGGTAATGTGTTAAGTGGATAGTGGCTGTTTTGTGTTGTTTTTGTGTGGTGCTGGGTTAGTGTGGTAATGTGTTAAGTGGATAGTGGCTGTTTTGTGTTGTTTTTTGTGTGGGGCTGGGTTAGTGTGGTAATGTGTTAAGTGGATAGTGGCTGTTTTGTGTTGTTTTTGTGTGGTGCTGGGTTAGTGTGGTAATGTGTTAAGTGGATAGTGGCTGTTTTGTGTTGTTTTTGTGTGGTGCTGGGTTAGTGTGGTAATGTGTTAAGTGGATAGTGGCTGTTTTGTGTTGTTTTTTGTGTGGGGCTGGGTTAGTGTGGTAATGTGTTAATTGGATAGTGGCTGTTTTGTGTTGTTTTTGTGTGGTGCTGGGTTAGTGTGGTAATGTGTTAAGTGGATAGTGGCTGTTTTGTGTTGTTTTTTTGGTCTTATTTATTCAGTTATTCATATCATTGTTATTGTCCTTGCTAGACCTCCATCAAGCTTAAAATATACCCCCTAGACATCCCTTCAAGATAAATGTGTACATTTTTCGGTAGAAAAATTTCCCAGCCGAAGGCCGGTTCCACTTAAAATTACAGACTCGATATCGCTCGCCAGGAAAAAAATCAACACCTAAATGGCAAGAATGGTCTTAAAATTGAGAACGAAATGGGGCGAAAGGTGGTAAATCGTCAAGCTAATGGGCCGAACATCTTAACATTCTAAAACTAATGAGGCTAGACACGAGGGAGAATGTGATCCAGAAAAACCCCATCTCCCCTTAAAGTTACATGGTTATAGAAACAGGCCTGCGGAAAGTTCGAAGGCGCTATAATTGCCCCAGCCTCTATATTCTGCACATCTGCTTGAGGAAGTTTAACAGGATTGGTTAGACCATGCTTACAAGTATTACATGTAAAAAACAAAAAAAAATAGACCGTCCTTCAAGATAAATTTGCGCATTTTTTGGTAGAAAAATTTCACGGCCGAAGGCCGGTTCCTCTAAAAATGACAGGCTCGCTATCGCTCGCCATGAAAAAATCGGCACCTAAATGGCAAGGAAGGTATTAAAATTGACAACGAAATGGGGCGAAAGGTGTTTAAATCGTCAAACTATTGGGCAGAACGCATTACAATTGCAAAACTGATGGTGCTAAACACGAGGAAAAAAGTTGAGATGACGAGTCTAAAGACGAGCCACCCAAATAACAATTACAGAATAGCCAGTCTGCAACTCCAAGACCCCATAATCAAGACAACAAAATAGCAGAGACACCCCAATTTTCCCCTGCTCTAGCCCGTGGACAAATACCAGAACAATCCCTGCTTCCCCGTGTTCTACGACAACAACCACCAGCCTCAAGAATGGAAAATGCTCCTCTCCAATCAACAGCCTGCTCTGCCCCTCTTCCAACAACCAACCACAACACAGCATTTCATCAATACCCGGATCTTGCTTATAGTGAAGAGATGTACATGCAGATAAAGCATCAACGGCCCGAAGTCTACCAATACCAATGGACGTAGACAGGAGAACACAGGATGACGGACCAAGAGAGTTAATTAACCTCTACCAAGAGCAACTATTAAGCGAGATATAACCTTGTTTATGATCCCTGGAAAATTACCCAAGCGACCCCTGTTCCACCGTTTTCTATGACAGCCACAGGTGGGAGGTCACCCCCCCCCCCCACCACTAATTAGCCATGTGCTCGGGCGACGCCCCCACAGCCAACCAAAACTCAACTTTCCTCAACCGTCACAGCCAACCAAAACACAGCATTTCCTCAGCCCCAGATCTTGCTTATAATGAAAAGTAGTTATGCAAATAAAACATCAACGGCCTGGAATCTACCAATAGAAAGGGATGTAAATGGGAGGACACATTGTGGTGGATCGGGAGATCCAATAAACCTCGACCAAGACCAACTATTAAGTGAGCTATATCAATGTTTGTTTAAGAATGTAGTTCATAGACGAATCCGTACACATCCCATTTCTCCCTTATTAGACTAAATAACTAGGTCTTAAGTAATTAATAAACGGCCTACCATATATTTATCAATGTAAACAGCCACTATGTATACCTACGATAAGTAATTACCTCACAACTTCATATCAACCATTTCCCCATGTCCCTCTGAGTTTGAAACCCTGTCCACGAGAGTCAAGAAAAAAGTCGCACATTACCTCAAATTAATTGTGGAAAAGTATGCAAGCTACACGACCCTATTATTCAAGTCCTACCCAGGAACTGAGTAGCAGTAACTGTGTAGCTGGCACCAGCCTGCACCAGCCTGCCCCTGCCCTGCCTGGAGGGTGTGCGATCCTGAAGTGCCCCCTGGAGTCCTGTTGGAGGGATGCCCCATCTTCCTGAAGCCTGGAGCCTGAAGTGCTGCCCCTAGGACCTACGACCTACGTTGGCCAGCCCTGTACTCTCTTCACCAGCCCTCCAAACATTCCCTAAGGTTCTGTGTGTCTTTTCGTTGTGCTATTGTTGTTGAGGTATAGGTTACAATATGTGAATCGTGTTGTGTTTATTAATTCTGAGATCTGTGCCCAAGAACTTTAATTGCGTATTGTGTTAATCCTTCTGAATTCTTATATAAAGACTTAGTTAAGGTCTGTGATTAAGATCTAGTGCTCATAATTAATTTATATTCCCTAGAACGTCCTACGCATACGTTATATATATTTGCTTTAATTAACTCACCTTGAAACACTCACAGATGTTCCTAATATATGTATGCTGTTGTGTATTTTGCAAGTTGAGGTCGAGTGTATTTCGTGTGTAATTACCCTTCTTTATTCATCGCTGATTACCTAGAACCTACGCCTAATTTAATAATTAATTTACCACAGTATCCTCATTGAGAAGTGTTACTTTATCAACACAATTATTCCCTGAGTTCCCCCATTTTTACTCTCTTACTTAAACTCCATTGTAATTATTTAATGAATTAGTATTTACGTTCTTCATTTGATTACTGATGTAAGTAATTCTGATTCTTTTTGCTTGGGAATTCCAGCATTGCATAGTTTCTGTTACTTAATTCAACATCACTTACCACACACCTCGTATTTTGGTGTATGTTTATTATAAGACTCTGTTAACTCGTTCAGACGTCTAGGTAATACTATTTTGAGTATTACTTTAGCACAACTTCGTCGTGTGCGCCACCTCCCTGTTAACTCGTTCAGGCCTCTTGGGTATACTATTTTGAGTATTACCTTAGCACAACTTCGTCGTATACGCCACCTTCTATTCATAATTAATATTGAATTAATTATTAATTACACTGTCATTCCTTGATAGTTTCAGAGCTTTTATTGTCTAAGCTCATTAGTCAATTATAATCTGTTTTTAAATCCAATTAATAGATATCCTTCTGTATTCCATTCCTAATTATATATTCAATTTTTATATGAATTCCTCGGCTCGTTTCGTTATTCTTACATACGATCGTTGACGTGAATATAAGATATTCATTAGAAATTACATAATTTATTCCACCCAGTTAATCATTTGTAAAATAAATTAAATCCTCTCTTGCCCCCAATTTCAGAGTAACATTATTTAAATTACAATTCTAGTTGAATTAACTTTTAGATTAATTTCAGCCACCGCAGTCCAGTAGGTGACCTGACTTCCACAGTTTAAGTAGGAAGGTCACTTGAGATTACCACGACTACCTAGCCGGCTCGCCACTACCTGTCGTGAGACTCAGCCTCCAAACCTGAGTTATTGTTTACTCTCTCAACCCTCCCAGCCTCTCTTGTTTGAGATTGTGTTCTAGTGCTTTCACTGTTGTTTTATTCACGGAAGACACTCGACTCACATCACGATTATTATTAAGGGTTGATTCTATAAGTTACGTGTATTATTTAGTTGCAGATTATTCACCTTGTTATAACCTCAGTTGAAGAGCAATTTCTCCCCATTTATGATCTACCATTTATATGCCTGGTAATCCTTGCCTGATAGTTCCAATAATTATCTAGGTGAAGCTACATTCTGATTTTCAGGTATTAGATCTAATTGAATAAACATGTGTATAATTGTTATGTGTGTTGTATTGAGTACTGTAGTACCTAATTGAATACTTATTTGTGAGAGTAAGACTGTGTTAGATTTGACCCTGTTGAGTTATTTACGGTCTATAAGTCCAGATCTGGATTTTAGTAAAGACTAAATCACGAGCTGTAAATATTATAGCCCGACATAACAGAATCACGAGCTGTAAATATTATAGCCCGACATAACAGAATCACGAGCTGTAAATATTATAGCCCGACATAACAGAATCACGAGTTGTAAATATTATAGCCCAACATAACAGAATCACGAGCTGTAAATATTATAGCCCGACATAACAGAATCACGAGCTGTAAATATTATAGCCCGACATAACAGAATCACGAGCTGTAAATATTATAGCCCGACATAACAGAACCACGAGCTGTAAATATTATAGCCCGACATAACAGAATCACGAGCTGTAAATATTATAGCCCGACATAACAGAATCACGAGCTGTACATATTATAGCCCGACATAACAGAATCACGAGCTGTAAATATTATAGCCCGACATAACAGAATCACGAGCTATAAATATTATAGCCCGACATAACAGAATCACGAGCTGTAAATATTATAGCCCGACATAACAGAATCACGAGCTGTAAATATTATAGCCCGACATAACAGAATCACAAGCTGTAAATATTATAGCCCTACATAACAGAATCACGAGCTGTAAATATTATAGCCCGACATAACAGAATCACGAGCTGTAAATATTATAGCCCAACATAACAAAAGTGTTCCAGAATACCGGCCCATCTCCCCTTAATACGAACAACGCTTCGTAGCCCTGATAGTATGCACAGGGTGTTGCAGATATACCTTTCATTAATTTCAGAATGCATAGATCTAGTAATAATAAATATACTTTTCTATATGATGGTTTGAGAGAATTTGCATATTTACCAAAATATTACAAATTTTAGACATATTGTATAATAATAAATAAACTATACGAGGTGCAAATGGTAAATCCAGCAGAGCCATACAAACAGTACTATACCTTGGGATAAGAGCAGGGTGTATCCGACGTACATTAAGGGGAGACTCACCGTTTGTTTGGTCTAATAATTAATTTATTCATATATTTTTTTAGTTTCCTCCCTAGACCTCCATCAAGCTTAGAAACCCCCCCACCCCCCTAGACCCCACTTCAAGATAAGTCTGTCCCAGCCGAAGGCCGGTTCCTCTTAAAATTGCAGGCTCGCTATCGCTCGCCAGGAAATAATCGACAGCTAAATGGCACGAAAGGTCTTAAAATTGACAACGAAATGGTGCGAATGGTATTAAAATCGCCAAACTAATGGGCCGAACGTGTTATAATCTCAAAACTGGTGGGGCTAAACATTAGGGAGAAGAGGGACCAGAAAAACGGTCTGCCTCCCCTTAATCTACACCCATGAGAAAATGTGGCTCCGAGTACATGATGCTTCCAGGGAAACTGTGGCTCCGAGTACATGATGCTTCCAGGGAAACTGTGGCTCCGAGTACATGATGCTTCCAGGGAAACTGTGGCTCCGAGTACATGATGCTTCCAGGGAAACTGTGGCTCCGAGTACATGATGCTTCCAGGGAAACTGTGGCTCCGAGTACATGATGCTTCCAGGGAAACTGTGGCTCCGAGTACATGATGCTTCCAGGGAAACTGTGGCTCCGAGTACATGATGCTTCCAGGGAAACTGTGGCTCCGAGTACATGATGCTTCCAGGGAAACTGTGGCTCCGAGTACATGATGCTTCCAGGGAAACTGTGGCTCCGAGTACATGATGCTTCCAGGGAAACTGTGGCTCCGAGTACATGATGCTTCCAGGGAAACTGTGGCTCCGAGTACATGATGCTTCCAGGGAAACTGTGGCTCCGAGTACATGATGCTTCCAGGGAAACTGTGGCTCCGAGTACATGATGCTTCCAGGGAAACTGTGGCTCCGAGTACATGATGCTTCCAGGGAAACTGTGGCTCCGAGTACATGATGCTTCCAGGGAAACTGTGGCTCCGAGTACATGATGCTTCCAGGGAAACTGTGGCTCCGAGTACATGATGCTTCCAGGGAAACTGTGGCTCCGAGTACATGATGCTTCCAGGGAAACTGTGGCTCCGAGTACATGATGCTTCCAGGGAACTGTGGCTCCGAGTACATGATGCTTCCAGGGAAACTGTGGCTCCGAGTACATGATGCTTCCAGGGAACTGTGGCTCCGAGTACATGATGCTTCCAGGGAAACTGTGGCTCCGAGTACATGATGCTTCCAGGGAACTGTGGCTCCGAGTACATGATGCTTCCAGGGAAATTATAAAGTGTGGGGGAAACTTGAAGCACCTGTTGTGAATACCAGATGTTAGACAGTTAATGACATAATACAATAATTAAGCTGAAGGTACTTTGATCGTTTTCACCCCCTAGACTTACCTATACAGTATTATCTAAAATGCGTAATATATCGGTAAGTAAGCAAATTCTCTCAAACCATCATATAGAAAAGTAAATATATTATTGCTAGATTGATTCTGAAATTTATGGAAGTTATTTCTGCGACACCCTGTACATAAATGTAGCATATAAATCTAATAAAGTACAGTCGTAGACAAAAATGTATGAACACATTTGAGAAGCCCAACAATTATGGTACAATGGCGAACCGTCTTGATAAACTTGTAGCGACCAAAAGATAACTTTTTGGGGATTCATTAGTTATGGCTCACCGTTTTGTTATAACTATAAGGAGTTGTTAAAGTGCTACTTTATACAATTCCTTAGCTCGGTTTGAATAAAAGAAAACCTTGAAACCAAGAGAGAACGTGGCTATCTGCCAGTGCTTTGTGAGAGGGATTCTGTGAAGGCCAGTTCACACACACGATATGTCCACCAACTTTTTATCAACAACTTTATGCTGGCGACATTACTGGACTATTTTGCACTGGTAGCGGCAACTAGACTAAAGGTCAATTAATATAGTGCACATAATTTTTACAAGGTTTATTTTACAAGCTACCAGATCAGAGTTGCCGGAAAACGTTGACAGCCACAGTGTCCATGTGAATCCGCCATGAGTGTGACCTAAATTGATGCTCTACTGAAGTGGCTACAGGAAGATTGAGCCCAGGTGAGAGACAGTGGGTGTTGAACAACAGTATTAAACTAACAGTATTATCATCTCAATTAAGCTTAATTTCTTAATTCACAACATGTTTATTAGATTGATTATAAACAGCTCAGTAAGAATATATAATATTAGTTATTGCTTGCACTTCTACTTGTTATGATACTACCAGAAACATAAAAGTTTGATAATAGGCCTATACACTGTTCCAAATAGGTAAGCCAGATATCGTGAACACTAACCTCTTTAGCTCAAAAAGGGCTAAAGTAAATGGGCTGTACATTTCCACACCTATTACCTGGTTGACCCTTCTCAAATGGTAGAAATATTAGCTCGATTACTGTAGTCGTTTTTTAGTTATAGAGGTTAATGTTCAAGAGTGTTGGCATACTTGTTTGGAACAGAGTATAGTAGGAATTAAGGCTTAAAATGTAGAAAACAGTCAATAATCTAACTAATCTTATAGTTGTCAATTATTGTGCTGACAGTTTCAGTCAAAACAGCCACAATCCTACGCGGCCTAACGCAATAATGACCACAGACACTTAAAGGTGGGGGTGCATGGGTTGAGGTAAACATGGAAAAATAATCGCAAACCTGCATATAATTATCTTGTAAAATGCAATGTCACTGAAATAATTATTAACAATGGTATAAAGGATTTTGCGGATCGTCTATACCGGGCCTGTGACATCATAGTGACGACACAGAAGTATCCTTATCCCAGACTAGATGGTGGACTTACACTCCTGTGACGTCACAGGCCCGGTATAGACGATCCACAAAATCCTTTATACCATTGTTAATAATTATTTCAGTGCCATTGCATTTTGCAAGATAATTATGTACAGCTTGGTGATTATCATTCCATGTTTATCTCAACCCATGCACCCCCACCTTCATGGGGGGATGGGTATATATATTTGCTGTTTTATTTATGTTATTTGTTTGTGTTTTAGTATCCTCCCTAGACCTCCATCAAGCTTAAATATACACCCACATAACCCTATCCAAAATATATCTGTACATTGTTCGATACGAAAATATACCAATCTAATCTGACCTAACCTATTTTTACCTAGCAAAATTCAGCCTAATCTAACCACATCTAATCTAACATAATCTAGATAATAGATTGTCCTTACTCATTACTAATGTTATTTGTTGAATTAATGTTCCTCTGTTAATATGTTCTTTTGTTCTCTTGTTGCAGATGCATGTGGGTTAATAAATTGATGCTAAATGACAAGACGTCTATTATACCCTGAATATCGTAAATACGATAGGCTATGACTCTTTTGTGATCTCGTATGTCTCTGTGACGTCATGATCGCTCCTACAGCACGACGTAGGACGAGTAGATCGTATATTATAAGATTGTAAATAAGTTAAGTTATAAAAGGCCCAATATGCTATTAAGCAATATTGCCATGGTCTTATGTAGTATATATGAATTTATCGTATATATTAATATAATTTATCGTATAGAGCAACCTAGATGCGGTACGATAATTTGGGCTCCTGGCGTTTTGCCAAGGCAGCAAGGTGTGCCTTCGAGGAACACCAGAGCCTTCACGAACACCAACCAGTTAACATCTATTTTCCGTCCTCAGTTGATCGTGCTTTTGAGCATCTAATCACAATACACTGACAGCAATACAAACAGCTACATCATCACGACGCTCTCATCGACACCATGACTGACTGACAGATAAGCATAATATTCATGTCCATTCCCATGTAATAATTTATTCTTTCTTTAACTTGACTCGTGTCTCGGGACCGAAGTCTCGTTCCCCATTGTCCACCGCCATATTGGGTAAAACGTTCTCCCTTGCCTCATTGCCACGTGGAACTATTGGTGAGTTAATTCCTGGCTAATATTAACCCTTATAACCTTACCCTATATATAAATTTATTATGTGAGACCTTTGGATATAAATGAGCTTGTTTCAGATTGAATTCAATTTAGATATGGAGTAGTTTTCATTTATATTAATTTATTTGATTCATTATAGCTTAGTAATATTTAACTTCCATTGATAGTTTACCACACTGAAGATGCACATTAATGGCGCAGTGTGTAGGATCACACTACCTGCATGACAAAAAATACAAGGAGAGCGTAGATGGCGAACACCATGAAGCTGCAATGTACCTTGGAGAGCTGCTCATTTGAAACGCCAGACTTATCGGAGGCAGGCACAATACGCATGCTGGAAATGCATCAAGCAAATATGCACACGCAAGGTAATAATGCTCCTTCCCAGGCAACATCCCAGGGTCCTAAGCCCCCGAAACCATCAAGGCCAGAAATCACGACAGGCATCTCAGAAGAAGATTGGGCATATTTCGAAGACTGCTGGATGTCATTCAAAACCAACATGTGCTTGACTGGCAGCAGCATCTCATCACAGCTTCTGGAGTGTTGTGAAGAGTCATTCCGCCGGGACCTGCATCGTAACCTCGGGAGTGGGCTCTCTGCAATGGCTGAAGAGTTGATGAGAGGGATCCGCCGACTCAGTGTCAAGGAGACCACATGGATGGTACATCGAGTCCAGTTGGGCCAGCTCACCCAAGATGAAGGAGAGTCGGTCCACCATTTTGCTGCATGCGTCAAGGGCCTTGCCTCGATATGTAGTTATAAGGTGAAGTGCTCAAGACCAGAATGCGATACAGAGGTAAGCTATGCCAACGAAGCTGTCCGTGATCAGGTGACTAGAGGGCTATGCAATGGGGACCTACAATGAGACCTCCTTAGCCACCCAGATAACAAGGCCATGGATTTGGAGGCTGTGTTATCATATGTGGAGGCCAAAGAGTCTGGGATACGGTCACAGGGTCTTCTCTCTGACTCCGCAACAGGACTCCACCCAAAGTTGACGCCATTTCAACGACAAAAGTGCCTGGTAACAAGAGACCCCACTACCAGTAAGCCCTGCTCCTATTGTGGGAAGCCAGGTCATGGAGCACGAGGAAAAGCCACTATCCGCGCTGACCGGTGTCCAGCCTGGGGCAAAAGATGTGACGCGTGTGGGAAACTCGGACATCTGGCGTCGGTATGTAGATCTAGCTCTGGAGGTACCAAAGCCTCACAGGTAACAAGGAGGTTAATGCTGGAATACTTGATGAGCATTCAGAGTTCAAGTCCATGTTCTCAATTGGAATTGCCGGGCATTCAGGCCAGAGAGGTCTACTCGTCGACCACCACCTATGGCATGATGCTGCAGGGTGGGTCCGCCACCGTGCCTCTCCTCAGCCATGGGTGTCACTCAGTGTCTCTGTATCCAGAGACTCCTATAATGCCCTGTATCTTCCACTCCCTCGAAGCCACCATAAGATAGCCAGAGAGGTCAGGTCCTGCCCAGACACAGGCGAACAGACCACTGTGTCCGGTCCCTTCCTGCTCTCATTTCTGGGTCTGATGCAGAGCGATTTACTCCCCGTCAGCCAAACTATCAGTACCGCTGAGAGCAGTGACATGAGCCTCTTGGGTGGAGTTTTCATTGAAATCTCTGGGTGTAATGGGACAGAACATAAGCAATCTACAAACCAGCTGTTCTATATTGCTAAGTACTGTCCTGGTCTTTTTCTTAGTCGCCAGGCTTGCCGTCATCTTGGAATCATCTCTCCTGGATTCCCGAACATCTGAGAATTCCCATTGGCATCACCCAAAGTTGCAACTGCTGCTGCTGGGGCTGCTATAACTAATGGTGATTACAAAAGTACCAACAGTCAGGCGGATGCAGATCAGTGTACCTGCCCTAAACGTACTGAGCCTCCACCAGTCCCCACTACACTGCCATTCGCACCTGTGCGGGAAAATCGTCTAGAGCTACGGTAGTGGATCCTGGAGAGGTATGCCTCCAGTGCGTTCAATGTCAGCGAGCACCAGCCATTGCCCATCATGCACGGAGACCCTTTGGAGATATTCCTCAAACCCAATGTGAAGCCAGTGGCAGTCCACACCCCAATACCAGTTCCTATACACTGGAAAGAAGCTGTGAAACGCGGGCTGGATCAGGACGTCCGACTAAAGGTTCTTTGAAGAAGTGCCACCAGGTACTCCAACAACTTGGTGCCATCGGATGGTTATTGTTGCCAAGAAGGATGGCACACCTCGTCGGACGGTTGATCTCCAAGCCCTCAACCAGGAATCAGTGCGGCAGACTCACCACACACCACCTCCATTTCACCAGGCATCTTCAGAACCAGGCAGCACTACGAAAACTGTTCTGGATGCATGGAATGGCTACCACAGCGTTGCACTACACCAGAATAGTCGTGAGTGCACTACTTTCATTACACCCTGGGCGAGATACCGTTATGCGACAACACCTCAAGGCTATTTGGCAGCAGGAGATGGCTACACCCATTGGTTTGATCTCATCACACGGCGATATCCCATACAAGGTGAAGTGCGTGGACGACACACTACTCTGGACAGATACTATTGAGCAGGGTTTCTTTCGCACGCGCCAATATCTCACCCACTGCAGCACAAAAGGTATCATCTTCAATCCCGCAAAATTCCAGTTTGCTCAAGATACGGTAGACTTCGCTGGTTTTGATGTCACCCCGGAGTCAGTCAGACCTAGCCAGCAACTGCTGGTGAGCATCCGGACCTTCCCTACCCCAGCGAACATCAATGGCATCCGTTCTTGGTTTGGGCTCATACAACAGGTGAGCTACGCATATACTGTACGGCCGGTGATGGAACCTTTCCGCGAGCTTCTGAAACCTCGGGTCACATTCTACTGGGATGAACATCTGGACAAATTGTTTCGTGAGTCCAAGGAAGTGATTCTACGAGCAGTGGAGAAAGGTGTGAGAACATTTCAAGCTGGCCGATCAACTTGTCTCGCCACTGACTTTGCTAAGACAGGCATCGGATTCTGCCTGACGCAGAAGCATTGCAAGTGTGAGTCAGACTCCCCATACTGCTGTCCAGATGGTTGGCAACTTGTACTGGCAGGCAGTCGGTTCACCTCCCCGGCTGAGTCAAGGTATGCCCCTATTGAGGGTGAGGCCTTGGCTATCGCAGATGCCCTTCATAAGACCTGTTACTTCATCCAAGGATGCGATAACCTCACTGTCGCTACTGATCATAAGCCTCTAGTCAAGGTCTTCAGTGACAGATGCCTGGAGGATATTTCAAACCCAAGATTGCTAAAGTTGAAGGAGAAAACCTTAAACTACAAGTTCAGGATAGTGCATGTACCTGACAGGCTGCTCACTGGCCCTGATGCTATGTGCAGAAGACCCGCAATCAGCACTTTGGCAGATTTGTACTGTCTGATGTCGGATGAGGAGCATGATCGGTCACTTTGTCTAGAGCAACATGTGGAGGCCAAGGTGGCCGCTGCTGCACGTATTGTCAAGCCTGTAACGCTTGGCCGTATCAGAGACGCTGTGAGCAAGGACCCAAAGATGCAGCAGCTGATAGAGAGGGTCACCAATGGATTCCACGAGTCCAAAGAGCTGTTAGAACTGGAGCTCAGGGAATTCTTTCGGTTTAGGAATGGTCTATTTATCCACGATGGACTCCCTCTCTTCGAGGGTAGGATTGTGGTGCCACGTGCCCTCCATGGAGAGATTCTGGACACTCTACATTCTGCACATCAAGGGACTGATGGCATGCTAGCAAGAGCAAGGTCCAGTGTCTGGTGGCTGGGCATTACAAGTGCAATTCATCAGAAGCGGGCTGGCTGTGTTACATGCAACCGGGTGGCACCATCTCATCCTGCTGCACCACCGACTGCGACACCTCCGCCTGCGTATCCCTTTCAGCAAATTTGTGCAGACTTCTTCAGCCTCAACGGATCCAACTACTTGGTCATTGTTGATCGGTACAGTGGATGGCTCTCTATTTTTCACTGTGGCATTGGGGATGCAAATGCCAGGGTCCTTATCAAGCACCTTCACAACATGTTCCACACTTTTGGCGTACCCGATGAGCTGTCTTCAAATGGTGGTTGCCAAGTCACAGCATTTGAGACTAAGCAGTTCCTGTCAGATTACGGAGTCCGCCACAGGATCTCCTCCGTTGCCTTTCCCCAATCCAATCTCAGGGCAGAGCTGGCTGTTAAATCAGCGAAGCGACTCATTCGAGACAATGCTGATGCGAATGAGCGACTGGGCAATGAGCATTTCTGCCGAGCACTAATGCAACACCAGAACACCCCAAACCGGGATTTAGGGCTATCCCCAGCACAGGTCATCTTTGGGCGTCATCTGAAGGACTTTATACCAGTTACTAGACACAAATATGAGCCACAAGAAGAGTGGCGTGTGACAGCAGCTGAGCGGGAACAGGCGCTCCGGGTCAGGCATGTCCGGTCAGCAGAAAAGTGGTCTGAACATACGAAGAGATTGTCACGCCTGGCCATTGGGCAGGTGGTACAGGTGCAGAACCAAGAGGGCAACAGACCTACTAGATGGGACCGGACTGGTGTGGTCATCCAGACCCTAGACCATGACCAGTATAGGGTGAAGATGCATGGTTCTGGTCGAACGACGCTCCGCAACAGACGATTCCTCCGACGGGTTCAGCCTTTCCTAGCGAACAATCTTTCTCCGCAGTATTCACTACCATTTCCACCTCGACCTGCATCGACCTTATCCCTGCCACCTGTCTTCAGTAATCCATCAGTATGACCTGCCCTGCCACCATCAGCACCCAGTGACTATCAGACGACGGAAATGTTATTGCCAGCTGCAACAAGCTCGCCAGCAGATAACCGATCGGGTAACGTGTCTACTGCACCGTCAGCTAACCAGGAAGAACAAAGACACCAGACAGTCGCTTCAGCAGCCCCGACTACATATCCTGTGGTACCACATATGTCAAAGACCCCACCATCGGAGATGAGCCCTTCGGTTACCCCCTCTGCAGTTCAACCAATATCGCGCGAGCATAGCAGACCTGTACATACTCGCAGGGCCCCTCAACGGCTCAAGCCAACTATGTCTGGGAAATTCCATGATGTGTCCTAGCTGTGTGTGTTGGTGGACCCCTTCGGGAGGGGGCATCATTACTAATGTTATTTGTTGAATTAATGTTCCTATGTTAATATGTTCTTTTGTTCTCTTGTTGCAGATGCATGTGGGTTAATAAATTGATGCTAAACGACAAGACGTCTATTATACCCTGAAGATGCACATTAACTTACCTAATCTAATATACCTACCTACCCTAACCGAATCTACCTTAACCTAATATAAATTAAAATCTATCATCTACCAAAAGCTAATCTAGTTTAATCTACGTTAAGCTAATCTACTTTAACCTAGGCAAATCTACCTTAACTTAATCAACCTTAATCTACTGAATCCTAACCTAACATAATCTAACCTAACCTAACTTTATTTACCCTAACCGAATCTACTCTAACCTAGCTAAATCTACCCTAACTTAACCTACCTGAACCTTTTGTACCCTAACCTAACATAATCTAACCTAACCGAAATTGATCTAACCTAACCTAATCTACCATGTACTAACAGCCTATCCTAACCTAATCTAACTCCTCCTAGATTGTTGAATATATGGCCGTTTAGGAATTTGGCTGGTTTGACCCACTTCCGTGTCCGTGTTGACAGGTGTACTTCAGACTAATTGGCCAAGTTCAGTCGCTCCCCTTCTCTCCCTCTCTCTCTCTCTCTCTCTCTCTCTCTCTCTCTCTGTATATATACTGTAATATATATATATAAACCTACTTACAACTGTTTCTATTAGTTCTGCCTGCAAGTCTATAATCCAAGCAAAATCTTCAATATAATCCATAATATTCCCTTCAGTTTCTCGTTAATTAACCCTTTGGCTGCGGCCATTTTTGGGCTATTTGGGGCATATTCAGGCACTTCTGAATGATAAATCAAGCATCTGCATTAAATGAAGTGTATTCTGCCGAAAACTAGGCGAGAATAGCTTCAAAATGACACCAGAACGGGCCCCGTATGTGGTCTGGTTCACCCGCAGCGGTGCCAGTGAAACGCGGGAAACCCGCTATTATGTAACACTCGCTCGCTTGGTTACACTGCTGGGAGACACAGAGAGAGACCCGCGCGAGACACAGTCAACCTCAGTGAGCCGCTCGGTGCTCTGAGGGTCGGAGGTGGGCCCCTCACGCTCCCGCCCACTGACACTCAATTTTTACGATTTTTACAGGCTTTTAAAGCCTGGAAATTGCTGTAACTTGCCAAAACATTCCAGAATGTCACTCTAGCGAATGGGTTAAGAGGAGGTGTTTTGATTTTTTGGACTCCAGTTTTACCCTTCTGCTGGGTAAATATTGAGTAAATACTATTTCATTTAATTCATTCGGCACATTGTTACTTTATGCTCTTCTGTACCGTCGACGTCTTTTTAACTATATTCTGGCTACTATTTGACGATTTATTGCAGTTAAAAAAAAGGCCTCCAGCATTTAACAGGTTCGAAGTATCTCTCTTAACCATTTATACTACCACAGATCCTTTTTAAACTGCACAAAATTGTCTAAACATAGCTACAATAAAATAAAAAAGACGTCGCCGGTAAAGAAGGGGCTAATCTCTTCTGGCTATTATAAGACGAGCTTATGCAATTTAACCCTTTGGCTGCGGGTGACGTTCTGGAATATTTTGGCAAGTTACAGCAATTTCCAGGCTTTAACCCTCCTCTAGCGGGTGCTCTGTGGCCGTTTTGGGCCTTTCTGGGCCGTTCTGACTGCTATATCAACCATCAGTATGAAAGGAACTGTATTGCGCCGAAAACTAGGTGGAAATCGCTACACAATGACGCCACATACAGCTACGTAGCACTCGTGGAGCACTGACAGTGTTACCTCGAAGATGGAAGTTTAGCAGATTTTGCTACCTTGCTCACTTTTAGCGAACTATTGGTTACACTGTCATCCTCACGTGCGGTGGGGGAACTGGAGTTAGTGTGGGCCGGGAGGCCACAGATGTCGGACGTATGGATCATTACTATCCCACCCATTTTCACTCGATTTCCACCCTTTTTTCACCCGTTTTTTGCCAGTTTTTTCAACACGACTTAAGTGGTGAGCCGCTTTTTAAGGGTTAAAAGCCTGTAAAAATCGTAGAAATTGAGTGACAGTGGGCGGGAGCGTGAGGGGCCCACCTCCAACACTCAGAGCACCGAGCAGCTCACTGAGCTAGGCTGTGTCTCGCACGTGTCTCTCTCTCTCTCTCTCATAAGTGCAGCCAAGCAAGCGAGTGTTACATAATAGTGGGGTTCCCGCGTTTCACTGGGATCACTGTGGGTAAATCAGACCACGTATACAGTCCGTTCTGGTGTCATTTTGAAGCTATTTTCGCCTAGTTTTCGGCAGAATACACTTCATTTAATGCAGATGCTTGATTTATCATTCAGGAGTGCCTGAATATGCCCTAAATAGCCCAAACAAGGCCGCAGCGAAAGGGTTAAGAGTCCGTTGGAGCTGACAGAAGGGTTCATTGATATAGTTTTTACCCTAATTATTCCATGAGATTCTTCAAAAAGCTGGACAAAGTTGCTACTAATGATAACCATAAACAAAATGTGAAATGGTGTCATAGGTAGTTGTATACTCTTTTTCTCTCCTAAGCTGAATAAAATCGTCTATTAGTAGCCAGACTGAGAACCCGAGAGGCGTCATTATACTGAAGGGATTAATTTTCTTCGCTTCACCGCATTCTTTAATTGGCCAGGTAATAGAAAACCTAAAATATATTAGATTTATTCGTGAACAGTTATATTTCTAGTCTTTCGTTAATTTAATACCAATAATACACTGTACAGTAAAACGTATACATGAATTAAGGGGGGATGGGCGTATATATTTTGTCATTTATGTATCTTATTACTAGTTTATTTGTTTCCTCCCTAGACACCAATCAAACTTAAAAACACAGCTGCCCAAGACCCTCCTTCAAGATATATTTGTACATTTTTCGATAGAAAAACTTCCCGGCCAAAGGCCGGTTTCTCTTAAATTACAGGCTCGCTATCGCTTGCCAGGAAAAAAAATCGACACCAAAATTACACGAAAGGTCATAATATTGACAAAGAAATGGGGCAAAAGGTCTTTAAATCACAAAACAAATGGGCCGAACGTTTTATAATCTAAACACTAATGGGGCCGAACATTAGGAAGAAGGGGGACCAGAAAAATAGGTCATCTTCCCTTCAAGAAAACCTAAGCACTACCGGTATTTATAGTCCGGGAGCCTTGGCCGCAAATTGTGTCTAGATAAAATCAACCTCATCCATACCATTGTGACTGAAATTTGTAAAGTTATATAGAAAGAGTATAATTTTTAGACATATAATGCAAAAATCGTAACTTCGACTTTTATCGTATTTAAAAGATATAATTGAAAACATATTTTGAACATTTTAGTTACCCCTCAAAAAATTTCTTTGATTTAAATTCCTAATTACTTGTGAATGTTGCGTTTTTGTATTACAGTGTTGTAGATAATATTTTAGCATAACTAATTAGTTACATTTGAAGACGCTATTTTGAATGTTTTAAGATATTATTTAAATTAAATATAGAAGAAAACGGTTTGTTATTACTTATTATGGGTGACTGAAGCAGTATAATTGACTCCAATCTGCAAGGCAGGTAGTGTATAATAAAGGTCTGCTGTATTTATTACCCTTCCTACTATTGCGGAGCGGTCCAATCTGCAAGGCAGGTAGCGTATAATAAAGGTCTGCTGTATTTATTACCCTTCCTACTATTGCGGAGCGGTCCAATCTGCAAGGCAGGTAGTGTAAGAAAGAACCTCTTTGTTTAGTACCCTTCAGTACCCGACTTGGGTGCGGAGCGGTACTAACCTGCTACTACTGAGTGGTACATACTGACTGCCATACGTGCGGAGTTGTCCGTAAGCCACGCACGTGGCTTACGAACACTTCCGCATGTATGGCTGTGCTTCATCTGGAGTTTTCATAGCCAAAACGGTGGTAACACAATTATTTAATTTTCACAAAGTTATTTGAATATAGGTTAATTGTAAAATACAAGACAATGTTATGATACACAGTTTATTTGGTCAAAAATGGCAGTACTGTAAAATTCAAATAATGTAGAGATTAGAATTGTTACGAATTAAAATGGAAGACGAATTTGCTCAAATGGCAAGTCTAAAAAATAATATATTTTGTATGTGAATGCCCCCATATATTTAGTTAAGGTACATATATTTCGAAGTTGTCTATTTTCTAATTAGTAATTTGAAACTATTTTTTACCTACACTTACATGGACGACGGAAATTAACAATTTGGTAGGGTTGCTCCCGGACTATTAGCTGTATGTTAGCTTTAGTTTACGTCATTAAGACCGAATATAGCTAAAGTCGGTTGTAATTCAGCTGACGGTAGATTTCTAAGTTCCTATGAAAATTAATCAGTTATTTTTAACTCTCTTGTGAAATATGGCGCAATTTTTTAAAACTTGGCATTGATAAGATATAGATATATATTTGCTTTATATTTTATATAAATATCAAATCATCAGCCGCTATGGGATTCAATTTGCCGTCAGCTGGAAAACAATATATAGAAGTTTTGACGGATCGTTACCATAAACACAACAATGGATTCAAGACATTCATTATACCTTAAACAATCGTCTTTTACAACGATGACGTCTTTTTCAGTTTAATCCATTCAGTATACCTAGACGCATTCCTTAGATTTAGTCTGGCTCAAAATGTGTTGGTAAAATACCTTTGTTAGTAGGGCTCACGCTCATACATACATGTATATCCCTGCTCATTCAGCTAGCAGCTAGTGCCGGACCCTTGTATCTCAACACTTATGCAACCAAACAAATAGATATGTGAGCAATAATAATATGAAGGACAAACAATACAAACAATGTTTTTGTCTTCAGTTTGCATTACAGTACTTAAAACAGGGAAAACAAAGAGAGATGAAGGAGTCATCCTAGATAGTCTGAAACCCTTTGTCATGAGATCCCTTTGGTCATGAGATCCCTTTGGTCATGAGATCCCTTTCCTTAGCTGAATAAAGTGATCCAATATCAACCAAAGTATCCCTTAATGTACTCTATATATTCAAGTTAACATCAGACGATTTTTTATATATATATATATATATATATATATATATATATATATATATATATATATATTTTGCAGCAGTTGGGTGTGTGCCTGAGACATACAGTATATGTATAGTCTGTGGAGATTTCCGAGCCATCTGTTGCATGAGAAAACAGGTTGTCTGTGTTAAAGGTGAACTACAGGGATGAAAGAAAAAACGAAGTTTACTACAGGACGCAATGCATAAGTGTGTTGATTTTCGGTGTGAGCATCCTGGGTTCGAATCCCCGGACTGCCAAATGTGTTTGTTAATTTCATTAATCGAGTTTAGGAGTAAAGTTGGTTGGTGGAGATAACATAATAATGAATATGCTGTAATATGTATACTGGCAAATCGATATACAGTAATTCCATTAAATTCCAGAAAAAAATATTAATTTAAAACACTTTGGCATCCTCGGCCGTCAGTTGGGAGACTTACAGCTGATTCGTGTGATGACATCATTATAAAGGAGTACAAAGGAGTACAAGGAGTACAAAGGAAATCAACCAACAACAGGTCTAGTGACCCGTCTAGGCTGCTTGTCCTCCAAAACACTGAGGATCAAGTGTCCAAACAGTGGTTTAGAGTGGGTAAGAGAACATTGGAAAGGGAACTAATGTCCGTGGTAGGATAATGAAGTTAGTAGGGGACAGATGGGTTAGTAACTGAGGGGAGGATATAATAAAGTTATTCATTTACAAACGCAGTCAGTCGCGGGTTTGATGCGAGATATTTGTCTAAGTGGAGTTTAAATGAATCAACGGTGCTGCAGTCTATAACGTCTCGGGGAAGCCCATTCCACAAGTTGACAACTCGATTGAAGAAGAAATTCTTAGATTCGTGCGAGTTAAAATATTTACTAATAATTTTGCAACCGTTTCCCCGCTTGTAATTAGATTGGTCGATAGTGAAGTACTTACTACAGTTCATATTGTCGATGCCTTTGATGATTTTGAACACTTGAATTAAGTCACCTCTTAATCAGCGCTGGGTTAAAGGAAATATATTTAATTCTCTAAGACGCTCTTTGTATGGTTTGTTCTTTAGGCTAGGTACCATTTTGGTAACTCTACGTTGAACTCGTTCTAGCTTGTTTATATTTTTTTGGTAATAAAGGCACCAGGATTGAACGCAGTATTCCAGAAGAGGGCGGACTAAGGAATTGTAAAGGGTTAGGATAACTTCTTTGGATTAATGCTCAAATGACCTGCCAATAAAGCCAATTAATTTGTTTGCCTTCTTAACAACTTCTGAACATTGTTGACTCGGTTTTAGGTTACTCGATATTGTTACTCCCAGATCGGTTTCTCTGTTTACATTCTTAAGCTGAGTGCCATTCATCGAATAGTTTGCTTTCTCATTTAGGTATCCGATATGTAGTACTTTACATTTATCTGCATTGAAACTCATTTGCCAAATTTGGGCCCAACATGACAAATTTTCTAGATTGTGTTGCATATCGTGAACTTGTTCTTTTGAGAGTACGCTATTTGCAATTTTTGTATCGTCAGCAAATTTTGAGATTGTACAGGTGAGACCCTCATCTATGTCGTTGATGTAAATTAGAAAGAGAATTGGTCCTAGTACCGATCCCTGGGGTACCCCGCTACTTACATTGGTCCATTTAGATGCCTTACCGTTTATGACTACTCTTTGCTTTCTGTTGCTGAGTCAATTTTCTATCCACTTCAACACACCGTCTGGTATTCCATGTGCTTTTAGTTTTAGCAGTAAACGTTTGTGGGGAACTTTGTCAAATGCCTTTTGAAAATCAAGGTATATAATATCTACAGCTTTACTCTCATCGTAGAGGTTGAGGATATCGTGGAAGAAGTCTAAGAGGTTTGTTAAACAGGAACGTTTTTTATGAAAGCCGTGTTGAGTATCTTTAAGTGTGTTATTTTCCTCTAAGTGATTTATGAGTCTGTCCCTTATGACCGTTTCTAGCATTTTACATACAACTGAGGTTAAGCTAATTGGACGATAGTTATTGGGTAGGAATTTGCTGCCTTTTTTTAATATCGGTGTTACGTTGGCTAGCTTTCACTGATCAGGCATAGTTCCAGACTGCAAGGATTTATTGAATAGTAATGTCAGTGGTTTGGAGAGCTCATCCTTAGCTTCCTTTAGAACTCTAGACGAGATTGTATCAGATCCAGGCGTTTTATTTACCTTGAGTTTATCTAAACAGTTCAATACTTGTCTCTCTGTAACGGTGATATTGCTTAGAACATCTGAATTATCAATCTGAATCGGCGATGGTGTAGGGATATCACTGAGGTCTTCTGTTGTAAAAACTGATGCAAAGAAGGTATTGAGGGCATTACTCATTTGTACTTCGTCTTTGGGGTATTCTCCATTTTCATCGACTAACGGTCCAACAGTTGAAGTAACTACTTTTTTCTTTTTGATATAACTATAGAATTCTTTCGGGTTTCTTTTACTTTGATTCGCAATATGTAACTCTAGTGTCTTTTTACTTTGCTTAATTAACTTTTTGGCTTTGCGTCGTAGCTCTACAAATTTCACCCGTTCTTCGTCATTTTGTGAGGATTTTAATCTATCATTAGCAATTTTGTTAGCAAGCAGACAGTTTGAAATATCTTTATTCCACCATTTGGGCTTATTATTATGGCCTGGATGCTGTATTTTCGATGGTATGCACTTGCACTGCTTTTAGGTAAGTCGTTTCGAATAACTTCCAAGATGTATTTATGTCGTTATTGTTAATTAAAAAGCTCCAGTCAGTTTCTTTAAACATAGTTCTAAGTTTATGAAAGTTTGCTTTCTTGAAATTAGGGACTTTTTCGATGCTACTATTTGGTTCGTTACTTGTAAACTTTAAAGTGAAAATTATCGTACGATGGTCGCTGTTACTGAATTCATCACGAACATTCAAATTCTCTATTAATTGTTCTTTTGTTACAAGTACAATGTCATGAATGTTATTACCACGGGTCGGCGTTCGAACAAATTGATAAAGCGAACTCTCTTGCAAGTTCGTATACAAGTCATATCCGGAGTATGAAGTAAGAGTATCGCCCCACTTGGTCACAGGTAAATTAAAGTCGCCAAACATTACGGTATCTTGTGAGTTACTTACATCTGCAATTTGTTCGTAAATTTCTTGGTCAGTTTGCACTGATTGAGCTGGAGGTCTGTATATTAAAACAAGTATTATTGTTGTATCTTTATTATTCTTTATTAGCACAAAAGATGTGTCGACGTTCACAATTTGAGGTTTTGACAAGAGGGTAGGGTTAAGACTTTCTTTGATATATAGTAAAATGCCACCTCCATTTCTATTTATTCAGCTTTTGTCAAACATTACATGACCGGGAAGTGAATATTCTGCTATAAAGTCTCTATCTTCTGTATTGAGACAAGATTCTGTTATGCCAATCACATCATAATTTTCTGTAAACATAGGATACTTGCCCCCATCACACACGCTCGTAGATTTTTGTTGTTTCTTTTCTTAATTAGTGCCTTTCAATTCAATACTCAAGCTCTGCAAAACATCAGACAAGGTCCTGAAAATGTGGTGCACATCAAGAAATAATCCAATCTCGCTAACAATAGGCAATGTTTTTGAGTGTTTATCTTGGTCCCGAGTCAAGGGAGGTCGCTTGTAAGTCCTATTTCTTAATGATAGTATCATTTTCTGTTCAATTTATATATCGCAGTCCCTTGACCAGATAGTGGTAAAGCCAAATGTTGAGCTGTAAACATGCATGCAATTTATAAGAGTTCCTCACATAAACAAGACAACAGATTCACCCATTTCCCATGTCGAGTGTTCCCGCCATTGACAATAGTGATGTCATGGTAAACACGTCAGTTCTCGCCACATAAAATAACTTAGATAAGCTGTATTTCTATGTTGCTAGGACACACTGATGAAAGTTCTTCAGTATCATACATCCAAAACCAAGCAGATCCCAATGGACATTGTAGTTTGAATAGGTTTCACTCCTAGAATTAACTTTTAAAGAGATTTTGTGAATAGACAACAGGCTTTGCTAGGATTTATATCTGTAGGAAAGCAGGGAATACATTAATGCTGCCTATTTTAACCTAAGAAAGTCGAAAATCCTCATAAGAGGTTCGATGGGCAAAGGCGAAGGTTCTCATAAGATCCAAGGCCTAAGAAAAACATTTTAAAACACCCCAATGGCACTCAAAACAAAGCAATACGTGATTATGTGAGATTATTCCCCTTCATTACTTGCTACCATAATAAACAGGAATGACTGGAGAGTGTTTGTGAATAGATGAGTGAACACATGGTCATTTGGGAGAGGGGGTCGGGTGCAAGTTGGACTAGATAATAGTCCATCAGGCGCCTGGCCCGGGGAGCCGGTATATATGAAGGGTGTGCCTGGAAGTGTGATGGGTGGGATTGTAGTTTCGGCCTCGCTGCATGTCTGCCTTCTGAGACCGGAACCTCTCCGGGTGGTCGGGGGAGTGCTGGAGGGACCTTGGTGACCCTGGTCTCTAGGTCTTCTCCTGGGTGACCTAGAAGTGTATGAATTTGTATGTTGTTTTTGTGCGTTCATTGTTTTCTGTTGTGTTGTCCCTGTTCGGGCTCTTTCTTGAGTCAGCCAACTCCAGAAAAAAAGAAGGGAAAAAAATAGGAAAAGAGGGGAATGGGACTGAGTACATGCCCACATACTTACTACCATTCGTACATATGTGTCCCCCCCCACCCCCCTATTCCCCTCCTTCCCCCCCTTTTCCCACCTCCTCAATTATCACCTATTTTCCTCTTATTCCACTCTTTATCGGGTAATTTTCGCCGTGAATTTCCTTCCCTCGGTCTCTATAGCATGGGCGAGGCATCTAGATATCTTTGCAACAGAGAGACTTATACTTAGAGACGTTAGTGTCGCTTTTTTTTTTTTTTTTTTTTTAAGAGATGATGAACGGAGGAAGGAAAAACACAGATAAAACAAAAAGGTCCATGTGCCTAAAGGCTTCCTCCATTCATAACATTTTTGTAACAACTGGATTTAAACATTTGTAGATTGTAAGTTTGTGGAAAGCAATTCGAGGGAAGTGAATTCCAAAGAGTAGTAGCTCTGGAGATAAATGAATTCTGATAAGCAGAAGTTCTTCAATGTGGAGGAGAAAGTGTAAATTCATGGTCGCTCTCAGCTGCCCTAGTTCTACGGGGAAAGATGTGGAGAGGCGGCACAATTGAAGCAAGTTCCTCGGAACAATTGCTGTGAAAATATCTGTAGAATAATGCAAAGGATGCAATGTTTCTTCGTATGGATAATGCAGGAAGGTGCTGTGTGATTGCAGGGTTATTTATTAATCTAATAGCTTTATTTTGAATTTTGTCCAACTGCCTCAATGCAACCACTCCACTTCCACCCCACAGAGGTGAACAGTAATCCATCTGAGAACGCACATGACTTTTATATATTACGGCCAACTGCTCGTCAGTGAAGAATTCTCGAACTCTGTACAGGAGTCCCAGTTTTTTAGAGGCATTCTTAGCAATGCTTCTAACATAATGTGTCCAGCTCAAGTTAGTAGTTAATGTTACACCGAGAATGTCAATACTAGGGGAAGTGGGAATATTTACATCATTAACAAATATATGGGAGTCAGTGAGATTCTGTCGGTTAGAAAATTGAATGTACTTGGTTTTCTGTGCATTAAAGGAAACTTGATTCTTTTGTCCCCATTCATTAATTCTAGAAAGGTCCTGGTTCAGATAAATTGCAGTGTTTATTTTTGAATTTATAAGATCAGGTTGGGTGAAAGAATTGGTAAATGTGAAAGAACTGTGGAGTGTTGAGTCATCTGCGTAGGAATGTATTGGATTATGAGTGGTAGATATGAGATCATTGATATGAATGAGGAACAGAGATGGGGCCAAAACTGATCCCTGGGGAACACCAGCATTTATTGAGTGAAATTGAGAATAAAGGCCATCTACCATTACACATATTTTTCTGTTATGAAGATAAGAAGAAATTAGTGGAACTAATGATGCAAGGCCGTAGTGTGACATCTTCGACAATAAGGATTGATGCCAGACTCTATCAAATGCCTTTGATATATCCAGTGCTATTGTATGTGTTTCACCATGTTGGTCTGTAGCTTGGTTGATTTGATGTGTAAGAAGGCAAAGAATGTCTGCAGTTGATCGACATCGTCTAAAACCATATTGCCTATCACTGATTAATTTATTATTCTCAAGATGCTTAATTATGTGATTATTTAATATAATTTCAAAGACTTTACCAAGAGTGGAAGTTACAGCTATTGGTCTGTAGTTTGATGGATCTGAAGAGGCACCTTTTTTAGGAACTGGATGGATGTTTGCTTCTTTCCAGGGTACTGGGAAGCATGAGGTATGAGTACACAGACGAAAACATTTTGCCAATACAGGAGCGAGCACCAAGGAGCAATTCTTAAGTACTATTGGAGAAATTTCATCTGGACCAGGAGCCTTATCTACTGAGAGATTCTGCAAAATAGTTTTGACATGTCTGGTGTGGATCTTAACACCTAAAGAGCGGCCTAGGCGGTATAAAATATGTAGCCACCAGTGGGGTGTTTTTAGCCAAAATAGGGCTGTTTACGTGATCATTTTCATGCCTAAATAAGACCCAGAGCTTAAAACAAGTATCTATCCCTGAAAGGGCATAAACAAAGCTTTCCAATTACACCATAACGATCCTTTTATGACGGCTAGTTTTCTTGCAACAACCGCGCAACACGAGTGCAAAAAGCATGTAATTCGGTACTTTCCCCATACAATTCAGTATGTAGCGAGTGAGAGAGGGAGGGAGGAGGTGTGATTCGTGTCAGTAAGTTCGCCGCGGTGGTCTGGAGCAGTCATACGCTCGCTACTCTCCTGCCACCACTTATCTCTCTCTCTCAGCAACATTACGTGCTGAAATTGCCACACGACCTATGTCGCGCGCCGCCAGATAGTCCAGATTTATTATAATCGACTTATGTTGCGCGCCGACAGTTAGGGGTTTAAGTGATGGAATTTCAGGCAAATTAAAATTAAGTACAGGGACATCTTGATTTATTTCATCTAAGGTTGAGTTGGTGGAGAAAATATCCGCAAGAAGGTTAGCTTTACCTCGTGGGTCACTTACAAGATTGCCAGTCGGAGATTTTAATGGTGGAATGGATGAAGCAGTAGTGAAGTTGGATTTGAATGAGTTAAGAGTAGACCAAAATATTTTGTTATCATTTGGATTATTTAGAAGTTTATTTGCCTGCTTGTGGAGAAAGTTTGATTTAGTTAGGTTTAATACAGTTTTGGCATGATTTCTGATGTTTCTAAAGTAATTAAAGGCTTCATGTATTTTTGATCTTGTGTATGCATTGTAGGCTATTGCTTTTTGTTCAGTTACTCTAGCACAATTATGGTCAAACCATTTAGGTGAATTAGATCTTTTACTGTGCTTTTGATGAGGAATAAAAGTTTCCATTCCAATTTTTACAAAATCTTGTATGTGGCTCAAGGTGGAGTGTGCATCATTAGAAAAGAAAGAGGTCCAGGGAATATCAATAAAGAAACCTTGAAGACCCTCCCAGTCTGCCCTATCGTAATGCCATTTAGTCACCAAAACAGGTTCAGAGTGGGAAGGTGTGGTAGGTAATAGACAGGTGGCCTGTATCAGACAGTGATCAGAAGATCCAAGCGGGGACCTCACTGTAACATCATAATTTTCTGAATTGGTTGTTAAAAATAAGTCCAGTAGGTGGGAATTATGATTAGGATTATCTGGTACACGGGTGGGTTGGTTGACTAGTTGAGTGAGATTAAATGAGTCTGCAAATAGCTCACATTCAAGACCAGCATCATCAGTCCTGGCTGAATGAGTGAGCCATTCAACATTATGGACATTAAAATCACCCAACACAGTGATTTCAGAAGAAGCATTTAAGTTGAGGACACTGAGTTGTGAGGACAGAGAATCAAAAAGACTTTGCTCTGGAGGAGTATTGGGGAACGGTAGATGCAAAATATGTATTTAAATTTACCAGCAGAAAGTAATTTGTATATAGAATAATCAAAATAGGGACACTTGAAACTAGTAACCTCCTCCAGGGCAATTTCAGATTTTGCGAAACAACATAGGCCTACACCTCCTTTAGGTCTGAAATTTTGGAGCAGTTGATAACCTGGAAAATTAAATCTAGACGTGTCAGATGTGGATGTTACTTGAGTCTCTGTCAAAAAAAGGAGAGTAGGGGATTCTGCTTGAAGAAATTGGTGTACAGAGTTGATGTTAGAGTGAAGTCCCCTTATATTACTAAAGAAAAAGCTGCACCGACGAGCAGCTTTGGGAAGTTGCAATGCTCTTGGCACAGCCGCATGATGACGACCGGGAGGGCCCTGTGTCAATGACCCAACCCTGCCGGGGGTGGATATCCGAGGGACTACCAGGTTTGCTCTTAACATTTGTACTGCCATATTTATTAGGTAAGTGTATGGTGTTACATGTATGATATGTAGTGGGAAGAGTAGTGTTTTATGGATAGAGGATAGCGATGTAGGGCAATGTTGTGAAGTTGGATGTGTATGTTATATAAAGAGGGTTTTCCTGATACCCCTGATGTGTGAGGCAGAAATATATGTATCCAGCTACCAAGGCCTGGGAGAGAAAATGGAATTCAGGCTATTCCCTGAGTCTCCCGAAACCTTGGCGGTAGTACTTCCCTGGGCGGGGCTGCCTACCCCTACTACCTACCAAGAACTCGGGAGGAGAGGATATATGCCGCCGTGGCTCTCCCCTCATGATTGGACCGGTTGGCAATAATACGTCTTTTTCAACCCCCAAATACTATTCCCACTTGTTTTATTGCTCTTAAATGTTAATATCTTCATATTAAACGTAAAATAGGCTCATATGAATAAGTAATAACGATATTTATGGTAAAATTACGATTTTCATCGGAAATGAACCAAAATGCCTCCGCATGACGGGACGTTTCAAATACCATAGTCTAGCTATTGCCGGGTTAATCAACCCAGAGGTTAGTGGGACTATACGGGGAACTCTGCCTACATCATTAAATAGCCAACAATTGGGTTGGCTCTAACGGGACTAACATGCAATGTGGAGTACGATAACTGCACATAATTTTTCAGCTCTACATAGCCTCTTTCATTTAAGATGAGACATTTTCCAGTCCTAGAATCACAAGTGATTGTGATTTTGCATATTTTACATTGAGAAGGGAATTTTTAATTTGTATGGGAACGGATCGCTAATATAACATCTTGTTTACGATTGGCTGTCTTATATCCCCAAGGTGTTGTAATAGAAATCAATGCATCAGTCATTATTATATGTTTCCTAGTTGGATGTTTTGTTCATGTGCACAACAAACTTGCTCTCGTGTTCCCAACTTAGACCCCTCTGAATTCTCAACTCTTTGGCTCAAACTTTCCTGTCACTCACATACTTAATACTTCTGTGCTGTCTATCTCTCCCATAATTGCACTGACTTTCCAAAATTCTTCAACTATTTGAAGTCTAAATTGAAACATATCCTATCAACCTCTCCTTTCTCAGAAATAATTATCTCAGGAAATTTCAATGTTCATTACCATTAATGGCCCTCCTCTCATTTTACTGACCAACCTGGTGAAGAAACCTACATCTTCTCTGTCCTAAATGGGCTGGAACAGTTAGTTCAGCACCGTACTTGCATCACTGGCCACCTTGGAGATTGGCCTAACATACTTGACATATTTTTAACCTCTAATCCTTCTGCTAACATTGTAAATCACTTCTCTCTGTTGGGCTCCTCCAATCATAACCTTATCTCTGTTACCTGTTCTATTATCACCAGTAAATCCATACGACCCTCTCAGCTGGTGGTGCCTCCAAACTGAGAGGCTCTAAGGCAGTACTTCTTTGATTTCCCTTGGAATAATTTTGACTTCCATGGCCAGGGACACGCGGATAGTGCCGAACGCATTACTGAGACAATAATCTCGGACATGGAAGCACATTTTCCATTTTCTTTCTCTCAATCTAATGAAACAAAATCTGGTTTTACTCACGTTTGTTGTACTGCTGTCTAATAAAAGGTGGAAGCATTCAAACAGTGCTATCGCTCGGAATCAAAACGAATCAGTTCTATGACTTGCCAAAAATTATCTCGTCAATAACAAGTGTATTAAACTTTCGAACTCTAGCTCTTCCCGGGCTTTTTGGCATCTAGCCACACTCTTCTCCAATACATTTATCTCCTTGATTTTCCTTCCACTTTACCACTCCGATAACACCACCGTCACTCTAAACTTTGTTTTATATTCTCTGCAAAGGCATAATTCAAAATTTCTTAAGCATTTGTCTTCCCATAATCTACTTTTAGACCGTCATTTGCTTTCCTTAGGGCTGCTCTACTGGTCCTCTTCTTTCCATCTTACTAATTTTTGGTTAGCCTTCTTTCTGGACTTTGGTGAAACATTCTCTATTGTGCTAAGCATATCTAAAATTCTTTGATAGAGTCTGGGACAAGTTCTCTGTTTATAAACTAACATCGATCCGTTTCTATTCCTCTATCTGTGCTTTTGTCTCCAATTTCCTTTCTGGCTGTTCCATAACAGCGGTTGTGGACGGCTATTTCTTACTTTAATCCTATCAACTTCCTAAGCTTCATAAAATTGTATAAACGAGTGTGAAATCAAATGAAAATGGCATGACCGGTACTGAAAGAATTAATATACAAAACTAAAAAACAACATAACAATATACACATACAGTATACTCAGGTAGTCACTCTCCCTAAACAACATAACAATATACACATACAGTATACTAAGGTAGTCACTCTCCCTAATATACACATACAGTATACTAAGGTAGTCACTCTCCCTAATATACACATACAGTATACTAAGGTAGTCACTCTCCCTAATATACACATACAGTATACTAAGGTAGTCACTCTCCCTAATATACACATACAGTATACTCAGGTAGTCACTCTCCCTAATATACACATACAGTATACTCAGGTAGTCACTCTCCCTAATATACACATACAGTATACTAAGGTAGTCACTCTCCCTAATATACACATACAGTATACTCAGGTAGTCACTCTCCCTAATATACACATACAGTATACTAAGGTAGTCACTCTCCCTAATATACACATACAGTATACTCAGGTAGTCACTCTCCCTAATATACACATACAGTATACTAAGGTAGTCACTCTCCCTAATATACACATACAGTATACTAAGGTAGTCACTCTCCCTAAACAACATAACAATATACACATACAGTATACTAAGGTAGTCACTCTCCCTAATATACACATACAGTATACTCAGGTAGTCACTCTCCCTAATATACACATACAGTATACTCAGGTAGTCACTCTCCCTAATATTAGCATATGAAGCAAAATTAATGTTATTCTCTTTGTTAGTGGTTTCTGTAATTATATATATATTTATTATTGTAACAAAGGCAACTGATACAACAAACACATATAATCAGCATTTCTCTCTCCCAGTGCAATGTGAAGAAACAAATCGCCAAAAGGGGAAGAACGAAAAGAAAGACGAGGAGTAATGGAAGGAAGGAGATAAAGCAAAGAGGATTAAAGGGAATATGAGTGGAAAGAAGAAATAAGGAAGGGAGAGAAACGGAGCGAGAAAATTAAGGAGAGGGAGAGAGATTGAGAAAATAAGATCGAATGAAAAGAGAATTAGCTTGAATTAGAGAGAGAGAGACAGAGAGAGAGAGAGAGAGAGAGAGGGGGGGGGGGGAGAGAGGGGGCAAATCGAGCTGTAGAAGGTAATTCATGCAACCATATGATATTATCTATAACATGTAAATACGCAACAAAAAAACACAATATACAAACTTATCTTAGTAAGGGGGGAAATGTAGGTTGGAATGAGAGAGGAGAGGGAAGGGAAGGAGAAGAAGGAAGTGGAGGTCTTACATTACATTTGGAAACCCATTATCGCCATCTAGGACCATACGGCTGGGAGGGTGTAGATAGCAGAGAAGGGGTGTTGTAGATAGAGAAGCTGTTGGAATGGCTTTGGTGTGTGTGTTAATAGTCTGTATACCTCGTCCAGGTGTCCCCCGACTGGGTGCGAACATAATATACATGCTAGGACGTACTACCACACACTAAATGTCCACCACTGCTGGGATCGAAGCCAGGTCAAGCAGATTCACACGTGAGCGACCTCTACACTCGACCGCCGCGGCTCTAGTGGAGGAGAAAGAAGTGGAGGTGGAGAAGGAAGAGGAAGTGGAAGAGAAGGAGGAGGAAGTGGAGGTGGAAGAGAAGGAGGAGGAAGTGGAGGTGGAAGAGAAGGAGGAGGAAGTGGAGGTGGAAGAGAAGGAGGAGGAAGTGGAGGTGGAAGAGAAGGAGGAGGAAGTGGAGGTGGAAGAGAAGGAGGAGGAAGTGAAAGAGGAGAAGGAATACAAAGGAGAACAAACTGCAACAGACCTATTGGTACTTACGGGGCAGTTTTGATATCTAAACTATTAATCTATTGACTACGAAGTAGAGAAAACGATAGCAAAGAAGAAGGCTCCTCCCCACCCACCACTCCCTCCAGCTAAACCTGACATGGAAACAGTTGGAAAAATACCATTAGTATGGAAACACTGACACGAATTTCGGATAGGACAGGGAGAAAATTAAGTTGATTTGTAATCTAAGCAATCTGAGCTATTACTACAATTCTGAAAAGGAACAGGTGTATGAATATCAACATACATTGCGGTATGCGTTGTCACTTCATTGTGCGTTATTCTGAAAGAAACTGTTAATGGGGGGTTATTTGCCAAGTGTTTATCCAGATGGTTCTTGAATGTTTCGACAGTATTACAGTTTACAATGTCCGAGGGTAGTCTGTTCCAAATATTCACAACACGGTTGAAAGAGGAATGCTTCGCCTCATGAGAAAGAAAACGCTTGCCTATAATCTTATAACCACTGTTTCTCGTATTTGCTTGATTGATCGTGAATAATTTGCTTACATTTCGGTTGCTGAATCCTTGAAGATTTTGAATACCTACATTAGGTCACCTCTCTTTCTGCGCATTGTTAAGCTAAACAAATTTAGTTCTTTTAAACGCTCTTCGTACGGTTTATTACGCAATCTAGGTATAATTTTAGTGACTCTGCGTTGCACCTTTTCAAGTTTATTTATATCCTTTCTGTAGTACAGTGACCAGAATTGCACGCAGTATTCGAGATGGGGACGCATCAATGAG
Organism: Paralithodes platypus; assembly: GCA_032716605.1. Classification (NCBI taxonomy): domain Eukaryota; kingdom Metazoa; phylum Arthropoda; class Malacostraca; order Decapoda; family Lithodidae; genus Paralithodes; species Paralithodes platypus. The sequence goes on along the minus strand of CM064489.1, from coordinate 34,319,249 downwards.
TTGAATAGAGTATGTAAAACTTTTTCTGATTTGAATTTAAATGTTCTGCCAATGAAACCCACCAATTAATAGCAGTTTTTATTACCTCTGTACACTGTTTACTCGGGTTTAGGCCACTTGATATTATAACTCCCAGGTCCTTTTTTTTATCCTTATTTGATAGTTGAATGTTGTTCATTGAGTAATTGTTTAGCGTTGTTACTAATGATGTGTAATACTTTGCATTTTTCCATGTTGAACTTTATTTGTAATTTTTCTGCCCAGTTAACTAAAGTGTCTAGGTCACCTTGCAGTGTTTGCCAATGTACGTTGAGGTTACTATATTAGTAATCTTTGTATCGTCTGCAAATTTCGAAATTTTGCATTCTCTTCCTTCCTCTATGTCGTTTATGTAAATAATAAATAGAATAGGACCCAATACCGAACCCTGGGGAATGCCACTGTTTACTTTGCACCAATCATATTCTTTACCATTTATTACAACCCGCTGTCTACGATGTGAGAGCCAATTTTTGAGCCCTTTTAGAGTTTTTCCTGTTATGTCATGAGCATTTATTTTGTCAATTAGTCGCTTATGGGGTGTGACATTGAAAATTGAAAAATCTGATATTATCTGAAAATTGAGATATATTATATCAACCGCTCTATCCTCATTATATGATTTCTAAACTTTATTAAAGAAATCAAGTAAGCTTGTTAACCCCTACTGTACCGAAGGATACAGTAATAGAAGTCCCACCCAGTCCCAAGCAATGTGGCCAAAATGGCAAGTAGAACAACCTTCCACCTTAAGAGATGAAGGAAGACTGGCTCTCCCAGCCTTCAGTGGGTTTTATATAAGCTGAGAAATGTTGCCATATCGAGAGCAGTGCTCAAACGGTCGTGGTACCAGGTACAGCCTGATACAGGCAGTTACAAGAAGTTACAGAAGTACATTACTGACGGCTCCCAGCCGTCACTGGGCCTGGGGAGTGACTTATCTACTGACTGCTGGTAGCCGTCGCTGGGATTGGACGGGTTAAGCACGAAAATGTATTTCTAAAACCATGCTGTGAATCTTTTATTTTATTTTATTCCAAATATTTTACTATTTTGTCTCTAATAATAGTGTCCATTAATTTGCAAATTACTGATGTTAAGCTAATTGGTCGATAATTGCCTGGAGAGGACTTGCTTCCTTTTTTGTATATGGGCGTCACGTTAGCTAATTTCCATTCGTTTGGAACTTTCCCAACATTCAATGATTTGTTGAACAGATTTGAGAGTGGGTTTAATAATTTGTTGTTTGCATCTTTTAGGATCCTTGGGGATATTTTATCTGGGCCTGGGGTTTTATTCACCTTCAAATTGTTGATTGAGAGCAGGATAAGAGCTTTATAAATCGTAAGTTTTCGAGCTCAGTGCCATTTGTTAGATTCGTAGGGGTAAATCGGTTACCGGTAATATCTTCTGACGAGAACACTGATGCAAAATAGTTATTTAGGATTTTTGCCATTTGTACTTTGTTATCTGTAAGATCTTCATTTTCCGCAACAAGTGGGCCTATTGTTGAAGTTACCGTTTTTCTGTTTCTTTTATAGCTGTAAAATTCTTTCGGATTGGACTTGCTGGAGCTGGCAATATGGAGTTCCAAATTTGTCTTACTTTGTTTGATGACATTTTTGGTTGTTCAACGCAGTCTATCATGTTCTAATTTATCGCTATTGTTCTGAGTTGCCTTATATTTTTGGTATACTTGCTTTTTGACTAAGAGGCTGTTTTTTATTTCATTATTCCATCATTTTGGCTTATATTTGCCCGCTGGGCGCCGGTTTCGTAGAGGGACGCATGCATTTATGGTTTTGTTTAGGTTATTAGATAATATGTTCCATAATCGATTTACATCATGAGTTTCGGTCATTTCACTCCAGTCAGTATTAGCAAGATGTCTTCTAAGTTTGTTGAAGTCGGCCCTTCAATAATCTGCTACTTTTTCAGCGCACTCGTTTTCTTTGTCATTATTTACTTGTATGTTAAAGGACACTCTCCTATGGTCATTAGAGCTAAATTCTGGTCCGATTTTGACGCTGTTTACCAGTCTTTCATTTGTCGTTAGAATAATATCCAGAATGTTGTTTCCCCTTGCTGGGTGTGCTGCGTGTTGATAAAGGGCACTTTCCTGAAGATTAGCATATAGATCATGTCCCGCGTGAGCATTTAGTGGTTCGCCCCTTGTTGTGACTGACAGATCGAAATCGCCAAATATTACTGCTTCTTCCTGGCAACTTATTTCTGCTATTTGATCGTAGAGTTTCTCGTCTGTATCGGGTGATTGTGCAGGAGGTCGATAAATGAGGCCAATTATTACCTTGCTTGCTGGATTATTTATTTGAACGTAACTAGCATCAATATTATTTATGGCAGGTTTGGTTACCTCGATTGGGTGAAGATTACGTTTAACATATAACAGAACCCCACCTCATAAAACAGAAACCCACCTCAGTGGAGGTGGAGGAGAAGGAGGAGGAATACAAAGGAATACAAAGGAGAACAAACTGCAACAGACCTATTGGTCCTTACGGGGCAGTTTGGATATCTAAAACTACTAATCTAATGACTACGAGGTAGAGAAAAGGATAGCAAAGAAGAAGGCTCCTCCCCACCCACCACTCCCTCTAGCTAATGCTGGCATGGAAACAGATAGGAAAAATACCATGTAGTATTGAAAAACTGACACGGAAATTCGGACAGGCCAGGGAGAAAAAAGAAGTTGATTTGTAATCTAAGCTAACTCTATTTACTACAATTCTGAAAGGGAACAGATGTATGAAAATAATATACATTGCGGTATGCGTTGAAATTTCGTTGCGCGTTATTCTGAAAGAAACTGTGTTAATCGGGGGTTATTCGCCATGTGTTTATCCAGAGGGTTCTTAAATGTTTCGACAGTATTACAGTTTACAATGTTCGAGGGTAGTCTGTTCCAATTATTTACAATGCGGTTGAAGAAGAAATGCTTCGCCTCGTGAGAACGAAAACGCTTGCCTATAATCTTATAACCATTGTTTCTCGTGTTTGCTTGATTGATCGTAAAAAATTCGCTTACATTTAGGTTGCTGAATCCCTTGAAGATTTTGAACACCTCTATTAGGTCACCTCTCATTCTGCGCTTTGTTAAGCTAAATAAATTTAGTTCCTTTAAGCGCTCTTCGTACGGTTTATTACGCAATCTAGGTATAATTTTAGTGACTCTGCGTTGCACCTTCTCAAGTTTATTTATGTCCTTTCGGTAGTACGGTGACCAGAATTGCACGCAGTATTCGAGATGGGGGCGCACCAATGAGTTGAATAGAGTAAGTATGATTTTTTCTGATTTGAATTTTAATGTTCTGCCGATGAAACCCACCAATTTATTAGCAGTTTTTATTACCTCTGTACACTGTTTACTCGGCTTCAGGTCACTTGATATTATAACTCCCAGATCCTTTTCATTATTTGTATTTGATAGTTGAATGTTGTTCATTGAGTAATCTTTTTTAGCGTTGTTACTACCGATGTGTAATACTTTGCATTTTTCTATGTTGAATTTCATTTGCCATTTCTCTGCCCAGTTTACTAAAATGTCTAGGTCACCTTGTAGTTTTTGCCAATGTACTGTTGAGGTTACTTTATTAGTAATTTTTGTATTGTCAGCAAATTTCGAAATTTTGCATTCTATTCCTTCGTCTAAGTCATTTATGTAAATTATAAAAAGAATAGGACCTAATACCGAACCCTGGGGAACGCCACTATTTACTTTGCACCAATCAGATTCTTCACCATTTATTACAACTCGTTGTTTACGGTCTGAGAGCCAATTTTCGAGCCATTTCAGAGTTTTTCCTGTTATGCCATGAGCTTTTATTTTGTCAATTTGTCTCTTGTGGGGTACGGTATCGAAAGCTTTCTGAAAATCGAGATATATTATATCAACTGCTCTATCCTTATCATATGATTTGTAAACATCATTGAAGAAATCGAGTAAGTTTGTTAAGCATGAACGTTTATTTCTAAAACCGTGCTGGGAATCTTTTATTAAATTATTTTCTTCCAAATGTTTTACTATTTTGTCCCTTATAATGGTTTCCATTAATTTGCCCGTTACCGATGTTAAGCGAATTGGTCGATAATTGCCGGGAGAGGACTTATTTCCTTTTTTGTATATGGGCGTCACGTTAGCTAGTTTACATTCGTTTGGAACTATCCCAACATTCAATGATTTGTTGAACAGATGTGCGAGTGGGTTTAATAATTCGTGTTTTGCTTCTTTTAGGATCCTTGGGGATATTTTATCAGGGCCTGGGGTTTTATTAACTTTCAAATTGTTGATTGCGAACAGGAAATCGTCTTCATAAATCGTAAAGTTTTCGAGTTCAGTGCCATTTGATTGATTCGTAGGGGTAGGTCGGCTACCGGTAGTATCTTCCGACGTGAAGACTGATGCAAAATAGTTATTTAGGATATTCGCCATTTGTACTTTGTTTTCTGTATGATCTCCATTTTCCGCAACAATGGAAGTGGAGGTGGAGGAGAAGGAGGAGGAAGTGGAGGTGGAGGAGGAAGTGGAGGTGGAGGATAAGGAGGAGGAAGTGGAGGTGGAGGAGGAAGTGGAGGTGGAGGAGAAGGAGGAGGAAGTGGAGGTGGAGGTGTAAGTGGAGGTGGAAGTGGAGGATGAGGATGAAGTGGAGATGGAGGAGGATGAAGTGGAGGAGGAGGAGGGAGTGGAGGAGGAGGAGGAAGTGGAGGAGAAGAAGGAGGATGAAGTGGAAGTGGAGGAGAAGGAGGAGGAAGTGGAGGAGGAGGAAGTGGAGGAGAAGGAGGAAGTGGAGGAGGAGAATATGGAGGAGGAAGTGGAAGTGGAGGAGGAGCAGGAGGAAGTGGAAGTGGAGGAGAAGGAGGAGGAAGTGGAGGAGGAGGAGGAAGTGGAGGTGGAGAAGAAGGAGGAGAAAGTGGAAGTGGAGAAGAAGAAAGAGGTGGAGGGGAGGAAACCTGGATGAACAATGAAAAGAGAGGATGAGGAAGGGCAGGGCTTATTGGGGAGGGGGGGGGGGGGGGGAGGGGAGATATCTGGGTGGCTGGTCGAGTTGATTGGAAATGACGAGTTAAGGGGGGTCACCGTCTTTTTTATCTCTCTCCTTTTCTCTCTTTCTCTGGCTTGTATCCATTCGGCCCCATTCAGCCAACTGTTTTAAGACGTTTAGGCCTATCCCCATCCAGGTGTCGATTTCTTCCTGGCGAGCGATAGTGAGCCAGCATTGTATGGAGAGATCCGGCTTCGCCGGACAAATTTTTCTATAAAAAATGTACAAATTTAGCTTGCTGTCAAAACAAAAATATATTTTTGCTGGCTCGCTACCACTCGCCAGGAAAATACTTTCACCTGGATGCTAAACGTCTTAAAACAGTAGGCTGAATTGGGCCGAATGGATACAAGCCAAAGAGAGAGGGAGAGAAAGAGAAAACATAGCGAGGTGGGCTCCCTTAAGGGGCTAGTCACTAGTGGCTGTTATTTTGGTCTATTAATTAATTTATACATTTATTTTTTTAATTTTCCTCGCTAGACCTCTCAAATTTAGAACCCCCCCCCCCCTCTAGTCCCCCGTCAAGATAAATGTGTACATTTTTAGTAGACAAATTTCGGTTCATCATATAATTACAGGTTCGCTATTGCTCGCCAGGAAAAATTCGACAGCTAAATGGCACGACAACGAAATGGAGCTAAATTGTTAATATCGCTAAACTAATGGGGCTAAACACGAGGGAGAAAAGGGTCCAGAAAAACGACCCATCTCCCCTTAAGCCGTTATAGCATGATATGACGTAAACAAATTGTATATTATTTTGGCTATAATTGGACGAGTTATGCAGCTTAGGGAGTATCTGTGGGAGCCAATTAGTTAACAGAAGTAGTTAACGCCTTCTGCACTAGGGAGGTTTATATATTTGATTCTAGCTTTATTTAGACGAGTTTGTGCAGTTTAAGAAGCACCTATGGCAGTGTAAAGGATTAAGTGAGATAATCCGAAGCCTAGTAGTTGCTAGAGGGTGTTTTTAACTGAAGACACTCGTCTAATAGTATCAAGAATAAAATTAAGGGAGCCCACCTCGCTTGTTTCTATTCGGCCTCATTCAGCCTACTGTTTTAAGATGTTTACCCCCATCCAGGTGTCAATATTTTCCTGGCGAGCGGTAGCGAGCCAGCATATATTTGTGTTTTGACAGCAAGCTAAATCTGTAGATTTTTCGATAGAAAAATGTCTCCGGCGAAGCCGGATTTCTCCATACAATGTTGACTGGCTATCGCTCGCCAGGAAGATATCGACACCTGGATGGGGATAAACGTCTTAAAACAGTCGGCTGAGTGGGGCCGAATGGATACAAGCCAGGGAAAGAGAGAAAAGGAGAGAAAGCTAAAAAAAATACGGTGACCCCCCTTAAAGAGATGTCGCCGGTACAGAAGGGGTTAATACCCCTTCCATTCATAGATGTACAGTCATACCACAAAATCCTTGACCAGGGCCCCTGATCAGCAACAGATGTGTCCATACACGGTTGAATACTTTAATACAGTCAATTATATTCCTGGGAAAACCTGATGATAAAAATATACTTTGAAAAGTAGACAGAATGAAAATAAACACCATGTGAGGAAGAACACTTTATTGACAACGTTTCGCATATAGCTTCATCAGGCCAATGCTATATGCGAAACGTTGTCAATAAAGTGCTCTTCCTCACATGGTGTTTAGTTTCAAAACCTTATGAAACAAGCAATATTTTATTTTTGTAATAGATGCCTGCAAGTGGACAGAACTCTAGTTTTCCCTCCAGGTCAAGGACTTACGGGTGTGACTGTAATACCTAAATTCCTAAACTGTAAGAAATTATGCAATATTATACATTGTAGGTAAGCTGCGTTGATTAATGAATGGATGGAGGGATGAATGGGAAGTGTAGTATATCTATAAACATCGATTGGCAGATATGAATAGATGTTATTAGTAGTTAATGAATTGTAATATTAAATTATACGTGAAGGGAAAATGGATGTGGAAGAATTAGGGTAAACATAGATGGAAATGGTAGGACGAAGAGTAAAATATGATTACAAATATGATTGCACTGTTAGCGAGCAACAACATAATACTACATCAAATATAATTATGTGACATACTCCCCAGCCTTGTTATAATGCAAGAATAGATGCGTTACAATTAGGCAGCGTTGCTGAATTATTGTATGGATGAACAGATGGGTGAATGGGCAGTGTGATTATACATACACAAATATATATCGATAGATGAATGGGAAGTCGGGTGGATATAAATGTACGGTATTGAAATGGATATATAGATGAGACGAGAAGGCGGGGGTGGGGGGGGGGGGGGGGGGGGAGGTAAGATTTGGATAGAAAACAAAAGTAAGTCGTAAAGTTATTATAATTACAAACCATTTCAGGTTAGCAAGGAACAGCTACTTAAATTGGTCTCTCTCTCTCTCCCTCTCTCTCTCCGGCCTTGCTCCATAAATAAAAACCTGCAATGTTTCTCTACCATCAAGGGGACCTCATCCGCTTACTTTTTTGCCCTGAGCAATTTTTATCAAAAAATGTCCATACGCATTGGGGATTTATATTTTGCTTGATAAATGAAAAGTGTATAAATTCGTTTTTGACGTAATATTTATATTGAGAGAAAGATATTTAGGACTAATTTTGTTTTACTGTCGTTCATTTTTTTGTGGGGCCTTCCTGGCGCAATGCAAAAGTGTGTTGATTTTCGGTGTGAGCGTCCTGGGTTCAAATCCCCGGACTGCCACATGTGTTTGTTAATTTCATTAATCGAGTTTAGAGTAAAATTGGTTGGTGGAGAGAACATAACCATTATATATATATGTATGTAAAATATATATATATACGGTATATATATATATATATATATATATATATATATATATATATTTTTTTTTTTTTTTTTTTTTTTTTTTTGTATATTCCAACTACTCCCTCTCGGGCATAGGCTGATAGCCTTTACACTCTACCGTTGAACACGGTGAGGCCCGTGAGGTCTTGTTCCAGCCTAGGGAGTGAGACATGCGAAGCACCTATTTCACGGCTCGAACACAACTCCATCTCTGAAGCTGCTTCGCCTCTGCGCTTCACAGTTTCACTCCCCAGGCTCGGAGCTTCATTCTCAGAACGCCACCTATTGAGCAATTAACTCACTAGGCATTGCCCCCCTGTAGCATATTTTGAATATGGGAATATTCATACAGTGCTATTTAATCAGGGAACAATGAGGGTATTTTGTTTTGGCATTTCGGTGTGCTGTGGTAATGCACTGAAACTAGGTACAGCACAAATTGTATCCCAATAATATCTTCCCATTGACATATTGAGATTCGAACCCGGGTCCATTGGATTACCAGTCCAGTGGCAAGACCAGTCTGCCACACCTCCCCTTATATATATATACTGTAGATTAATACCTATATATATATATATATATATATATATATATATATATATATATATATATATATATATATATACTGTAGATATATACCGGTATATATCTATATATATATATATATATATATATATATATATATATAAATTATATTGTATATATATATATATATATATATATATATATATATATATATATATATTGTGACAGATGGAGCACGTCGAAACTGGAGTTCCCTATCCCTCTTGAGTCTTTAATCACGTCACGGGAATGGGGCTTGATGATTCGCTAGAAAGCAGAATATAATGTGTTTTCAGGGGTAGACCGGAGTTTATAAATTAGTAGTGATCCAGACTCGGCCGATAGCGTGAGTGTGAAGAGAAAGGATGGAAGGGAGAATTCAGACATGGCAGTAAACAGATAAGATATAAGATATTAGTGTTTATATTAACTGAAGTGGTAATAGTGATCTAATTATGCGAAATTATTTAACTTCACTTTGAATTGTAACTCTAGATACTGTAATTAACATGTGTGGTGTGGTCATGCAGTTAAATGGTGACAGATTATAACTACCATCTATTTCGTTGAGGTGTGTTTTACAACCACCTTGCTTGTTAAATTGTAACTTTTCTGTTAATCTAGAAAGGTTAATGGTGCGGTGTGACGATTGAGGGGTTTAATGGTGAATTTAGTAATGAACAGTCAAACTAGTCTCGTTTATTTATGATCGATTTGTCATGCGCACTTTCTTTTGATATTTAACCACTATGGCGCTGGCATATTTCCACCTATTTTCGCCATATTAGGGCTCATCCAAGCACTCCTGATGTATTAAGCAAGTGTCTAAATGAAATTGAATGTATTCAGCCAAAAACTAAAAGACAATAGCTTCAAAATGACACCAAAACGAGCTTCGTAGCTCGCGGGCTTCACCCACAGCACTACCATAGACTCTCGCTAAAGTGAGCACTTATCACTAATGTCGCGCTACATTTGCCTTTGGCAGCACCGTATATCTCACAAGAGTATGCCTCAGTGCCGCGGCCGGCTGGCTGGAGGAAGGACGTGTGGCCTGTCGCGCTCTCGCTCCTCGCACTCGATTCTACAGGCTTTAGGTGGGTTTAAAAGCCTGTAAATTGTTGTAAATTGCCATGACCTTCTGGAACGCTTGCAGCCAATTGGTTAACACATTACGAGCGGGTGGGTCGGCAACTTCTATTACCCGCCATGCGGGTGGTTTTACCCTAAATGGGGTTGTTTCGATGCTCTTTTTCATGCATAAACAAGACCCAGAGCGTAATACAAGTATCTATCCCTGAAAGGGCGTAAACAGAGCTTTCCAATGACACCCGAACCATCCTTCTACGACCACTGGTTCTCTTGCACCGATCGTGCAACACGAGTGCAAAAACCCTAAAAATAAGGTAATTTCCTTACATAATTCCCTGTGTAGCGAGTGAGAGAGGGTGGAGGAGGGTGTAATAAATGTCAATCGACCCACGGCGGTGGTGGCGAGCGGTCAGGCGAGAATCTATGCTCCTCGCACCGCTCAGCTCTCTCTCAGAGCACATTACGTGCTCAAAATTGCACTCGACATCTGTCAAGGCCTGCATATGGGCACGTTTTCTTTAACTCGACATATGTTGCGCGCATAAATAATAGTGATACTTGATTATCCATTGAAATATTTTAATATTTGGTAAACTAGCAAGCAGTGAATGCTCGGAAAATTGTATACGTCCTGGATCTCTATATATATTTATCTTTATATTTTTCCTATATTTTGTACATATGTTTTCTTTTGTTTATTGGGTTGTAAATATATTTATTGTTGTTGAATTGGTGAATTTAATATCTTCCCTTCGACAATAGTACTTGTAAAGAATAATAATATATAATATGATAATTACCATAAATATTGATAATAAATAATAGATTATTCAAGTAAATATAATATAATCAAAATACTTAATAAATAATACATTATCAGAATTAATCAGAATTTGTTTTAATAATCTTTAGTAAGGATAAACTAATAATCAAAACTAGAGTTTCTGCAAATTATATTTTCTCTAGCCGAGCTTCCTTTATGACCAGTATATAATTCTATAGCGGTCTGATATAGTCGAATTGAAAGAAAAGCGAGCAACAACAGACAGCCTACCAATCCTACCAATCACTGCTACCACTCTGGTCAAGCGAGCTAACTGCTTCGTGGCCACCAGGGTCGAAACAGTATATGTGTGTATATATATATACTGTATATATACAGGGTGTATTAAACAAATGCTTACAGACTTAACCCTTAATTAGCGGCGAGCAACATAAGTCGAGTTAAATAAAGCTGGACTATGTGGCGGCGCTCGACATAACTCGAGTGGCAATTTCAGCACGTAATGTGGCTGAGAGAGAGAGACAAGTGGTGGCAGGAGACTAGCGAGCGTATGACTGCTCCAGACCACCGCGGCGAACCTACTGACACAAATCTCAGCTCCCTCCTCCCTCTCTCACTCGCTACATACTCAATTTTGTACCGAAAGTACCGAATTACCTGCTTTTTGCACTCGCGTTGCACGGTTATTGCAAAAAAACTATCCATCATACAAGGATCGTTATGGTGTCATTCGAAAGCTCTGTTTATGCCCTTTCAGGGATAGGTACTTGTTTTACGTTCTGGGTCTTATTTAGGCATGAAAATGATCACGTAAACAGCCCTATTTTGGCTAAAAACACCCCGCTGGGCGGTACACATAAATAAACCGCATAGGCCGCTCGTAAGGTGTTAAACTGCTAAGTACCGATGAAAAACACAAATTAATTTTATTCTATAATGAAATACAAAATACTTGATCATTAATTATTTAAAGGACAAAGTAAAATGTTCAGTGCCGTTCAAGCAGGTGTTATATTCTGAGCACTGACATTAGTCTCCCCCCCCCCCCCAATCTCCTAGTTTATACCTAGGCATTGTTGAATTATAAACATGATTAGTTTTCCGGGTGAAATATTGTAAGTAATATTCCTTTTATAAACCGTTTACAACTCAAATGATTTTCTGTTAATGCCAAAAAATATGGTATTTTTCTTTCAACATAGGAAAGACCCAAGGTATCTTAGATGAAGCAAATTACGATCCTCAAGTGGTCTGCAGATATAACTGTCATATAATAGTAAAAGAAAGCAATGTTGAAAGACAAATAAAACCAAGCAATGTGGGCATTACAAAGTTATTGCCTAGTGTTATTTATATTATTGTACAGTCATGAACATTAATTCAGGTACAAACATATTCGAAGCGGTCTCGGCTTGAATTGAATCTCCTTACTAATATTTACTGGGTATTTGCATTTTAGAGATTCGTTTAATCAGTTCGAGACTTCAAAATCAATCAGAATTAATTACCACTACTGTGCATGGTCATTACACTGTAATAATAAGAGATTAATTGATTTTTTTTTTCATTCCCACCAACTGATGTAATACAGTTTTGAGAAATCAATTATACCCAACATTTTTATGATTGAATCTTTTTACCGAGACATAAAATATTTCCGTGAATTTCATTCAACATAGGAACGGTCAGTTCCCAATGAATCTTTGAATTAAGAACTATGCTTCATATAAGATTGAAGTACCTTCTGCTGCGTTCGGAAACCCAACCCAGACTTGGGCATCAGCATTATACCCCGTGAACAGAGCTACAAATGTTACATATTTCTTTTACGTTAAGCTGTTGCTTGTAATTAGTTTTTTCTGCTAACCACATAATATCATCACCATATTCTTAGACAACTTTGATATCATAATTACTAATGTGTGAATAGGTAAACCTAGGTCAGTTATAAGCGTGTTATAATACCTCATATAGCCCTGTGAGAGGCTAGCCGCTTGCTATACCGCTTTCTTTCTCTCCCTTGTATCTTTCATGTCGGGTGGTGACGTCATGATTGCATCATGTTTTGTAACACATTGTCTTTTCTGCCACGAGTATAATTATTTAGTTTGTTCAACCCTAGTGGGAGAATTTTAGTTTATTACAAGTTTGCACAATGATATCTTATATTTATTTGATCATTTATGTATTGTTAATGAGAGCACAAGTGCCTAATATAATTATGCTATCTAGTGACGCTTGGAGCTCTCACTTTTCTCTTGGCGCGGCCAGGGGACCCTGTGTGTGCGTTCCCACGGTCCCAGCGCCACTCCCGTCCCACCTTCCGTACTGACAACATCACTGTTTGGTGTTGTTGGCTTGCTTCATTGTTCCCCCTTAAATACCGCATACATCTCTTTTGTTCCTTATCAGATCGAAGCACAGCAAGGCTGGAGTAATTTTAAGCATATTATTTTTGTCTTAACCTTATTAGTTTGAGTTTATTTCGTTTATCTTAGGAAATTTACTGCACTCATGTTCCTTGGCAATCTAGACTATAGGCTTCATCACTTTTTCCTTCCATTTTTTGTTTCCATTATTCTACTGCATTGTTTTATTGTATTATGTATATTTTATGTATTATTGAGGTTGACCTCTACAGATATTGAGGTTGACATCTACGGAATTTGAAGGTAAATGCAGGGAAGAGCAAGGTTATGGTCTTCGAAAGGGGTGAAGTCACAGAGTGTGAGGTGAAGCTGAACGGTCAGGCTATGGAGATCGTCAACTCTTTTAAGTATCTGGGCAGTGTGTTGAGTAAAGATGGGACTATGGATGAAGAAGTGCGGGAGAAGGTACAACAGGGGAAGAGGGTTGTAGGAACGCTGAAAGCAGTAACAAGAAATAGGGTGGTCAGTATGGAAGTGAAGAAGTCCTTGCACACAGTGTGGTAATCCCGACACGACTTACGGAAGCGAAGCATGGACGTTGGTTGAGAGACTCCGACCAAGAGTGAGAGCAGTGGAAATTAATTACTTAAACCGTGGAGCCCCAGCGACGCGTCTGGCGCGTCGGCGATGTATGTAACGCACAGCCCCAGCGACGTGTCTGACGAGTCACCCTAATTGCTCCGACTGTAACCTCAGGTGTAGCCACTCGAGAGGACTAAGATTTGTATGGGAACTGTGTACGTATCCCACGCAACCGTGCCGATGGTTGAAACTCTCAAAGTCCACGTGCGTGCGCGTGAGCGCGCAATAACCTGTTTTTTTGCCTTCAATTTTGTACTCTTGTAAAATACGTTTTCGGGGGCTCTGTAGGACCATTCTTTAAGCTTTTTGAGCGTTTTTTCGTGGTTTTTCCTTCATTTCTAACCCATTCGCTATTGTTTCTGGAATAAAACCATTTTTTGAAAACCGGCCGGGTTCTGGTGAACAAACAATACAAAACTAGCCGGGGCTCCATGGGTTAAGAAGTGCGTGTGGAGTTACATGGAGGGATAGACAGACTAATGAGGAAGTAAGAAGGAGGTGTGGTGTGGAGGTAGATGTGCTGGAAAGTGTGAAAAGGAACAACTTGAGATGGTTCGGCCATATGGAACGTATGGAAAGCGAGAGATTGACTAAGAGTGTGTACGAGAGCGAGGTGGAGGGACAGAGAGGGAGAGTTAGACCGAAAGAGAGGTGGAAGGATGGAGTGAGGAAGTATATGAACGAAGGCGGTGCTGGTTGGGGGGAGGGGCGTCGACTGACTGGGGACAGAGGTGCATGGGGGCAGTTCGTTCGTGGCCACCCCTTCGGGGATCACGGCTTCGGGCAATAGATAGATAGATAGACATCTACAGGTTTGTTCGGTAGCTCTTAGAAGCCCACCCCACAACCTACTGAGATGTCAACTCCTGTGCATTGTTGGGCTTCTGCATTAGACTTTCCCCATGTTTTTGCTTCATATTATTCCTAATTCCTAAGCAATTGGGCATGATATAGAAGTGTCTGGGAGTTTAGCAGTGTCGTGTTTTGGCATTTATGTGCAGTCTAGAATAACTTTAGAAGATCTCTTGCATACTACACGCACTATCAACCAGACTCGGAGACAGTAGATATTTTTGTGTCTCCTTGTAGTACAGCTTTAAATAGAGCAAAGAGGAAGATAACCACTTTTCCTAGAGAACCTGCGTGTCTTGATGTTTGAGTCAGATATTTAGAGCGTGTCTGTTGCAGGGTTAGTTTAGTGCGGTGGGCAGTGTTGGGTGCAGGTCTACAGCATTGGTGTCTTTTTGCTATGGCATTTCCTTTTTGCCAGTGCTGTGGGCTAGGCTATTAGAGCATCTGCTTTCCCCGGCCTCCCCTCGTAACAATATATATATATATATATATATATATATATATATGCCTATAACAGCCTACTAACCTAAAATACAGAAGGGCCTAACTGGTTCCAACAATATAACATAAGCACCTAATAAACACAAGTAGGTCTGTTATTGCCTTAGATTTACATAAACCTGGGCTGAAGCTGAAGTAATATTCCGGAGAGCGAACTGACTGCCTAATTATTCTATTGTGTTTTTTGTTCTCTTTATTTATATATATATATATATATATATATATATATATATATATATATATATATATATATATATTTGTTAATTTTTATTTATTTGTTTACCTTCATTGCAAATGCCATCAACCCGTCATCACTATTAGGCCATACTAAAACCAAATGGTAATTGCTACGAATCTCATAATACTGGAATGTGATAGAGGCAAGTATCACAATCCAGTATACGTCACAGGTCCCAAAGCAAACAACAACTATTAGATAATAATGACATCAGCTCAGAAGAATAGTGCCAGGACTAAACACATTCTTAAGACACATTCTTATGAGCATTAATT
This sequence comes from Paralithodes platypus, assembly GCA_032716605.1. Lineage (NCBI taxonomy): Eukaryota > Metazoa > Arthropoda > Malacostraca > Decapoda > Lithodidae > Paralithodes > Paralithodes platypus. Next base: position 34,303,989 of record CM064489.1, on the reverse strand, counting down.
GTCTACAACATTATTTGCTAACACAAAGGAAAAAATCTACAAAATGACTTAAGTAAATATTACTCAAAAGGGATTTAAAAACAAATAGAAATGAGATAATTTAGCAAGCTAAGGTAAAATACTGGGTCCTGTGAACATAAGCAATATTGGCTTATGACATGGGCATAATAAATATGCAAACAAGGAACAATGGATATAAAATCAAAGACCACAAGCCAAAATATAACTCAAGTTACAACTATCTGAACATATTTGTCTCTTTCAAGAAAGTAATCAATTTGCCAACCACACCAACATCCCCATCACCCAAGATCGAGTCCAAAGTGGTGGGGACGTTATTCACCCTGCAGTACATCTATCACAGGACAAAAGGTTATGATTGGTCAATAGAATCCCGCGACAGGTGGTACATTGCGGTGGGAATTCACGGTTCATGTATCAGTAGGGTACAGTTCATTCTAAGCCTTGCAAGGACTACCCTCTCTACCGACAGGTAGAAAAGAGCCAAACCCCAAAAGGGCGAGCTTGTCTGTCCACTGACATTGTCACATACAATTAATTGATTTCCTACCAAAAGAGACACTTGACTGTAGTTCCCAAAAGAATTCCACGGCTCGTCAAGTTCTACCACCAATATTTCTAGTTCGTCAGCCTATTCATTGCCGAAAATATGACAATGACCAGGTACTCATATCAGAGAGAAAGATTTACAACTTGATTGTAACTTATTGATATTGCGACCCTGGATTTCAAAAGACTCCGTTCTACATGAATCAATTGCCTGAAGGGGCGACTTGTAATCCATAAAAATGACAAAGATGTCATGTTTTGTTTTTTCTATATTGATGAGGGAGACAAAAGGCAAATCTGCCTGTGATGAGTACCTCCCCCAGAGTTGAAAGAGTGACAGGGCGAAAATCAAGGAAAGCACGAGCCAAAATGCATGGACAGACAGTATTTGAAGCAATTCAAATAATAGGATGAGGGAAAGATAGATTCAGGGAGAGAATTCCAGAGTTTAGCTGTTGAATAGAAGACAAATTGGGAATATTGTTTCACTTTCGGATTGGAGAGTTGCAGTGCAGAGTAGGGGTGGGATTGTATTGCACTGAGAGAGCTCTGAGGAACGCTGATTATTCTAATAAGGTAGAATAGTGAGAGAGGTGCAACATTGCGGCAAAGAGAGAGAGAGAGAGAGTGCAGAGCATCAGTGAGTGGATATGCGTTAATGAGACGAAAGGCTTTCTTTCCTACTTTGTCTAGAAGTGCTGTGTGAGAGGATCCTCCCCACACATACAAACAATACTCAATACATTGACGCACTGTGCCCCTGTACAGAGTAAGAAGCTGTGTAGGGGTAAATGAACCACCGGAGGCAGCTGAGCACATCTATCTTCTGGGAAGCTGTTTTAGCACGAGTGGTAATATGGTCTTTCCAAGAGAGATCAAAATAAAAATAGACGCTGAGAATACTGAGAGAAGATGAAGGATTAATTTGTATGTTGTTGAAGAGTAAGTGATAGCGTTTTGAAAGGTTGTTTGGAGGTTTTCTGTCCCCTTCAGAGATAATAGAAAGATCAGAAGATAGAGTTTGACAAGGCCATGTTACATGAGTTTTGGAGTTAATGCATGCTGGGTTGCTATGAACAAACTAGTTGAATAGTGTAAGGTAGAGTCATCAGCATATAAGTGGATGGAAATAGAGATACAGTTGATGAGATCATTAATGAATATTAGAAAGAGAACTGGAGAAAAGAAAGACCCATGAGGAACACAGGAGACAATGGGTTTAGGAAGAGAGTGATGGCCATCCACAACTGCAGCTATGGGATGGCCAGAAAGGAAATTATAGATAAAGGCACAGATGGAGGGATTAGCAACCGAAGGAGGGTAGTTTAGAAATTAGAGATTTGTGCCAGACTATCAAAGGCCTTCGGTATATCTAGCACAAGAGAAAAAGTCTCAACGAAATCCCGAAAGGAGGATGAGCAAGAGTTAGTAAGATAAGAAAGAAGATCAACAGTTGAGCAACCCCAAAGGAAGCCATACTGGCGATCTGAGATTGGAGTTTTTAGCGAAAGTTTGGGCGAAGATTTCAGCTTTGTGAAAAAGTGACGGTAGTGCCATCAAAGTGGAAAAAGGGAGGGAAAGACAATACAGACAAATTGTTGGAGAGGTTTTTGGCTAGATTCTAGAAAGCTTGGGAAGAGCTAGAGTTAGATAGTTCAGTGCATTAAATTTATTGTTGATGAAAGAGTGTTTGGCGAGTCGAAGAACAGATTTGGCTTGATTCCGGGCAGAAACATTCGAAGAATGAGATTATTGATTTTGAAGGTGACAGTACCGTTTGAATGCGTTCTCCTTATTGCGGACAGCAGTAGAACAAGCGTGAGTAAACCAAACAAAATTTGCCTTCATACCCGAGAGGATTACCTTGGTAATGCGTTTATCAATATCCGAGGGACCCGACCACAGAAGCAAAAATAATTCCACTGCAAATCAAAGAAGTACTGTTGAAGAGCCTCTCATTCGGTGGCGCCAAAGTGCCACAAGCACCACCGGCTGGGAGGATCGAGGGCTGTACTGAAGAGATAGGACAGGTGACAGAGATAAATTTATGGTCGACGGAGCCAAAAGGATAGAAAAGATCGAAAAGATCAAAAGCATAAGCGGAAGGGTTAGAAGTTAGAAACAAGTCAAGGAATTTGGGCCGATCTCTGAAAGGGTCCGGGGTAATCGCTACACCAATCGCTCTAGGTCATTTAGGATAGAAAAGTTGTAGACTTGTTCACCAGGTTGGTCAGTGAGGTGAGAGATTTCAGAGATATGGAGGTTGATAGGATGTGTTCCACTTTAGAGTTTAAATACTCAAAGAATTTAGGAAAGGTAATGGAGTTAGGGGATAGATAGACAGCACAGAAGTATTACATCTGAGAGTGATAGGAAAGTTTGAGCCAGAGAGTTGAGAATTCAGAAGGCTAAGTTGGGAACATGAGAGCAAGTTAGTTTGCTGTGCACATATATACAACATCCACCTTTGGCTTGGAATATAGGATAAAGAAATTCGGAGGCGACAGAGAAGAGGCTGCTTCTGGTTGCTCTAGAAACCTGAGTCTCGGTGAGGGAAAACAATCAGGTTTGTATGGGGAGAGGTGGTGTTCAACAGAAGGAAAATTAGTGGAAAGGCCGCAAATATTGCAAAGGTTGATAGTAAGAGTGTCAGACCGTGGTCTAGAGCATTTTAAGAGGTTGTTTTGGGAAAAGACGGTAAAATAAGGGGACATTAATGCTTCCACCCCCCTGGGGACTCCGAGGCTGGGCTATATCTTATCATATTTTGTTTTGTTTTGTTTTGTTTTGTTAAGTTCATTGTGTCAGAAATTAGTGTGGTGTGCTTGTTTAGTGTAGTTAAGTACATATTTGGAGGAGGTGTTTGTGAGAGTTAGCTGAATCACTCTCTGAGTAGGTGAGGCACAAAACGAAACAGTGGGGGAAACCAGGTAAATGAAACAGGTATTCCAGCAACTCCTTAGCATATGCCTATGTGGCCTCCCCTGGGTACTGCCCTGTTCGATTGGTGCCTACAATCTCCCCAATACGTTTTTTTTTTTTTTTTTTTTTATGTGTATGAAGGACACAACATGTAGATTAACTGTACCGAGTGTCTCCCCCAAAGCCAAAATAGTGACATGGCCGAATTCAAGGGACGTTGGAGTCGAAATGACTGGACACACAAAGTTTGAAGCAGTTTAAGTCTTAGGATGAATGAAAGAATGATTGAGGGAGAGAGTTCTAGAGTTCAATTGTTGAGTAGACGAAAGACTGAGAAAATTTGCCAATTCTTAGGTTGGAAAGCTAGACACAATAAGAGTGAGACTGTGTTGGAAGGTGGTTGCCTTGCACTCGCCGCAAGGGAGGAGGTATGCATTGAGAAAGCTCTGAAGAACACCGATTGTTGTAATAGCGATAGTAGAATGAAAGAGAAGCAACATTGCGGCATGAAGAAAGAGATTGTAGGGAACTAATAAGAGGAAGTGAGTTGATGAGACGAAATGCTTTGGACTATACTCTTTTGAGAAGTGTGGTAGGGGTAGAGCCTCCCAACACATGTGAACAATACTCAATACAGGGGCGCACTGTACACCTAACATTTGGGAAGCTGTTTTAGCAAGAGTGGTAATGTGATTTTTCCAAGAAAGGTCGGATGAAAAAGATACATCTAGAGAAGATGAAGGGTAGATTTGTGTATTGTTGAAGAATAATTGATAGTCTTGTGGAAGAATGAGGTGGAAAGATAGAGGCAGAAACTGGGTCTTGTAGGCATTGAAAGTAACAAGATTTTCTCTGCCCCATGCAGAAATAGTTGATAGATCAGAAGATAGGCATTCTATTACCTCGTTGAGTTTGTTTTGGAGTGCTTGCATGCTGGGTTGATGTGAAAAACTAGTTGAACAGTGTAAGGTAGAGTCGTTAGCACATGAGTGGATAGGACTAGAGGTACAGTTGAGTAGATCATTAATGAAGTTTAGAAAGATAATTGGAGACAAAACAGAACCCTGAGGAATGCCGGAGTTGATTGGTTGAGGATATGATCGATGGCCGTCCACAATTGCAGCTATGAATCGGTCTGAAAGGAAATTAGAGACAAAAGCACAGATAGAGGGATATAAACCGATGCAGGGTTGTTTGGAAATTAGAGATTTGTGCCAGACTCTTGTCTACCACAATAGAAAAAGTCTCACCAAAGTCCTGAAAGGAGGATATCCAAGAGTTAGTAGGATAAGCAAGAAGATCACCAGTAGAGCAGCCCTTAAGGAAACCATACTGGCGATTTGAAAGTAGATTATGGGAAGATAAATGCTTAAGATATTTTGAGTTAAGAATAGTTTCAAAAACTTTAGAGATGCAAGAAATGAGAGCAATTGGACGAAAGTTAGAGGGTTGGGAGCACCCTTTTTTGGGATTGGTTGAATAAGAGCAAACTTCCAGCAAGAAGGAAAGACGTTAGATGAGAGACAGAGACGAAAGAGTTTGCCTAGGAAGGGAGTCAGCGTTGAAGAACAGTTTACGAGTACAACAGAAGGAACATGATCCGGTCTATATGCCTTCTTAGTTAAGCCCAGAGAGGGCAGCAAGTACATCTTTAGAAGAGATTATGATATTAGGCATAAGTAAGTGAGAGGGAGATGGAGAGGGAGGAATACCACCGGAATCATCCAAGGTGGAGTTTTTAGCGAAAGTTTGAACAAATAGTTCAGCTTTGTCTGAGGAAGAAGTGGAGAAGGTTCAGCAAAACCTATGGCACAGTCAATCACAAAAAGCTCAGAAGTGAATGCAGATGTATTTCTTGTCAAACGGTAGCCAACATTCAGTTGACCACAGACTTGCACCCACACATTCATCTGTATTAGAGCCATCGTGTAGAAGTGGAAAGAAGTTAGGTATCTAATGAGGATCAAATTTCCACATCCGGTGCCTGAATTTTTGGGAAAGGGAGCTACTGCGTGTTGACAGTAATGTTAAGCTGCTCCGAAGGTACTATCAACTGATCAACATTAGAGAAGGCATAGCCTAGCTTTCGTTTAGGAAGTGAAGCTGCAAACCCCTCAATTTGAGGGCCTCATGCAGCACATGCACATGCTGCAGGATGATCCCACAAGCCAGAAGGCCGAGCAAAGGCTTCCAGTGTAAAGAGATGCCGATCGAGAGAAGCATGTGGTCACGACGAATACGGAGGGGAGGCACATCAGTTTCCTCTTCCATCTGCTCCACACTAGTACACCAAAGGGCTCCAAGACAAATTTCATTGTACAATCATCACTACAATGCTAACAGCTTAGTCAGGTTGTCCAGACTAAGATGCTGAATCATACCTGTAGGTGACTTGCATTGGACCTGGACTTGAACCTTAACAGGTAAGGAGAAGTTTTTTCATCGTAATTTCAAGATTGTAATCAGAGTCTACGTATTTTGTGGCAAAGTCAAAGTGATGCAGTTCTGCCTGCCGTTTATGGCCTACAAAACGTGGATCGTAGTTGGTCGAACTGCTAACATCCGCAAAATGCCTGCCGATCATGTTGGCTATGTCGACGGAATCATTACTGACATTGTTTACTTTTTGTTTTTTGTGTTTTTCTATGTGGATGAGGGAGACAAAAGGCAGAACTGCCTGTGACGAGTGCCTCCCCCCAGTTGAAAGAGTGACAGGGCCAAAATAAAGGAATGTTCGAGCCAAAATTCCTGGACACACAGAGTTTGAAGCAATTTCAGTCATAGGATGAAGGGAAGATGGATTCAGGGAGATAGTTCCAGAGCTCAGCTGTTGAATAGAAGAAGGTTTGGGAATGTCATATCACTCTTGGATTGGAGAGTTGAACAGAGTAGGGATGGGATTGTGTTGCAAGACGGGTGCTACGTACTCTACATAAAGGAGGTGGTATACACTGAGAGAGCTCTGAGGAACATTGATTATTGTAATAGCGGTAGAATAGCGAGAGAAATGCAACACTACGGCGAAGAGAGAGAAATTGCAAAGATTCAGTCAGTGGAGGTGAGTTAATGAGACGAAAGGCTTTATTTTCTACTTTGTCGAGAAGGGCTGTGTGAGAGGATCCTCCCCACACATGCGAACAATACTCAATACATGGATGGACAGTGCCCCTGTACAGAGCAAGAAGCTGAGCAGGAGTAAAGAACCCCCGGGGGCGGTTGAGCACAAACAGCTTCTGGGAAGCTGTTTTAGCAAGGGTGGGAATATGGTCTATCCAAGTGAGATCAGTAAAAAATGAGACTCCTAGAATACTGAGAGAGGATGAACGATTGATTTGTGCATTGTTAAAGTATATGGGATAATCCTGTGGAGCTCTTTAAGGTAGATAAATGGCGAAATTGGGTTTTGGAGGCATTGAAAGCAACAAGATTTTATCTGCCTCAAATAGAAATGGTTTATAGGTCAGAAGTTAAGTGTTTAATGACATCATCACATGATTTTTTGAGTGCTTGCTTGCTGGGGGGTTCTGGAAAACTTGTTGAATAGTGTAAGGTAGAGTCATCAGCATATGAATGGAAAGGACTGGAGGTAGAGTTGAGAAGATCATTAATGAATATTAGAAATGGAATTTTAGAAAGGACAAAACCCTAAGGAACACCGGAGGTGATAGGTTGCGGAAGTGAACGATGACCGTCCACAACCGCAGCTATGGAATGGCCAGAAAGGAAATTCGAGATAAAGGCACAGATTGAGGGCCTTGAGAGTGGTGACGGCTAAGCGACTATACTTGTTACATACAATATTTATAGTGGACCATAATATCTCTTCAAGTGAAGTGAATGGATTCATCGTGGACACATTGGAATACCAGACACTACGCTTTGTGAATGGAATTACTCTCCTTGGCTCAGCCCTAGCCTTCTTATAAGCAATGAAGTTGTCATCCGAGGTCCGTTTATCAAAAATCCTGAATTGCCTATTACGCTTAGTGAGCACTTGTCGGCAGTCCGGTGACCACCACAGCACTCTATGCTTTGAGTGGACTGTAGAAGTTTTAGGAATAGCAGTTTCGACTGTGGGTAAAATGGAAGTCTGCACATGTGTCACGTTGTCTTTAATGTCACTCCCCGAAATATTGATGGTAGCGATTCTAGAGAAGGCACCCCAGACAGCTTTCTTAAAGTTCATAATGATGGGCAGCAAAGGAGGAGTTAAGTCGTATGAATAAGATAGATAAATGGGTAGGTGGTCTCTTTCCATAGAATCATTTAAAGTGCCCCAAGTGATGTTAGATAGTAATATGGGAGATGACAAAGACAGGTCAATGGAGGATATATGGCCCGTACAATCATCTATACGAATTGCACTACCATCATTTAAAAGACAGGTTAGATTGATGTAGAACATTCTCAATTTGTTCCCCGCGTTATCAGTCCTCATACTACCCCATGGATGATGATGATGTGTATTGAAATCGCCTAAAATTAATTGGGAATTGGGTAATATAGAAAAAGGAGAGACAAAGCATCATCATTCAGGACCCGAGGAGGACAACACAAAGTACAAATAGTCAGGTACACGTCCCAAATTTTGACCCTACAGCTTCCAGGGCAGTAACAAGAGGCACTGCTGAATGGGGAAGCAATACAGTATATGGACATAAAGTGCAACCTTATGACCCACATGTCTTCAATTAGAAAATATTTGTTTAAAAGGATCAGTGTGATGCACCAATTTCGTCTCCTGTGTACAAACACCTGATGGCATGTGTAATTGCAATAAAATGGCTAAGCGATGTATTCTGTTCCTAATCCCTCTACAGTTCCACTGAAGTATCTTGTACTCCATGGTATAAGAGTCATTGGGGTGCTCAGTGTGCTTACATTTTTTACTCCTCGGTTTATGAAGGGAAACCGGGGACCTTTGCTTGTGCTTGCCACCAGCGACCTCCGACCTCTCCGTGGACCCCAAGTGAGGCCGAAAGGACTCCCTTGAGGGAGCCAGAGATGGGATGATGTGCGTATGAGATGAACGGCTGAGGGGGGTAAGATTAAGCTAATCTTTACCAGGCTTGTCATTCCTATCAGCAGAAGTAGGAGTAGCAGCAGCCGCATGGGAATAAGAGGCCTTATCCCTCACTGAGGCAGAAGCAGAGTCAAGGTAGAAACAGTAGGATGATGAGGGGAAGAAGTAGATGGAGTAATAAAGTCAGAGAATGAGGTAGTGGTAGAGTGAGTGGGAGTGGTAGGGACCGTACTGCATCAGATGTGAACAAGGGTACATGAGAAACAGGATGGGGGAAGCAAGATGGGAAGAAATATAATTATAAGCTCGAGGAGTGGGGTTCTTACTGGGGTTTACAAATGAGATGGAGGGTCAAGACAGAGAAAAAGTAAAGAAAACTCTAGATATAATGTGGAAAAAGATAAATGAATACAAAGGGTGTGGGTGGAGGGGAGGAAACTAGATAAAGAGAATAAGGGGGGGAGGGGTGTAGGCAATAGGCCTAAGAAAATTATAAAGACAGAAAGACAATTATGTTAAAGAAATGGGGTGGAGTGGGTGGTTAATGAGTAATAGACCTAAAAGAAAAACAAATAAATTGAAAGGGAGAGGACTATAGATGTAGAGGGAAAGACATAGTTAGGGATTAGTGGGTGGAAGGGGATAGGTGGGGCCCTGCAGACTGTCTTTAAGATAATCCTTCCACTCTAACTTTCCCTTTTTCTATCATACTCTGATCCAACGCCGATAAAAATGCCAGCCTTGTGGTCCCTAAGAAGACTACAGGCGGGATCAATAGAAGAAGAAGACGAAACAGTGGTAGTGGTAGAGTCAATGGGAGTGGTAGAGACAATGGTAGTGGTAGAGTCAATAGGAGCAGTAGAAACAGTGGTAGTGATAGAGACAGTGGTAGTGGTAGAGTCAGTGGGAGCGGTAGAGACAGTGGTAGCGGTAGAGTCAGTGGGAGCGGTAGAGACAGTGGTAGTGGTAGAGTCAGTGGGAGCGGTAAAGACAGTGGTAGTGGTAGAGTCAGTGGGAGCGGTAGAGACAGTGGTAGCGGTAGAGTCAGTGGGAGCGGTAGAGACAGTGGTAGTGGTAGAGTCAGTGGTAGTGGCAGAGTCAGTAGGAGCGGTAGAAACAGTGGTAGTGATAGAGTCAGTGGGAGCGGTAGAGACAGTGGTAGTGGTAGAGTCAGTGGGAGCGGTAGATACAGTGGTAGTGGTAGAGTCAGTGGTAGTGGTAGAGTCAGTGGGAGTGGTAGATACAGTGGTAGTGGTAGAGTCAGTGGGAGCGGTAGAGACAGTGGTAGTGGTAGAATCAGTGGGAGCGGTAGAGTAAGTGGGAGTGGTAGAGACAGTGGTAGTGGTAGAGTCAGTGGGAGCGGTAGAGACAGTGGTAGTGCTAGAGGCAGTGGGAGTGGTAAAGACAATGGTAGTGGTAGAGTCAGTGGGAGTGGTAGATACAGTGGTAGGGGTAGAGTCAGTGGGAGTGGTAGATACAGTGGTAGTGGTAGAGACAGTGGTAGTGCTAGAGTCAGTGGGAGCGGTAGAGACAGTGGTAGTGGTAGAGTCAGTGGGAGCGGTAGAGACAGTGGTAGTGGTAGAGTCAGTGGGAGCGGTAGAGACAGTGGTAGTGGTAGATACAGTGGTAGTGGTAGAGTCAGTGGTAGTGGTAGAGACAGCTAGTGGTAGTCGTATAGTCAGTGGGAGCGGTAGAGACAGTGGTAGTGGTAGAGTCCGTGGGAGCGGTAGAAACAGTGGTAGTGGTAGAGTCAGTGGTAGTGGTAGAGTCAGTGGGAGCGGTAGAGACTGGTAGTGGTAGAGTCAGTGGGAGTGGTAGAGACAGTGGTAGTGGTAGAGTCAGTGGGAGCGGTAGAGACAGTGGTAGTGGTAGAGTCAGTGGGAGCGGTAGAGACAGTGGTAGTGGTAGAGTCAGTGGGAGCGGTAGAGACAGTGGTAGTGGTAGAGTCAGTGGGAGCGGTAGAGACAGTGGTAGTGGTAGAGTCAGTGGTAGAGGTAGAGTCAGTGGGAGCGGTAGAGTCAGTGGTAGAGGTAGAGTCAGTGGGAGCGGTAGAGTCAGTGGTAGTGGTAGTGACAGTGGTAGTGGTAGAGTCAGTGGTAGTGGTAGAAACAGTGGTAGTGGTAGAGTCAGTGGGAGCGGTAGAGACAGTGGTAGAGTCAGTGGGAGCGGTAGAGACAGTGGTAGTGGTAGAGTCAGTGGTAGTGGTAGAGACAGTGGTAGAGTCAGTAGGAGCGGTAGAGACAGTGGTAGTGGTAGAGACAGTGGTAGTGGTAGAGTCAGTGGTAGTGGTAGAGTCAGTGGGAGCGGTAGAGTCAGTGGTAGTGGTAGTGACAGTGGTAGTGGTAGAGTCAGTGGTAGTGGTAGAAACAGTGGTAGTGGTAGAGTCAGTGGGAGCGGTAGAGACAGTGGTAGTGGTAGAGTCAGTGGGAGCGGTAGAGACAGTGGTAGTGGTAGAGTCAGTGGTAGTGGTAGAGACAGTGGTAGAGTCAGTAGGAGCGGTAGAGACAGTGGTAGTGGTAGAGTCAGTGGTAGTGGTAGAGTCAGTGACAGTGGTAGATTCAGTGGTTAAGATCATACTTCCATACATCAATATTATATGTCTTATGAAATAGATTTTCAACATTGTTTATAAAAAGTCCAGACTGCAACTATTGCCAATTAGTATTAATTATAAGATTATTTTACTTGGCTATTCTGTGAAAATATCTTGCAACGTGATGCTTCGGCAGTAATTGTTCACATGACTCTGCCACCTCATGGTTACTGGTATAGACAGGTACACCAAGGATCCGCTTCATTGACTTGTTGATAGCTAAGGCAAAATTTTGAAGATACCTGTAGAAAAAGTCTTACAATTGTTCCAGAGTGGAAGTCCAAAGTCTGGCTTACAATACGCATTGTATAAAAATAAAAGTGTTTTCTTATCAACATATGAAACATTTCTAATTACTGTATTAAAACTTTAATAAAATGTTTTCAGCCTTAAATCAACATCATCATTGTCATGTAGAGAAGAAGAGATCACATGGCCCAGATATTTAAACGATTTTACTAGCTCTAGTTCATCATGATGTAATTTTATAGTATTACCCGAAGATTGGTTTCCTTTCCTTTTGAATTTCATGCATTTTGTCTTGTTTTTATTAATAATCAAACCATGTTTTTCTAATTAAATTTTCAATTTAATATACAATTTTTCCATATCATCATTATCGTGAGCAATAAGAGCTATATCGTCGGCATAGGCCAAAATATTAATTTTTGTTATTCCCAGTTGACACCCTTGATTCATATTAGACGGTTCTTCTAAAATATTATCTATATATAGTTTAAATAAAAAGGGGGATAGTATTCCTCCCTCCCTTACTCCCCTCTCCTCATAATAAAAGGATCCCTGGTGCCCCTTCCATGTCACATTAGCTAATTGATTTCTGAGGTAATGCATAAGAAAATACACTAAGTCCACTGGGACTCCCTTATTCAATAATTTTTCATCCAATGGAAAATGATTTACATAATCAAATGCCTTGGACAGATCAATAAATGTTATAAATCCACAGTCATTTTTATGAGAATAATTGAACATCAATTCTTGTAAAACAAAACATGCATCAGTTGTCGACACTCCTCTTTTAAAGCCAAATTGTTTATGGTTTAAACAAACTTTTTCCTCAAGTATATCCAGTATATGAATTTCGAAGAGTTTCAACAAGCAGGAAGACTGCATAACAGGTCTGTGATTATTAGATAAAGTAACATTACCCTATTTATCTTTAACTATTGGTGTTATATTTCCTTTTAGTATATGAGTTGGTAAGAGTCAGTGGTAGTGGTAGAGACAGTGGTAGTGGTAGAGTCAGTGGGAGTGGTAGAGTCAGTGGGAGCGGTAGAGACAGTGGTAGCGGTAGAGTCAGTAGGAGCGGTAGAGACAGTGGTAGTGGGAGAGTCAGTGGTAGTGGTAGAGAGAGTAGGAGCGGTAGAGACAGTGGTAGTGGTAGAGACAGTGGTAGTGGTAGAGTCAGTGGTAGTGGTAGAGTCAGTAGGAGCGGTAGAGACAGTGGTAGCGGTAGAGTCAGTAGGAGCGGTAGAGACAGTGGTAGTGGTAGAGTCAGTGGTAGAGTCAGTAGGAGCGGTAGAGACAGTGGTAGTGGTAGAGTCAGTGGTAGAAACAGTGGGAGTGGTAGAGTCAGTAGGAGCGGTAGAGACAGTGGTAGTGGTAAAGTCAGTGGTAGTGGTAGAGACAGTAGGAGCGGTAGAGACAGTGGTAGGGGTAGAGACAGTGGTAGTGGTAGAGACAGTGCTAGTGGTAGAGTCAGTAGGAGCGGTAGAGACAGTGGTAGATACAGTGGTACAAAGGAGTACAACGGAAATCAAGCAACAACATATCTAGTGACCCTTCTAGGTTGCTTGTCCTCCAAAACACTGAAGATCAAGTGTCCAAACAGTGGTTTAGAGTGGGTAAGGGAACATTGGAAAGGGAATTACTGCCCGGGAACTAATGTCCGTGGCAGGATTAGGAAGTTAGTAGAGGACAGATGGGTTAGTAACTGAGGGGGGGATAAAATAAAGTTATTAATTTACAAACGCAGTCAGTCGCGGGTTTGATGCGAGATATTTGTCTAGGCGGAGTTTAAATGAATCAACGGTGATGCAGTCTATAACGTTTCGGGGAAGCCCATTCCAGAAGTTAACAACTCGATTGAAGAAGAAATTCTTAGATTCGTGCGAGTTAAAAGATTTACCAATAATTTTGCAACCGTTTCCCCGCGTGTAATTAGATTGGTTGATAGTGAAGTACTTACTACAGTTCATATTGTCGATGCCTTTGATGATTTTGAACACTTGAATTAAGTCCCCTCTTAATCTGCGCTGGGTTAAAGGAAATAAATTTAATTCTCTAAGACGCTCTTCGTATGGTTTGTTCTTTAGGCTAGGTATCATTTTGGTAACTCTACGTTGAACTCGTTCTAGCTTGTTTATATCTTTTTGGTAATAAGGGCACCAGCATTGAACGCAGTATTCCAGAAGAGGGCGGACTAAGGAATTGTAAGGGGTTAGGATAACTACTTTGGATTTATGCTCAAATGACCTGCCTATAAAGCCAATTATTTTGTTTGCCTTCTTAACAACTTCTGAACATTGTTGACTCGGTTTTAGGTTACTCGATATTGTTAATCCCAGAACGGTTTCTCTGTTTACATTCTTAAGCCGAGTGCCATTCATCGAATAGTTTGCTTTCTCATTTAGGTATCCGATATGTAGTACTTTACATTTATCCGCATTGAAACTCATTTGCCAAATTTGGGCCCAACATGACAATTTATCTAGATTGTGTTGCATATCGTCAACTTGTTCTTTTGAGAGTACGCTATTTGCAATTTTTGTATCGTCAGCAAATTTTGAGATTGTACAGGTGAGACCCTCATCTATGTCATTGATGTAAATTATAAAGAGAATTGGTCCTAGTACCGATCCCTGGGGTACCCCGTTACTTACATTGGTCCATTTAGATGCCTTACCGTTTATGACTACTCTTTGCTTTCTGTCGCTGAGCCAATTTTCTATCCACTTCAACACACCGTCTTGTATTCCATGTGCTTTTAGTTTTAGCAGTAAACGTTTGTGGGGAACTTTGTCAAAGGCCTTTTGAAAATCAAGGTATATAATATCTACAGCTTTACTCTCATCGTAGAGGTTGAGGATATCGTGGAAGAAGTCTAATAGGTTTGTTAAACAGGAACGTTTTTTACGAAAGCCGTGTTGAGTATATTTAAGTATGTTATTTTCCTCTAAGTGATTTACGAGTCTGTCTTATATGACCGTTTCTAGCATTTTACATACAACTGAGGTTAAGCTAATTGGACGATAGTTACTGGGTAGGGATTTGCGGCCTTTTTTAACCCTTTCACGCATTTATGACGCAGAGGTTGCCAGATTAGCAATAAGAAATAGAGTTCTCTCACTCTTATAATTACCTCTCCAAAATTAGTTTTCTGCCCACAGCTAACTCAAAGACAGCTGCAGAGGTTGAAGTAACTAAGCTAAAGGTTTCTAAATACCCCTGATGGTAACAAAGGCTTTAAAGTATCACCAATAGGCTCAAAATCGCGTCATATGTCTGAAAGGGTTAGTATCGGTGTTACGTTGGCTAGCTTCCACTGATCAGGCAAAGTTCCAGACTGCAAGGATTTATTGAATAATAATGTCAGTGGTTTGGAGAGCTCATCCTTAGCTTCCTTTAGAACTCTAGGCGAGATTGTATCAGGTCCAGGCGGTTTATTTACCTTGAGTTTAGCTAAACAATTCAATACTTCTCTCTCTGTAACGGTGATATTGCTTAGAACATCTGAATTATCAATCTGAATCCGCGATGGTGTTGGGATATCACGGAGGTCTTCTGTTGGAAAAACTGATGCATTGAGGGCATTACTCATTTGTACTTCGTCTTTGGTGTATTCTCCATTTTCATCAACTAACGGTCCAACTGTTGAAGTACTACTCATTTCTTTCTGATATAACTATAGAATTTGTTCGAGTTTGTTTTACTTTGATTCGCAATATGTAACTCTAAGGTCTTTTTACTTTGCTTAATTAACTTTTTGGCTTTGCGTCGTAGCTCTACAAATTTCACCCGTTCTTCGTCATTTTGTGAGGATTTTAATATATCATTAGCAAATTTTTTAGCAAGCAGGCAGTTTAAAATATCTTTATTCCACCATTTGGGCTTATTATTATGGCCTGGACGCCGTATTTTCAATGGTATGCAGTCTTGCACTGCTTTTAGGTAAGTGGTTTCGAATAACTTCCAAGATGTATATATGTCGTTATTGTTAATCAAAAAGCTCCAGTCAGTTTCTTTAAACATAGCTCTAAGTTTATGGAAGTTTGCTTTCTTGAAATTAGGGACTTTTTCGATGCTACTATTTGGTTCGTTACTAGTAAAGTTTAAAGTGAAAGTTATCGTATGATGGTCGCTGGTACTGAATTCATCACCAACATTCAAATTCTCTATCAATTCTTCTTTTGTTGCAAGTACCATGTCAAGAACGTTATTCCCACGGGTCGGCGTTCGAACAAGTTGATAAAGCGAACTCTCTTGCAAGTTCGTATACAAGTCATATCCGGAGTGTGAAGTAAGAGTATCGCCCCACTTGGTCACAGGTAAATTAAAGTCGCCAAAAATTACGGTATCTTGCGAGTTACTTACATCTGCAATTTGTTCGTAAATTTCTTGGTCAGTTTGCACTGATTGAGATGGAGGTCTGTATATTAACGCAAGTATTATTTTGTATCTTTATTATTCTTTATTAGCACAAAAGATGTGTCGACGTTCACAATTTGAGGTTTTGACAAGAGGGTAGGGTTAAGACTTTTTTTGATATATAGTAAAACGCCACCTCCATTTCGATTTATTCGGCTTTTCTCAAACATTACATAACCGGGAAGTGAATACTCTGCTAAAAAGTCTCTATCTTCTGTATTGAGCCAAGATTCTGTTATGCCAAACACATCATAATTTTCTGTAAACACTAGCTCCTCTAAATCTGAAAATGTATTGCGTATGCTACGAGCGTTTGCATAGAAAACCTTTAAATTTGTTATTTTAGAACTTACAGAACGCTCTTTAATAATATTTTTGGTTCTTGTCGGATCTACATTTATGTTCATGGCTGACCTCGGTCCTCGCTGTCTTCGGTCCTTATCGCTGGTGTTCCTCGGTTGCCTCTGTTTTTTGCTTGGCGTTGGATGATTTATGTCACTGCTGCTTCTTCTCGGATGGCGTTTTTTGATCCATGGCTGCGGACTCCTTCGTGTAGGAGACGACCCATGCATGCTGAACCCACAGGGTTTAGATGAGTGCCATCCTTGCGGAACAGAGTAGGCTGGTTGTAGAAGTTGTCCCAGAGGTTCATGAATTCAACTTCTTCCCTCAGACACAAATATTTTAGTCGGCTATTTGTGCTGAAGGCCTTGTCGTAGAATTTGTCAGGTGCGTCGATCTTGGGGAGAATGCCTGAGATGATGATATTCCTTGACTTGTTTTTGTAGTGCTGGATCATCTTGCGATATTTCTCCATCAACTCTTCAGATTTGGTGCACATGACGTCATTTGAACCAGCATGGATGACAAAAAGGGTATTTTCATTTGCATGGTGGTAGAGTCAGTGGTAGTGGTAGAGACAGTGGTAGTGGTAGAGACAGTGGTAGTGGTAGAGTCAGTGGGAGCTGTAGAGACAGTGGTAGTGGTAGAGTCCGTAGGAGTGGTAGAGACAGTGGTAGTGGTAGAGTCAGTAGGAGCAGTAGATACAGTGGTAGTGGTAGAGTCAGTGGGAGCAGTAGAGACAGTGGTAGTGGTAGAGTCAGTAGGAGTGGTAGAGACAGTGGTAGTGGTAGACTCAGTAGGAGTGGTAGAGACAGTGGTAGTGGTAGAGTCAGTGGGAGCGGTAGAGACAGTGGTATTGGTAGAGTCAGTAGGAGTGGTAGAGACAGTGGTAGTGGTAGAGTCAGTGGGAGTAGTAGAGACAGTGGTAGTGGTAGAGGCAGTGGGAGTAGTAGAGACAGTGGTAGTGGTAGACTCAGTGGTAGTGGTAGAGAGAGTGGTAGTGGTAGATACACTGGTAGTGGTAGAGTCAGTGGTAGTGGTAGATACAGTGGTAGTGGTAGAGTCAGTGGTAGTGGTAGAGTCAGTGGTAGAGTCAGTGGTAGTGGTAGAGACTGGTAGAGTCAGTGGTAGTGGTAGATACAGTGGTAGTGGTAGAGTCAGTGGTAGTGGTAGAGTCAGTGGTAGTGGTAGAGACAGTGGTAGTGGTAGAGACAGTGGTAGTGGTAGAGACAGTGGTAGTGGTAGATACAGTGGTAGTGGTATATGCAGTGGTAGTGGTAGAGACAGTGGTAGAGTCAGTGGGATTGGTAGATACAGTGGTAGTGGTAGAGACAGTGGGAGCGGTAGATACAGTGGTAGTGGTAGAGACAGTGGGAGTGGTAGATACAGTGGTAGTGGTAGAGTCAGTGGGAGCGGTAGAGACAGTGGTAGTGGTAGAGTCCGTGGTAGTGGTAGATACAGTGGTAGTGATAGAGTCAGTAGGAGCGGTAGAGACAGTGCAGGTAGGGGCAGAGACAGTGGGAGCGGTAGATACAGTGGTAGTGGTAGAGTCAGTCGGAGCGGTAAATACTGTGGTAGGGTTAGAGTCAGTAAGACTCTAGTATAGTGGGGAGATTGTAGGCACCAATCGATCAGGGCTAGACCCAGGTGAGGTTATAGGCATGTGATAAAGAGTCGCTGGAACTCCTGTTTCATTTGCTTGGCCTCTCTTACTGATTTTCTTTGTGCCTCATTTACACTGAGAGCAATCCAGCTAGCTCTCACAAACACCTCTTCCTCCTATCCACTTCATTACACTACATGCACACCACACTTCATTCCTCCATGGGCGTCTTCATGGGCGTCTTCATGGGCGTCTTCTCAACGATGCGGTGAAGGATTTTCGGAGAAGAAATCGACTCAGCACAGGACAACCAGGAAGGAGGACCGAAGACAGCGAGGACGGCAATCTACAAAGGAATTAAATACTAATCCGTCAAGAACCGCGAATTTGGATAAAGCTCCACCAACACCACCCAAATTCAAAACCGTCAGGGATAACGACCGAGGACCGAGGACAGCCATGAATGTAAATGTAGATCCGACCAGAACCAAAAATTCGATGAAAGAACGATCTGCGAGTTCTAAAACCGCAACTTTAAAGGTTTTCTATGCAAACGCTCGTAGCATACGCAATAAATTTTCAGATTTAGAGGAACTAGTGTTTACAGAAAATTATGATGTGATTGGCATAACAGAATCTTGGCTCAATACACAAGATAGAGACTTTTTAGCAGAGTATTCACTTCCCGGTTATGTAATGTTTGAGAACAGCCGAATAAATAAAAATGGAGGTGGCGTTTTATTTTATATCAAAGAAAGTCTTAACCCGACCCTCGTGTCAAAACCTCAAATTGTGAACGTCGACACATCTTTTGTGCTAATAAAGAATAATAAAGGTACAAAAATAATACTTGCGTTAATATACAGACCTCCAGCTCAATCAGTGCAAACTGACCGAGAAATTTACGAACAAATTGCAGATGTAAGTAACTCACAAGATACCGTAATTTTTGGCGACTTTAATTTACCTGTGACCAAGTGGGGCGATACTCTTACTTCACACTCCGGACATGACTTGTATACGAACTTGCAAGAGAGTTCGCTTTATCAATTTGTTCGAATGCCGACCCGTGGTAATAACGTTCTTGACATTGTACTTGCAACAAAAGAAGAATTGATAGAGAATTTGAATGTTGGTGATGAATTCAGTAACAGCGACCATCGTACGATAACTTTCACTTTAAAGTTTACTAGTAACGAACCAAATAGTAGCATCGAAAAGTCCCTAATTTCAAGAAAGCAAACTTCCATAAACTTAGAGCTATGTTTAAAGAAACTGACTGGAGCTTTTTAATTAACAATAACGACATAAATACATCTTGGAAGTTATTCGAAACCACTTACCTAAAAGCAGTGCAAGACTGCATACCATCGAAAATACGGCGTCCAGGCCATAATAATAAGCCCAAATGGTGGAATAAAGATATTTCAAACTGCCTGCTTGCTAAAAAATTTGCTAATGATAGATTAAAATCCTCACAAAATGACGAAGAACGGGTGAAATTTGTAGAGCTACGACGCAAAGCCAAAAAGTTAATTAAGCAAAGTAAAAAGACCTTAGAGTTACATATTGCGAATCAAAGTAAAACAAACCCGAAAGAATTCTATAGTTATATCAGAAAGAAAAAAGTAGTTACTTCAACTGTTGGACCGTTAGTCGATGAAAAAGGAGAATACACCAAAGACGAAGTACAAATGAGTAATGCCCTCAATACCTTCTTTGCATCAGTTTTTACAACAGAAGACCTCAGTGATATCCCTACACCATCGCCGATTCAGATTGATAATTCAGATGTTCTAAGCAATATCACCGTTACAGAGAGAGAAGTATTGAATTGTTTAGATAAACTCAAGGTAAATAAAACGCCAGGACCTGATACAATCTCGCCTAGAGTTCTAAAGGAAGCAAAGAATGAGCTCTCCAAACCACTGACATTACTATTCAATAAATCCTTGCAGTCTGGAACTATGCCTGATCAGTGGAAGCTAGCCAACGTAACACCGACATTAAAAAAAGGCAGCAAATCCCTACCCAGTAACTATCGTCCAATTAGCTTAACCTCAGTTGTATGTAAAATGCTAGAAACGGTCATACGAGACAGACTCGTAAATCACTTAGAGGAAAATAACATACTTAAAGATACTCAACACGGCTTTCGTAAAAAACGTTCCTGTTTAACAAACCTCTTAGACTTCTTCCACGATATCCTCAACCTCTACGATGAGAGTAAAGCTGTAGATATTATATACCTTGATTTTCAAAAGGCCTTTGACAAAGTTCCCCACAAACGTTTACTGCTAAAACTAAAAGCGCATGGAATACAAGACGGTGTGTTGAAATGGATAGAAAATTGGCTCAGCAACAGAAAGCAAAGGGTAGTCATAAACGGTAAGGCATCTAAATGGACCAATGTAAGTAGCGGGGTACCCCAGGGATCGGTACTAGGACCAATTCTCTTTCTAATTTACATCAACGACATAGATGAGGGTCTCACCTGCACAATCTCAAAATTTGCTGACGATACAAAAATTGAAGATTGCGTACTCTCAAAAGAACAAGTTGACGATATGCAACACAATCTAGATAAATTGTCATGTTGGGCCAAAATTTGGCAAATGAGTTTCAATGCGGATAAATGTAAAGTACTACATGTTGGATACCTAAATGAGAAAGAAAACTATTCGATGAATGGCACTCAGCTTAAGAATGTAAACAGAGAAACTGATCTGGGAGTAACAATATCGAGTAACCTAAAACCGAGTCAACAATGTTCAGAAGTTGTTAAGAAGGCAAACAAAATAATTGGCTTTATAGGCAGGTCATTTGAGCATAAATCCAAAGAAGTTATCCTAACCCCTTACAATTCCTTAGTCCGCCCTCTTCTGGAATACTGCGTTCAATGCTGGTGCCCTTATTACCAAAAAGATATAAACAAGCTAGAACGAGTTCAACGTAGAGTTACCAAAATGATACCTAGCCTAAAGAACAAACCATACGAAGAGCGTCTTAGATAATTAAATCTATTTCCTTTAACCCAGCGCAGATTAAGAGGCGACTTAATTCAAGTGTTCAAAATCATCAAAGGCATCGACAATATGAACTGTAGTAAGTACTTCACTATCGACCAATCTAATTACACGCGGGGAAACGGTTGCAAAATTATTGGTAAATCTTTTAACTCGCACGAATCTAAGAATTTCTTCTTCAATCGAGTTGTCAACTTGTGGAATGGGCTTCCCCGAGACGTTATCGACTGCAGCACCGTTGATTCATTTAAATTCCGCCTAGACAAATATCTCGCATCAAGCGCGCGACTGACTGCGTTTGTAAATGAATAACTTTATCCTCCCCTCAGTTACTAACCCATATGTCCCCTACTAGCTTCCTAGTCCTGCCACGTTAGTGGCAGGGCAGTGGTTCCCTTTCCAATGTTCCCTTACCCACTCTGAACCACTGTTTGGACACTTGATCCTCAGTGTTTTGGAGGACGAGCAACCTAGAAGGGTCACTGGACCTGTTGTTGCTTGATTTCCTTTGTACTCCTTTGTACTCCACACCAAAATTAAAAAAACACAAAATGATGAATTGTAGCCCAGCCTCGGAGTCCCCAGGGGGGGGGGGGGGACCTTAAATGCCCCCTCACCCGACCGACCATCCCCTGACGACCCCACACAATTACCTGGACCTCGGCCTGTTACTCTTTCTATTAATTTCTGCAACATTCGCGGACTTTCCTCTAACTTTCACTCTGTTGAGCACCATCTATCCTCCTACAAACCTGATCTTCTCTTCCTCACCGAAACTCAGGTGTCTGTAGCAACCTCCAGCAACCCCTTCTCTGTATCCTCCTACTTTCTCTATCCTAGTTTCAAAGCCAAAGGCAGATGTTGTGTATATGTGCACAACAAACTCACTTGCTCTCGTGTTCCCGATTTCGACTCCTCTGAATTCTCAACTTTATGGCTCAAACTTTCCTGTCATTCTCTTACTAAATATTTCTGTGCTGTCTATCTTTCCCCTAACTCTACCAACTTTCCCAAATTCTTTGACTATCTAAACTCTACAGTGGAACACATTCTATCCATTTCTCCTTTCTCAGAAATTTCCATCTTATGAGATTTCAACGTTCACCACCGCCAATGGCTCTCCTCTCACACTACTGATCCACCTGGTGAACAAGCCTACGTCTTTTCTATCCTAAATGACCTAGAGCAGTTAGTTCAGCAACCCACCCGTATCCCGGATCGCATCGGAGATCGGCCCAACATTCTTGACTTGTTTCTAACTTCTAACCCTTCTTCTTATACTGTCGATCTTTTCTCTCCTTTGGGCTCCTCCGACCATAAACTTATCTCTGTCACCTGTCCTATCTCTCCAGTACAGCCACCCGATCCTCCTAGCCGGCGGCGCTTCTGGCACTTTGGCGTTGCCGACTGGGAGGCTCTTCGGCAGTACTTCTTTGATATCCCATGGAATGATTTCTGCTTCCATGGCTGAGGACCCTCGGAGAGTGCTGAACGCATTACCGAGGTAATCCTATCGGGCATCGAAGCATACATTCCATTCTCTTTCTCTCAGACTAATGCTAACAAATCTTGGTTTACTCACGCCTGTTCTACTGCTGTCCGCAATAAGGAGGAAGCATTCAAACGGTACCGACGCCTTAAAACTCAAGACTCTCATTCTTCATATGTTTCTGCCCGGAATCAAGCCAAATCTGTTCTTCGACTTGCCAAACACTCTTTCATCAATAATAAATGCACTGAACTATCCAACTCTAGCTCTTCCCAAGCTTTCTGGCATCTAGCCAAAAACCTCTCCAACAATTTCTCTTCCTCGTCTTTCCCTCCCCTTTCCCACTCACTTCTTCCCATCACTTCTTCCTCTGACAAAGCTAAACTCTTCGCTCAAACTTTTGCTAGAAACTACACCTGGGATGATGCCTGTGCTATTCCTCCCTCTCCGCCCTCCTCTCTCTTACTTATGCCTAATATCCTAATCTTTTCTAAAGATGTACTTTCTACCCTCTCTGGGCTTAACACTAATAAGGCGTACGGTCCGGACGGTGTTCCTCCTGTTGTTCTCAAAAACTGTGCTTCCGTGCTGACTCCATGCCTAGGCAAACTCTTTCGTCTCTGTCTATCCTCTAACGTCTTCCCTTCATGCTGGAAGTTTGCTCACATTCAACCTGTCCCAAAGAAGGGTGACCGCTCTCAACCCTCCAACTATCGTCCAATTGCTCTTATCTCTTGTCTTTCTAAAGTTTTTGAAACTATTCTTGCTTCCAAATTTCTTAAGCATTTCTCTTCTCATAATCTACTCTCAGATCGCCAGTATGGCTTCCTTAAGGGTCGCTCTACTGGTGATCTTCTTTCATATCTTACTAACTCTTGGTCATCCTCCTTTCGGGACTTCGGTGAGACTTTTTCTATTGCACTAGACATATCGAAACCTTCGATAGAGTCTGGCATAAATCTTTAATTTCTAAACTACCCTCCTTCGGTTTCTATCCCTCCATCTGTGCCTTTGTCTCTCATTTCCTTTCCGGCCATTCCATAGCTGCGGTTGTGGACGGCCATTGTTCAATTCCTCACCCTATAAACTCTGCTGTTCCTCAGGGCTCTGTCCTATCTCCTATTCTCTTTCTAATTTTTATAAATTATCTCCTTAACTGTACCTTAATTCCCATCCATTCATACGCAGACGACTCAATCTTACACTACTCCATTAGTTTTACAGAACACCCCAGCCAGCAATCCCTCAACGACACACGTAATGAAGCCATAGAACTCTGAAATTCTGATCTAAATACTATTTCCAATTGGGGCAGAGAAAACCTTGTTAACTTTAATGCTTCCAAAACCCAATTTCTCCATCTATCTACCCGTCAGGATCTCCCAGCGGACTATCCCTTATTCTTCAACAATACAAAAATCAACCTTTCATCTTCTCTCAATATTCTTGGTGTCTCTTTTTCTTCTGCTCTCATTTGGAAGGACCATATTACCAGTCTTGCTAAGGCAGCCTCCCAGAAGCTGGGTGTGCTCAACTCCCTTAGGGGGTTCTTTTCCCCTGCACAGCTTCTTGCTCTGTACAGGGGCATAGTGCGCCCTTGTATTGAGTATTGTTCACATGTGTGGGGAGGTTCCTCTCACACCGCTCTCCTAGACAAAGTTGAAAGGAAGGCCTTTCGTATCATTAACTCCCGCCCACTCACCAACTCTCTGCAATCTCTCTCTCTCCGCCGCAATGTTGCATCTCTCTCGCTATTCTATCGCTACTATAATAATCAGTGTTCCTCAGAGCTATCCCAGTGCATACCACCTCCTTTACATAGGGCACGTGGTACACGTCTTGCAACTCAATCCCACCCCTACTCTGTGCAACTCTCCAACCCAAGAGTGAAACGTTACTCTCAAACTTTCCTCTACTCAACAGCTGAGCTCTGGAACTCTCACCCAGAATCAGTCTTTCCCTCTTCCTATGACTTAAATTGCTTCAAACTCCGTGTGTCCAGGCATTTTGGCTCGAACATCCTGTGATTTTGGCCCTGGCACTCTTTCAACTATGGGGGAGGCACTCGCTATAGGCAGTTATGCCTTTTGCCTCCCTCAATCACATAGAAAAAACGAAAAAAGAAGAGCGGTAGATACTGTGGTAGTGGTAGAGTCAGTGGGAGCGGTAGATACAGTGGTAGTGGTAGAGTCAGTGGGAGTGGTAGAGTCAGTGGGAGTGGTAGATACAGTGGTAGTGGTAGAGACAGTGGGAGTGGTAGAGACAATGGTAGTGGTAGAGTCAGTGGTAGTGGTAGAGACAATGGTAGTGGTAGAGTCAGTGGGAGTGGAAAAGTCAGTGGGAGTGGTAGACACAATGGTAGTGGTAGACTCAATGATAGTGGTAGAGACAATGGTAGTGGTAGAGACAATGGTGTTGGTAGAGTCAGTGGGAGAGGTAGATACAGTGGTAGGGGTAGAGACAGTGGGAGTGGTAGATACAGTGGTAGTGATAGAGTCAGTGGGAGCAGTAGATACAGTGGTAGTGGTAGAGTCAGTGGGAGCGGTAGAGACAGTGGTAATGGTAGAGTCAGTGGGAATGGTAAATACAGTGGTAATGGTAGAGTCAGTGGGAGGGGTAGATACAGTGGTAGTGGTAGAGTCAGTGGGAGTGGTAGATACAGTGGTAGGGGTAGAGTCAGTGGGAGCGGTAGATACAGTGGTAGTGATAGAGTCAGTGGGAGCGGTAGATATAGTGGTAGGGGTAGAGTCAGTGGGAGCGGTAGATACAGTGGTAGGGGTAGAGTCAGTGGGAGCGGTAGATACAGTGGTAGTGGTAGTCAGTGGGAGCGGTAGATACAGTGGGAGTGGTAGATACAGTGGTAGTGGTAGAGTCAGTGGGAGCGGTAGATACAGTGGTAGTGGTAGAGTCAGTGGGAGAGGTAGATACAGTGGTAGTGGTAGAGTCCGTCAGAGTCAGTCAGAGAGGAGGGTCACGTCCGTCGCGGTCCGGGATTTTTCGACTATCCCGCGGGATACTGGTGATTAAACTTCCAAAAAAATCACACACAAAAACAAACGTAGTCCTGTGAAGTGCAAAATCGAACCGATTGATATAATATCTGGAGAGATATACGCGTTTTGGAGAAAAAATCCGTTAACTCCTACAGCAGTGCCACGGCGCTGGTCTAGGACAGGCCTAGGGCAGGCCCATAAGGCGGGTGGAAAGAAGAAGGGAAAGAAAAAACCGTTACGTCCCAAAGCAAAGTGTTAGCTATATAGTCCTTTGAAATCAAACAGGGCTATGGGAAAATAGGAAGCCTAATTTAAAAGTGATAGTGAACATCGTATATCACGTAAATAAACTAGGAAAGTATAATACAGAGAATTAAAGTCAGGGGAACTTTTAACTTTTAGCTTGGGAACAGGACGTATGCTGTAAACAAAATACCCTCGGTGACCGCAAAGACCATAAACACATATATCCCCTCGCTCTCCTGGACACATCCCCTCCCCTCCCCCTATACGATTTTACCAAAAGCGAAACTTAACCTCGACAGGAAAAGGTACCGACAAAACAAATATCGTAAATAATAGCAAACAGAGAAAAACAACATATAAACAAATTCAATCAGTGCAGATTATTTCTCGACCATATCGCAGGTTAGTAGTGACGTTATTGGAGAGAAAGATCTCCCACGCAACCAAATGTGGTGAAAATTCGAACCTGAGCAGTGTTGAATCAAGTTGATAGGCAAAATATGAAAATTAAAATAGATACTATATATAGGTAGCCTGGAAAGTTCGTTATTTTCCTAGAGTGCCGTATATTCCGTTAAACAGTCGACCAAAAACGGGAAAAGTGGTTAGGGCAGTGAGAATTCTGTTTCATAAGATAATTATTGAAAGTGTTACTTAAAGTTACTTAAATTTTAAACATAACGAGTGTAAACGAGTGGCACCCCCCCCCCCCCCCCCACACTCCCCACAAACCGCGTAACAAACACCTCCTTGTCCTCCACGCCCCCCCCCCCCATCTCTCTCCCCCATGTAAGGGCGGGTGGGAAAAAAAAAAAATGTTTACCAGAGACAACTGTACGAGTTGTAAGATGAATATACACATGCATAAAGGCACCGCATGTCGGATATGCAAGCAACCATACCACTGGATTTGCATAGGATTGACACCAGTAAATGAGGCGTACAATACAAGAGGGAAGAACCTCCATTTCTGCGATAGTTGTTTCGATATCACATGGCAAGTCATACAGACTGTAGAAAATACAGAAGTACAAGATAGACTGAAATATAGCCAAGACATAGCTACCTTTCACAGAAAATGGGGAACTATTGGGGCCTCAGGGCCCATACTAATATCACAACCCCCACACACGCACCTTCCCATAAAAATGCCCACATTGCCTCCTGCACATCAACACACATCGCCTGCCGAACAACAACCTTTCGCACCCTACATATCCACAAACCCTGCCGCACATCTCCCCACACCCAGAAAACACCCACATTAATCCCATCTATGGCCATTGACCACCCTACTGCTGTTGATCAAATACATTTGCAGGATGAACGTAGGATGCAACAAGACCCCATATCAGGCTCCCCTTCCACATCGTCTCCCCCCTCACCACTGCCACCTGCCCACCTACAACCGACCCGTAACTCCACCCCCCTGCAGGCCTCACCCACCCATACACCAAGCCCACTATCACCCACAACCACACTTAGCTCACCACATAACCCCTTGCAGCCCCAGCCACACCAGTGTGCAGATATTATCTGGAAAGAAGGTGCTACTTTGGTCAAAAGGGCGAATATAATGGGAATGCATGTAGATTTGCTCATCCCAAAATTTGCAACAACATAACCAGTCATGGAAAATGTAGATTTGGTGAAACCTGCAAATACCACCACCCATCCCTTTGCAAGACATCACTTGAGAACAAGACCTGCTACAATATGAAATGCCCAGCTTTTCATATTAAAGGGACTTGGAGATATGCTAGACCTAACACAAATGGTAGCCCAAAAAACTCTCTAGCTATGCGAGGACGAGACAGAGGAAAAAGGCAAGGAGGGAAAGGGCAAATGAAGATGAAGAGACTGAGGGAGATGGAAGAGCACATAGAACACCTCGAGCACTTCCTGGCCTCCCAAGAGTGGCCAATACATCCCGAAGACTATTAGGTACACATAGTACTCCAAACAATCCCTCCCCAATCTTGTTTGCAAATATCCATGGCCTAAAAAATAGAACCACGAACAAAGTACCATTTATTAGGGGCCTGCTAGAAGAAGGAAACGCTATATTTGCGGCTCTCACAGAAACTCACATTAAAGATCAGGAAGATAGTGAGGTATGGATTCCTGGTTACAACCTACATAGGGCAGACAGAACGCATAGATCACATGGAGGCCTTGTACATACATGACTCACTGATATGTACTGAATTCCTAAATAACAGTAATGAAGTGGTGGAAATACTTTGAGTTAAAATAGAATCCCTAAATTTAGCAGTTATGTTACATACAGACCTCCAGACTCATCCCAAGAAGAATTCAAAGCCCAGCTCAACAAAATAAAATCAGAAGTGGAAACCCTGGGGAACCCAACACCAAATATTATATGGCTAGGAGACTTTAACCTACCAAACATTAAATGGAGACAACTAGAAAACCAGTTAGTGGCAAATAACACCGGAGAAGCAAATACTAATACGAGAGAGATTTTTGAACTTTGTGATTTTTTTAGTCTTCCCCAACATATTGCTGAACCCACACAGGAAAACAATATCTTAGACCTGGTCTTCACTAACAACGACTCTCTAGTACACAGCATTAACATATCGGACACAACATACTCAGATCATAAATTAATTGAGATCAAAACAACCTTAGAAAGTGTACAGACAACCTCAGAATCGAGAACAAAAACCGGCCCCTTCAGTAAATTTAACTTCAATAACAAAAACATTAGGTGGGAAGAGGTAAATCAAGAAATGGAGGAAATAGACTGGGAAGATTTAATGGATAACCGGACACCAGCAGAATGTCTAGTCTTAATAACAGAAACCATGACCCAAATCTGTAGCCACCATATACCTGCAAGACAAACAAAACGAAGAAGCAAACAAGATCGGGAAAGGAGGAGGCTGTACAGAAGAAGAAAATTACTCACACAAAGATGCACACATCAAAATCTATAGGATAGGCAAAAGGTCGAAATAGATAGAGAAATTGTGGAAATTGAACAAAGGCTAAGAATATCATATGAACTACAACATATGGAAGAGGAGAGGAAAGCTATTGCAGGTATAAAGGAAAATTCCAAATACTTCTTTTCATACGCCAAACAAAAGGCTAAAACAACATCAAACATCGGCCCACTGAGCAAAGGGGACGGCTCTTTCACAGGGGACAAAAAGGAAATGAGCGAACTCTTAAGCAGGCAGTATGAAATGGCATTCAGTGAGCCTGATGAAACAAAAGTCATCAGAGACCAAAATATATTTGTCATGGAAACCTCCCCCACGGAAACCCCTCAGATGCTGGATATTGATTTCGGTCCAAAAGAGATAGAAGAGGCCATTTCCAACATGCCATCTCACTCGGCACCAGGCCCGGACTCATGGAATTCGATCCTAATGAAAAAATGTAAGGAAAACTTCTCAAAACCCCTGGCTATAATGTGGAGAAGGAGTCTAGACACTGGTGACATACCAGATAGCTTGAAAAACGCAAAATTGCCCCACTGCATAAAGGAGGGAGTAAAGCACTACCAAAAAACTACCGCCCGGTAGCTCTAACCTCTCACATCATTAAAGTTTTCGAGCGAGTCCTGCGAAGCAAAATTTCAACATTCATGGAGACAAATGAACTACACAACATCGGTCAACATGGGTTCAGAGCGGGAAGATCATGTCTCTCACAACTTTTGGAACACTATGACAAAATTCTTAAAGCGCTAGAAGAAAAGAAAAACGTGGGTGTCATTTACACAGATTTTGCTAAGGCATTTGATAAATGTGACCATGGTATAATAGCCCACAAACTGAAAGCAAAAGGTATAACTGGGAAAATCGGACGGTGGATATACAATTTCCTCGTAAACCGAAAACAATCGGTAGCAGTAAACCAAGTCACTTCTGAGCCTTCGGATGTCAAAAGCTCAGTGCCCCAAGGAACCGTGCTAGCGCCCCTTCTGTTCCTCATACTAATTTGCGACATAGATACCAACACCAGACACAGTACGGTGTCGTCTTTTGCTGATGACACAAAATTAAGCAAGAGAGTAAACACACAAGAGGACACGGGCCGACTGCAGTAAGATATGAATGTAGTGTTCCAGTGAAAACAACATGCAATTCAATGAGGAAAAATTCCAATTAATACGGTACGGAGATAATAATGGTGTTAAAGAAACTACAAATTTCTTAACAGAATCTAACCACATAATAGAACGGAAAGACAGTGTGAAAGACCTTGGGGTATTAATGTCTGAAAATATGGGTTTCAAAGTACATAACCAGGTCAAAGTGGCGGCTGCGAAACGTCTAACGGGTTGAATTCTGCGTACTTTTAAAACACGCGGTGAATTGCCTATGATAACGCTCTTCAAATCTCTAGTGCTACCGCGGCTTGAATACTGTAGCGTATTAACATCCCCATACAAAGCAGGTGAAATAAATGACGTAGAGAGTGTACAAAGAAATTTCACTTCGCATATAAGTTCGATAAAACATCTACACTATTGGGAGCGTTTAAGAGCACTGAATCTGTACTCACTGGAACGTAGAAGAGAAAGTTACCTAATAATATACACGTGGAAAATCGCAGAGGGTTTAGTACCAAACCTACATACTCCGATAGTCATGAAATTCAGTGATAGGAGAGGCTGGGAATGCGAAATCCCCCGGATGAATAACAGGGGTGCTGTGGGCTCTCTGCGAGAGGGCTGGTTATCACACAGAGGCCCACGTCTCTTCAACAAACTACCACGGCGAGTAAGAGACATGAGGGACATCTCGTTAGACAACTTCAAGAGAGCCCTAGATGTCGAACTGCAAAAAGTGCCAGACGAGCCCATCCTCGCAAGGGAGCGAGCTGTCGCTTCAAACAGTCTACTGCACCAAATCACCACCCATAACGAGGGCCGTCGCGCTCCTTGGTGCCGCTAGAAGAGCGGCGAACACATCTAAATGTATCTAAAGGTAAGGAGTCAGTGGGAGCAGTAGATACAGTGGTAGTGGTAGAGTCAGTGGGAGTGGTAGATACAGTGGTAGTGGTAGAGTCAGTGGGAGCGGTAGATACAGTGGTAGGGGTAGAGTCAGTGGGAGCGGTAGATACAGTGGTAGTCAGTGGGAGCGGTAGATACAGTGGGAGTGGTAGATACAGTGGTAGTGGTAGAGTCAGTGGGAGCAGTAGATACAGTGGTAGTGGTTAAGTCAGTGGGAGCGGTAGATACAATGGTAGTGGTAGAGTCAGTGGGAGCGGTAGATACAGTGGTAGGGGTAGAGTCAGTGGGAGCGGTAGATACAGGGTAGTCAGTGGGAGCGGTAGATACAGTGGGAGTGGTAGATACAGTGGTAGTGGTAGAGTCAGTGGGAGCGGTAGATACAGTGGTAGTATTAGAGTCAGTGGGAGTGGTAGATACAGTGGTAGTGGTAGATACAGTGGTAGTGGTAGAGTCAGTGGGAGCAGTAGATACAGTGGTAGTGGTAGAGTCAGTGGGAGTGGTAGATACAGTGGGAGCGGTAGAGTCAGTGGGAGCGGTAGATACAGTGGTAGGGGTAGAGTCAGTTGTAGTGGTAAAGGAGGAGCAGTGGTCAATAGGAGGCTGAGAGGAAACAGGTGTAGCAGGAGGGAGAGGATCAGTCTGGGTGGACAGAGCACATCTGAGGCCAATAGTTCGCCACCAAAGCATAGGAGTAGGAGACTCCCATAGTGGCCTTGACTGTACAGACCGCCTTCTCAATCAACCACTTGGGGCAATCCCGAGAGGAAGTATAGTGAGCACCTTCACAGTTTACACACTTAACCATCAGTGCACCCTACAGACTCATGACCTCATCCACTACATTGTTCACAAACAACCAGAGAAGAACGGTAAGTTTCTTTAGTATGCCGACATTGTTAGCATTTTAAACAATACAAGGGGTTAGGGATATCAACTGTGACTGGACCAAATTTATACCCCACATGCAGAACATCAGGAGTTTAACCATACCAAAATGTAATACAACCGTGGGAGTCTTAACACGTTCGCCAATCACTAACAAGTAATATATTTAGTGCCAACGACAAACTGATTGGTTATTTCATCCACCATGTCTTGTTTAGTCATGGACAAGAAATACCTGCAATAAGTTACCCTCTTGCAGGAATTCAATCAAACTGGAATCAGCACAGTTACAGCATATTTTGGCTCGAACGTCCCTTGATTTTGGCCCTGTCACTCTTTCAACTAAGGGGGAGGCACTCGCTATAGGCAGTTCTGCCTTTTGCCTCCCTCAATCACAAATAAACAAATCTTTAATCTGTGAGGCATTACTGGTCTTAAGAAGGTCACCACTGGCAAGCTTCTTGACCTGATCCACTGGACCCGCATATCCATCAATCACCTTAATCAAAAAGGGATTTAGGGACGGTTGGGTCACCAAACCAGATGCACGAAGGTTAACACAAGAGGCATTCTCGGGGGCAATCAAGGGTGCATCTGAGGGAGGGAGGGGTAGTAAGATCAACATCCATTCCCCTTCCCCAGAAGGAGAAAGTACGAATCACACCACAGACGCCAGAAAAAAGGGGAGAAAGGCTGGGGAGGATAAATGAAAGTTTGCTAAATCCGCTCAACCCTCATAAAAGGGAGCCACGTCCATGCCAATATAGGCCCAGGCCCAGAGCGATCAGTGGGGGGACATCACAGAGGTTGGAAGGCAAGGATGTAGCAAACAAAAGGGCAAAGACACTTACTCTGGCACCAAAAAAGGGAAAACAAAAATTAGCACAATTATATTATTAAAAACATAAAAACATAAACAATCTTCGAGAATATATCTGGACGCCACGCCTATTGCATATCAAGTGCCCCTATTGTTGTAATTAAAATAAGACTCTATAGGAAATCAATCTTTCAGGATTATCAAGCCAGGAACCTCATTTGAACACCCCAGTCGCTTTTTGCCGATATATAATTAGTTAAAATGGGACTTTAGAGGCGATCAATTTAAGTATTTAAGCCACTTACTGACATCGGTTGTTCAGTTAAAATCCACAGATCAACGAAAACCTAAATGACCGTTAGTATGAATTCTAGAGATGGAAGTGTACATTATTTTTAGGATTTGATATATATATATACAGTATATATATATATATATATATATATATATATATATATATATATATATTTTTTTTTTTTTTTTTTTTTTTTTTTTTTCCAGGCATGTGAGATTAAAATAATAGGCACAGTTTGCATTATTGAGTTTTTTATTGATACTCTTAATTTTTCGTGCAGTTTTTCTAGTATTTTCAGGAAGTTGGTAAAGGAGGTTTGCAAAGGGTACCGACGTTTCAATGGGCGCAGCCATCATTATCAAGGAGAAGTGAAGTTAGAAGGTGATAAGTCGAGTTTATATAGGCGATACAAGATCAAGAGAGGGTTTATTGTGCGCTAGCTGCACGCTGGTTGGCTATCCTAAGACTAGCTCTGGTAGGCTGGCCGGACGCAGGAGTGGGCGGGGCCTCTGCGTCGTTCGTCTGCGTGTGTGGAGGGGGCATTCCTGGGGGCATCATGGGGGGCCTTGCTGTGGAAGGGCGTGCCGAGGGTAGGATCTGGCTGTATTCCGCTTGTGTGTTTAAAGTAGGTTGGTATGTTTGTATATTCCCTAGTGGTTAAGGCCCCATTAATTGCTCTTTCCATTCACATATGCATAGCCTACGTGAGTTGCAGTTGGGATGTGTGTACATGCTTAGATTGATATGCAGGATTCGAAGTTGCATAATAAATCGTAGGCAGTGTCCACCATTCTTTAACTGTCTTCGTGGTGCGATGCATAAGGTGTTGATTTTCGGTGTGAGCATCTTGGATTCGAATCCACGGACTGCCACATGTGTTTGTAAATTTCATTTATCGATTTTAGGAGTATAGTTGGTTGTTGGAAGGAACATATTAATATATAGCTTCAAGAATGAATTGGCGGCGTGAGTCTATTTCTTTATCAAGAATAGAGGTGTGTTTATCTAAGTCAGGTCTGGTGAGTTCCTGGTGGTGTGAGGATGTGTGGTAGTGGTCCTTGATAGCTCCGGCTTGAAGGTGGAAGGTAAGGCGACGTGACAGACGAGATCTTGTCAAACCGACATAAGTGTGAGGTCCACAGTCCTAACTGTTACAGGTGTGTCGGTATATGACATGGTCCTCTTGTGACGGTTTCTTAGCGGTAGCCGGGCTGTTGCGAATGACTAGTTGTGATGTTTTCCTCGATTTGTAGTATAATTATGGTGAGTTTAAGGTGTTGGTCAGGGTTCGTAGTTTTAACGTTGTTGCTGATAATGTCTCTCATTATGTTTTCGTCTGTCTTGTGATCTGAGGACATGTGGTTTTTATAGTCAATTTTTATGTATTCAGAGTTTGTATTAGTAGGCATGTCGTTTTTGTACCATGTTTCAAGGTGTTTGTTGATGGTGTGGGCGATGTCCGAGTTACTGTACCCATTGTTTACAAGCACCTGGGTGAGCCTCTCGAGTTCCTTGTGTGTGTCTCGCCAGGAGGTGCAGTGTGATAGGGCTCTCCTGACGTAGGAGGCGATGGTGGACCGTAATCGCCCATCGCCCACACCATCAACAAACACCTTGAAACATGGTACAAAAACGACATGCCTACTAATACAAACACTGAATACATAAAAATTTACTATAAAAACCACATGTCCTCAGATCACAAGACAGACTAAAACATAATGAGAGACATTATCAGCAACAACGTTTAAACTACGAACCCTGACCAACACCTTAAACTCACCATATACTATAAATCGAGGAAAACATCACAACTAGTCATTCGCAACAGCCCGGCTACCGCTAAGAAACCGTCACAAGAGGACCATGTCATATACTGACACACCTGTAACAGTGAGGACTGTGGACCTCACACTTATGTCGGTTTGACAAGGACTCGTCTGTCACGTCGCCTTACCTTCCACCTTCAAGCCGGAGCTATCAAGGACCACTACCACACATCCTCACACCACCAGGAACTCACCAGACCCGACTTAGATAAACACACCTCTATTCTTGATAAAGAAATAGACTCACGCTACCTATTCATTCTTGAAGCTATATATATACAAACATACCAACCTACTTTAAACACACAAGCGGAATACAGCCAGATCCTACCCTCGGCATGCCCATCCACAGCGAGGGCCCCCATGATGCCCCCAGGAATGCCCCCTCCACACACGCAGACGAACGACGCAGAGGCTCCGCCCTCTCCTGCGTCCGGCCAGCCTACCAGAGCTAGTCTTAGGTTAGCCAACCAGCGTGCAGCTAGCGCACAATAAACCCTCTCTTGATCTTGTATCACCTATATAAACTCGACTTATCACCTTCTAACTTCACTTCTCCTTGATAATGATGGCTGCGCCCATTGAAACGTTGGAACCCTTTTGCAAACCTCCTTTACCAACTTCCTGAAAATACCAGAAAAACTGTACGAAAAATTGAGTATCAATAAAAAACTCAATAATGCAAACTGTGCCTATTATTTTAATCTCACCTGCCTGAAAGAAAATATCCTTCCTGGCTACACTAATATCAATATATATATATATATATATATATATATATATATATATATATATATATATATATATGCATAAACAGTGTATATATGTATATATATATATATATATATATATATATATATATATATATATATATATATATGTATATCTCTCATCGTAGAAATAGTGTAAATTTCCATTTCTAGAATTCACACTAACGGTAATTTTGGTTTTCGTCGATCTGTTGATTTTGACCGAACAACTGCTGTCAGGAAGTGATTAAATACTTAAATATAGCTCAGATGCTGCCTGAACTTAATGGGCGAGTTAACACAGGTGGCTCTTGTGTTCGAGTTATGTGATCAGTAGCTTAATACGTGGCACATCAACTTGTTGATGTCAATATGTTACGTATGTTAAATGACGTCAAACAAAGATCATGAGGTCGAAGCAGTTAGGATTTTACGTGACATAAACTGCGTTTCCCTTCACCACCACTATCTCCGATAGACTGGAAATGGTGTCGTATTTCACCCTTAGGGCCATGTAAGGGTGTCGAATATCAAACCATCTCAAACCTGCTTTTCCACAGGTTTGAGGAAGTGAAAAACTGGGTTGAAGTCAATCCGATTCGGGCTTTAAGTATATATCTGTAAGCAAGTCATCGTATTTCATTGGCGAGTGTTAAAAAAATCTATCTATCTAAATGCAGTCTTAAATTAGCCCAAACATACGCCAAAGTAAAGTTATTCACGATCATTCGAAATTGGGCTTTTGTGTATTTCCTCTTTAACAAGTAAGTGTTTATACTTATAAGAGTGTGCAAAATATAAATATGTTCTACTGTATAACTAGGAACCCCAAAAGGTTCACCAAACCCAAATATACGAAGCGTTTGTTGACGTTCTTAAAAAAAAAAAAAAAAAAAAAAAACCAGCTTGCGTTTGCTTGTACGATGTCGGGAAAGGAATGCTTCTTTATTAAACCCTCTAAGTAGCATATTATGTAAATGTTTTTTAAACTAATGGAACTGAAATTGTGTACATCGACTTCCAAACCAATCTGATGATCTCTGAATTTTGAAATAATTCTAATAGTTTCGAAATCTGACCTTGTTCATTATAACGGAATGAAGGTTCTTGGTACGATGTTGCCAATGTAGCGGCTACCGCTAGATCCAGCGAATCACTTCCATCACTTCCATCTAGCGACATCAAGATGTGATGAATTCTAGCGTTATTCAAGTTATTTTCCCTATTTTAAGGAATTGTAGAGATTTTTCGATTGTTAAAGATTATTCTAGATACTTCAACATATGTTTTCTAGTGACATTATAGGTTTGATTCCCGAAGGGAAGTAGAGAAAACCTAATATTTAGTAGGGGCCCCGGAATCATTGACGATGTTGCCTATTAGTATAATAGTCTCCATTCAACACCCACGTCAGTCGTTTGAATCAACCGCCGCGAGGAAGAACAAGAGTCATCTTCATAAGTGCAACGCCATTTCTCTTATGGTGTCGTCACAGATCGGGTACCCACTACGAAAAAACTTCGTACAAAAATAAGAGAACAAAAAAGGAAAAAGAATTTTCCACTTTAACACTGTTATTTTCCAATTTAACACTGTTATTCACAAGCTTCCCACATTCGGTGGATTTTCTTGCGTTGTGGCTTCTTACCGCCTCTCGCCAAGCGCAACAATTCCTCCTTCAATGGTATATCAAGATAAACTTCAAATATCAGCGAATGGGAAGGGGATGGCTGGGAGGGACATAGTCGTCAATGATTCCGGGGCCCCTACTAACTATTAGGTTTCTCTACTTCCCTTCGGGAATCAAACCTATCATTTAGTAGTGGCCCCTTCATCATTGACGATGATGCCTGAATTCCAAGACTGGAGGGGGACATTCGTAATACCAAACTCTCAATAACCGCATGGTTAAGCCAAGAAACCTTATAACAGGAAAAAGAAATAGTAATTGTTTTGTTGTGCATACAACAGTATAAAATAGGAAAGAGTGGGAGCAGTGCGTTGCTTCAAAGAATCCTGCTCCAGCAACAGAGTCCTCTTCCATGAGGTATTTGTTGTACCGTGTGACACAGAGTTAAATGCAAACAAATCCTCGTCACCTCGACCTGTAACCTGTGCTGAGCTCAGCTTGGTCGTTAGGTCCATTTATTGAGTCGTTTCGACCAATACTAAACTTAGTGAATCTAGCGCAAACTAGGCTGGAACATGTGTTGAGTCATTTGGACCAATACCAATCTTTCGTAATCTAGTGCAACTAGCATAGAACATGCAATGTACATATATAGCAATAATGAACAACTCGAGTCACCTCGACCAATACCAACTTTTCGTCATCGAATGCAACTCGCAAAGAAAATAGAACATAAAATATACAGTATAATGAACACATTGAACAGTAGTGTAACACAATCTTTTATTATTCGTAAACTACATGAGCTTTAATTAAGCTTTGCAAACTTAACCCTTAAAGAGCGGC
Organism: Paralithodes platypus; assembly: GCA_032716605.1. Lineage (NCBI taxonomy): Eukaryota > Metazoa > Arthropoda > Malacostraca > Decapoda > Lithodidae > Paralithodes > Paralithodes platypus. Next base: position 34,266,467 of record CM064489.1, on the reverse strand, counting down.
GGCGGACTTAAGTCCGCCTCCAATTTGAAGCAAGTTAGGAGCATTATTAAGGCTTTTAAAGGGTTAAAATAGAGTGCAAATGGACTGGAGCGCAGCGGGCCAGACAGCCGACTCCCAGGGCTTACCGCCGCTCATTAACTCATGTTCCCTGTGTTCTCGAGAGGCCGGCAGTGTAGCCAGTAGTGAGCATAGCTGGGTAAAATATGCCGCTATACGCTAAACTCCCATGTTACTGGCATCACTGTATGAGAACCACGAGTGCTACGTAGCTCGTTCTGGTCTAATTTTGAAGCTTTTAGCGCCTAGTTTTTTGCTGAATACATTTCTGTTCATGCAGATACTTGATTTACCATTCAGGAGGGCCTGAATATACCCAAATAAGCCCCCCCCCCCCCCCCCCCCGCTAGACAAGGGTTAAAATGAATACATCAGATTTAATAATTAAAACAATTTTCCCGAGCTTCTTAGCTCGCGCATATCTAATTGGGCTTGGCCCGGCGTAAATAACGCCTAGCTTGCCCTGCATTAACTTGTAATCCTGTGGAAGGGGGGTTCATCTCTTGTGCTGGGATCTGCATACCACCCCCCCCTTTTTCTTAAGCCCCTATTGGGCATTCACATCACAGTACTAACGGCTGGAATTACAAGGAAAACAACAGGAGTGTGCCCTTGTGCAGACGATAAGAAAAAAAGGGCGGGCCCGTAATAGAAAACCGAGTTTGTAACCAAAAAAGGGAAAAAACACATGCAAAGAAAAAAGTCTGCACCGAGGGCTCCTCCTGTGACTACGACGTCCTCTGCTCACTTGGTGTGGAGCGAGGACACGTAGGATCCTGGTAAAAACTTAGAGAGCTAGAAAAACAACTGGCTATATCAGTTAGTCCGCCGGGGGATGTCAAAAAATGTCTAGTCTAAGAGGACCGAACAAGATACCTGTGGGACATGAGCCGTAGGACCTGAATGGCCCCGACCCCGGCTACCCCCGGCGGTAAATGTACCTCAGTCTGAACGTTTTTGTCTCATACCACTTAAAAATAGTTCACGATTATTTAGAGGTCAAGAGAAAACTCCGGTTCAGCGCGGCTGGCCATATATTAAGGAGGGACAGGCTTCTAGTCTTAGCTGGAGGGAAAACAAGGAGCCTGGGATTGAAGGGGAAAACTGTCACTTTTGAAGAGTGATTGTTTGCGGCAATTACAGAAAATTTAAGAGAGCTGATATGTTTGGATGGCTAAGGATGAGACTGACATAGAGAGATCTCTGGTGCGTAAGGACTGCTAACAGCGTTAAGTTATCGTTAGGCCTTACTGAAAGTATAATCCTAAGTAACAAAAAACGCACACTTTTGCCAGATCAATATAAGCCGCTCTACTGGCCGTGTGTAAGGAGAATGTGGCTGTAATTTCATATGGAACAAAAATAAGGTTGAGAGAGTCCATAATGGTTTTCATCTATCACATGTAAGAAGAAAAGTGGGGGAAAGTAAATAACTGATTCGGCCCTCAGAGGTTATCGTAAAGTGGGGACCTACCGCTAAGCTGTCCCTGAGCCCGGTAAAACGTCTCGGTACGTGCGCACAACTCGAATAAGCATATGGAAAGAGTAAGAAGTCCTCTCTAATAGTGGAGATGGGAATAACATCCCGCCGGGACGAACTTCCAGCCCCCCGCGGCGGGACTCTTCCCAAAAAGAGACAACCCCAACAAGGCTTGCGGAGGGCTTAAAATATGCGTAATCATGAAGTGAGCTTATCGAGAGTGAATACTGATTCGCGTTGTACCGCACGTACCGTAAACAAAGGGGCATCCTGGGGAATTGACAAGTGTAACTGTAATAGAGACTCCTGAGGATACCGTCCTCCAACCAATCTAGATGTACTGACTAGTAGGACATCATCCTAAAGACATCCTGGTAGCCGCTTGCCGGTGGACGGTTGTCTGGCTTATAACCCAAGTTAGTGTGAGAGAGGCGGCCCTTCCTGGTGTGGCCCTGACGCAGGGTTAACTGCGTACGTACACCAGTCCTGGGCCGGGGATCGTGTGTGTCTCTCTGTGTAATTACTAGGCATCACATCCCTTATGCAGAGGGTTGTATCATTGTTATGCAACGCCGGGTGAGGCAAAGTCGCGTGACTTCCTTTCTGGCGAGCACATTGCGGTGACCGGCGCAGTCCGGTCGCGCAGAAGATATAAGGTGGCGCAGCCACCCTTAGGAAGTAACACCTCGTCGAACCTCGGAACCCCATTACACTAGCACTGCCGAGGGAGAGAGGGGGACGGAGGGAGGACACACGACCCATTCCTTAAAGCATTTTATTTTAAATGTACTAGATAGTGGGAGGGGAAACCGTCCGTTGGCCGCTTGGAGCCTTAGGGGAGACCTGATGGGGGTTCCCTACATTCGATATCCTCCTTACCTTCACATCTCCCTGTCTAGCTAATCGTGAGCTTCGCAGTGGAGACCAGAGAGAACCAAATCCTATAATAAGCATTCATAGGTCCCCTGAGCCATACCGAGTCTGAGGAGCTGTCGTGACCTGACTGCCTCAAATAAGGCTGTCCGAATTTCTGTGAAAGTTCTCGCCGGGGAAGGGAGGAGATATTATTGAGAAGCCTTAGCTAATTCCTCCGTGGAGGCATAACCTTAGTAAACAGGAAGCTAAAAAAGTTCCTGTGGGCCTTATCTCTGACGAGAAAATTACCTTTGGAGTTCAAGAGGTACAGGAGCAAAGAGGGGCAAAGGAAAAATCTCTGCAGGTAATTGAGGGGCGATGAAAAAATCAAAATAGGGAGGGGGACCCCTCCCGGTTGTTGTATTAGCCAGTCAAACTCGGTAATGGAGGGGAAACTGGGGACAGAGGGTTAGATGGAAAAACTATTGCAAATTGTGGGAGTTCCTGATCCCACGTTACCCATGGTTCATCGCTCATCCCACCCAGAATTGGGTGAGGTGGGCAAGCGACCGGAGGCAGTACTTGACCGCTTATCCGGCGGGTATTCCGGATAAGTGTTGTCCCACCGCAATACCGTTTCCTGATCCTGACAACTAGCGTTCAAGCGAAAATATTTCTATTTCCCGGCATAGGGACATGGCATGTTATGTCGAGAATTTTTTGGGAGATATTTTAAGGCTTAGGAAACAACATTGGATAATAACTGAGATGATCGATTGTACTACTATCGAGTCAATCTGAGAAACAACCCCTGGGACTGATGCTACCAAGATCGCCCATCCGTTCGTGGTATGTTGACCGAGAGACAGTGAACTCCGGTGGGCTAAGTCCCTAGAGTTTATAGTGAGAGCCATTCTGCATCTCACACCACAGGTCCTACTTTAGCCAAATAGATGAGGATCCTTCCTCGATTTCAACATTCAAGTGGGATTGAAAGCTAGAGGTCATTAAGTAATGAATTTAGGCCTCTGACTTAACATCCACTTTGGCCTTACTGAGTCCGTAATGATTTATTCAGAAGTATGTCTAACACGGGGCGAAGCGCCGGGAGGGCTGGTATGATTAAACAAAAGGAGACTTTAATCCATGGAATCAGTGAGAAAAAATCTACTAGGTATACCGTGTACACCATTGCCAACTCAAATCAGACGGGTTAGACTAACCCTAGATCGCCAACCCGCCTCGCTGGGACGCGGGGATCAGCCACTTATACATAGTGTTTTGGGGTGAACCTGAACCGTTCCCACTAGGCCTGGAATCGTGCAATTGCAAGTACCTATAATAGGAAAAAAACAATCTAGATACTCAGCAAGCTGATGTCTATAGATAAGCTTGTAAAATGGTACAAAGTACAAAGGAGTACAAAGGAAATCCAGCAACAACAGGTCTAGTGACCCTTCTAGGCTGCTTGTCCTCCAAAACACTGAGGATCAAGTGTCCAAACAGTGGTTTAGAGTGGGTAAGGGAACATTGGAAAGGGAACTACTGCCCTGGAACTAATGTCCGTGGCAGGACTAGGAAGTTAGTAGGGGACATATGGGTTAGTAACTGAGGGGAGGATAAAATAAAGTTATTCATTTACAAACGCAGTCAGTCGCGGGTTTGATGCGAGATATTTGTCTAGGCGGAGTTTAAATGAATCAACGGTGCTGCAGTCTATAACATCTCGGGGAAGCCCATTCCACAAGTTGACAAATCGATTGAAGAAGAAATTCTTAGATTAGTGTGAGTTAAAAGATTTACCAATAATTTTGCAACCGTTTCCCCGCGTGTAATTAGATTGGTCGATAGTGAAGTTCTTACTACAGTTCATATTGTCGATGCCCTTGATGATTTTGAACACTTGAATTAAGTCACCTCTTAATCTGCGCTGGGTTAAAGGAAATAGATTTAATTCTCTAAGATGCTCTTCGTATGGTTTGTTCTTTAGGCTAGGTATCATTTTGGTAACTCTACGTTGAACTCGTTCTAGCTTGTTTATGTCTTTTTGGTAATAAGGGCACCAGCATTGAACGCAGTATTCCAGAAGAGGGCGGACTAAGGAATTGTAAAGGGTTAGGATAACGTCTTTGGATTTATGCTCAAATGACCTGCCTATAAAGCCAATTATTTTGTTTGCCTTCTTAACAACTTCTGAACATTGTTGACTCGGTTTTAGGTTACTCGATATTGTTACTCCCAGATCGGTTTCTCTGTTTACATTCTTAAGCTGAGTGCCATTCATCGAATAGTTTGCTTTCTCATTTAGATATCCGATATGTAGTACTTTACATTTATCCGCATTGAAACTCATTTGCCAAATTTGGGCCCAATGTGACAATTTATCTAGATTGTGTTGCATATCGTCAACTTGATCTTTTGAGAGTACGCTATTTGCAATTTTTGTATCGTCAGCAAATTTTGAAATTGTACAGGTGAGACTCTCATCTATGTCATTGATGTAAATTAGAAAGAGAATTGGTCCTAGTACCGATCCCTGGGGTACCCCGCTACTTACATTGGTCCATTTAGATGCCTTACCGTTTATGACTACTCTTTGCTTTCTGTCGCTGAGCCAATTTTCTATCCATTTCAACACACCGTCTTGTATTCCATGCGCTTTTAGTTTTAGCAGTAAGCGTTTGTGGGGAACTTTGTCAAATGCCTTTTGAAAATCAAGGTATATAATATCTACAGCTTTACTCTCATCGTAGAGGTTGAGGATATCGTGGAAGAAGTCTAAGAGGTTTGTTAAACAGGAACATTTTTTACGAAAGCCATGTTGAGTATCTTTAAGTATGTTATTTTCCTCTAAGCGATTTACGAGTCTGTCTCTTATGACCGTTTCTAGCATTTTACATACAACTGAGGTTAAGCTAATTTGACGATAGTTACTGGGTAGGGATTTGCTGCCTTTTTTGTATATCGGTGTTACGTTGGCTATCTTCCACTGATCAGGCATAGTTCCTGACTGCGAGGATTTATTGAATAGTAATGTCAGTGGTTTGAAGAGCTCATCCTTAGTTTCCTTTAGAACTCTAGGCGAGATTGTATCAGGTCCAGGCGTTTTATTTACCTTGAGTTTATCTAAACAGTTCAATCATTCCCTCTCTGTAACGGTGATATTGCTTAGAACATCTGAATTATCAATCTGAATCGGCGATGGTGTAGGGATATCACTGAGGTCTTCTGTTGTAAAAACTGATGCAAAGAAGGTATTGAGGGCATTACTCATTTGTACTTCGTCTTTGGTGTATTCTCCATTTTCATCGACTAACGGTCCAACAGTTGAAGTAACTACTTTTTTCTTTCTGATATAACTATAGAATTATTTCGAGTTTGTTTTACTTTGATTCGCAATATGTAACTCTAGGGTCTTTTTACTTTGCTTAATTAACTATTTGGCTTTGCGTCGTAGCTCTACAAATTTCACCTGTTCTTCGTCATTTTGGGAGGATTTTAATCTATCATTAGCACATTTTTTAGCAAGCAGGCAGTTTGAAATATCTTTATTCCACCATTTGGGCTTATTATTATGGCCTGGACGCCGTATTTTCGATGGTATGCAGTCTTGCACTGCTTTTAGGTAAGTGGTTTCGAATAACTTCCAAGATGTATTTATGTCGTTATTGTTAATTAAAAAGCTCCAGTCAGTTTCTTTAAAAAGAGCTCTAAGTTTATGAAAGTTTGCTTTCTTGAAATTAGGAACTTTTTCGATGCTACTATTTGGTTCGTTACTAGTAAAGTTTAAAGTGAAAGTTATCGTACGATGGTCGCTGTTACTGAATTCATCACCAACATTCAAATTCTCTATTAATTCTTCTTTTGTTGCAAGTACAATGTCAAGAACGTTATTACCACGGGTCGGTGTTCGAACAAATTGATAAAGCGAACTCTCTTGCAAGTTCGTATACAAGTCATGTCCGGAGTGTGAAGTAAGAGTATCGCCCCACTTGGTCACAGGTAAATTAAAGTCGCCAAAAAATACGGTATCTTGTGAGTTACTTACATCTTCAATTTGTTCATAAATTTCTCGGTCAGTTTGCACTGATTGAGCTGGAGGTCTGTATATTAATGCAAGTATTATTTATGTACCTTTATTATTCTTTATTAGCACAAAATATGTGTCGACGTTCACAATTTGAGGTTTTGACAAGAGGGTCGGGTTAAGACTTTCTTTGATATAAAATAAAACGCCACCTCCATTTTTATTTATTCGGCTTTTCTCAAACATTACATAACCGGGAAGTGAATACTCTGCTAAAAAGTCTCTATCTACTGTATTGAGCCAAGATTCTGTTATACCAATCACATCATAATTTTCAGTAAACACTAGTTCCTCTAAATCTGAAAATTTATTGCGTATGCTACGAGCGTTTGCATAGAAAACCTTTAAAGTTGCGGTTTTAGGACTCACAGAACGTTCTTTAATCAAATTTTTGGTTCTGGTCGGATCTACATTTACATTCTTGGCGGACATCGGTCCACGGTCGTTATCCCTGGCGGTTTTGAATTTGGGTCGTGTTGGTGGAGCTTTATCCAAATTCGCGGTTCTTGACATATTAGCATTTAATTCCTTCGCAGGTTGCCGCTCTCGCTGTCTTTGGTCCTCCTTCCTGGTTGTCCTGTGCCGAGTCGATTTCTTCTCCGAAAATCCTTCACCGCATCGTTGAGAAGACGCCCAAAACATGCTGCTCCCACCTGGTTCAGATGAAGTCCATCGTCCGAAAACAAATAGTCATCGTAGTAGAAATTGTCCCAGGTGTCGACGAATCCCACGTTTTCCTTCCTGCAGAGGTTTGCTAGACAACGATTTGTGCTGGTGGCTATGTTGTAAAATCGGCTCTCTACACCAAGCCGGGGGACGATTCCTGAGACGATGATCCTTGATGACTTCTCCTTAAACGACTTGATCAGCTGCTGGTACTTTAAAAGCAAATCTTCCGACCGGGTTCGCTGTACATCGTTGGATCCAACGTGGATGACGTACGTTGTATTAGCAGTGGCCAGCTTAGATACTTCGTCAACTGCAGCAACTACGTCGTCCACACCACCACCAGGGATACAAAAACGCTTCCTGGTCTTAGGTGCTCTGGCGCAAAACTCTGTGAGCTGACCACGTATCATAGAGTCTCCCACGAGCCGGACTTCTTCTATTTCCGCTTCGTCATCCGAGTCTGCGAGTATCTGGAAGCGGTTTTGACACTCTGTAATCGGTATGAGTTTCCTGGTCTTGGGACAAACGTTGTTCCTCACGACACAGAAGTTGTCTTGAGGGGGAAGAGAGTTACTATTTGTTTCTTGAGTATCGGAACCATCAGATGAAATGGCTACTGCAGGCGTTGAATTGTTGGCAGTTGACGTTGGGGGCTGCTGGAGTTGCGGTGACAATTGAAGTTTGTGGTACTCCAACGTTGAGTGTTACAAACTCTTGGAGTGATTCCAGCTTCATGGTGAGGACATTGATCTTGTTGTAGGCTTCATCTAATTTCACTGTCAAATTCTCTCGTTGCTAGCAGAGACGGAAGACTTGAAGATCGACATTAACAAACATGACTCACCAAACCTACCGGCGCAGTTCGTACAAGTGCGAGGCATGGTAACAGTCAGTTTCTTCAGATCACTTAACTCACTTTAAAACACTTCAATCACTTTAGAAACACTTCAATCACTTCAACCGAAAACAAATATGTTGAAATACACAACAATAGGTTATCAGGGGTGATAGCCTAACCGAAAACAAAAAATTTGAGAGCCGCAGAATTAGGCTTCCAGGGGCGATAGCCTAACCAAAAGTGTTTTAAAAAATTGAAATACGCAGAAATAGGCTACCAGGTGTGATAACCTAAACTAAAACAAATATATATATATATAACAGAATATGTAACTAAATATACAATTCACCAAATAGAGATTATATAAAAATAAAGTGTGACTGCACACAAGGGGTTAATATACTGTATCAACAGATGGCCCTGGTGTCACTGTAGCCTAGTAAAGCAGTAGCCTACTCTTTTTAGATAAAACCATTTTTTTTTATCAGTCAAAGGTTACTACAAGATCGTGCAAGCAACAACTAAAATTACAGATATATATAGCTACAGTAGGATACTAAATACAATATCTACTAGAGTCTTGAAACTTGAGACACAACAACGGGAGAATGAGAAAGACAGAGAACTAGAAATTGCTAAAATTCAAAACTTGGAAGAAACAAAACGCCTCAAAGAAGGGAAATTACAGTTGCAGAAGACCGAAATGGAAGCCCAGAAGCCAAGATTCCAACTATCTAAAAACATCTCCCTAGTACCACCCTTTGACGAGAGTGACCCAGAGAAATCTTTCTCCACGTTTGAGAAAACTGCTGAACACCTTAAATGGCCAAAAGAGGAATGGCCATGGCTTCTCCAACCCAAACTCGTAGGAAGAGCTCAGAAAACTTTCAATCACCTGGAGGACGTTAATGACTATGACTTTGTAAAGAGCGCTATATTAGATGCTTATGCTATCACCGCTGATCATTACCGTAGAACTTTTCGGAACTACATCAAGCCAGAAAAACATACATTTTTGGAGTTTGCCATGGATAAACTACGGATGCTTAAAAAATGGTTAGCTGCTAAAAAAGTCACCACCTTCACAGAGTTAGTTAACCTTGTTGTTCTAGAGGAGTGGAAGCGTAGGTTTCCGCCCAGTATGCTAGTATATATAGAGGAGAAGGGAGTGAATGACCTTACCAAGGCTGCTCAATTAGCTGACAGCTATGCTTTAATCCATAGGGTTGTACCAAGCTATGATACGACAGAAACCCCAAATGTGAGATTCTCCTCAAGCTATAACCCTGTGTCTAAAGTCATGTTGCAAACAAATGCTCCCAAAAGCCCATCTCAAAGTCAAGGAAAGTCTGAAGATTTCTGCTCATATTGTAAACAGACAGGGCATAACATCATGCAGTGTACACATCCTAAGTGTAAGACCTCTGCTGCATACAAACTCACACTTGCCACTTCTCAAAGACCTCAAAAACAAACAAAACCTTCTGGGGCACCTATAACATGTATACATACCCAGAATGCCTCTTCTGATCCTTTTTCTGCCTTTAAGGTACCTGGAACAGTCTCTCTTCCAGATGACCCACAGACTTACCCAGTTACCATCTTAAGAGACACTGGATCAGCCCAAAGCTTGTTGTGTAAGACTGCCTTGCCTTCAGTTGAGAACCACTACACTGGGGGAAAAGTTACACTTAAATCTTTAAGCTCTGGTCATACTGCAGACATGGCTGATATACAGATAGGCAGTGACCTGATCCAGGGGTCAGTTAGAGTAGCCGTCTTGGATACAGATCTTCCTATTCCGGGGGTAACTTTCCTTTTAGGAAATGACTTGGCTGGACATGGGATGATTCCTGACATGATAGTGAGAGACAAACCCATGTTATACAGTCCTACTGCAAAGCTAGATCAGGAGAAACCACATATTTTCCCGGTTTGCGCGGTCACCCGTTCACAAACTGCTGCAGTGTATAATGACTCTCTCTCACCCTCAGGTCAGGATACCTTGTTCACCCCGATCATGTCTAGGGAAAACCTCATACAAGCTCAAGAGGCAGACACTTCACTTGCTAAGCTCAGGCACATTGCTGATGACAAACCCATAAATGGGAAAAACCCTAACATCTACTATCACAAAGGGGTCCTTATGCGTAGTTTTCACCCGCCTGATAGGCCTGACTCAGATACTTGGTCTATAGTACATCAGGTAATCATCCCTACCTCCATCAGATCTGCTGTAATGGGATTAGCTCATGACGGAAACTCTGGTCATTTGGGACAGAGAAATACATACAGAAAGATCCTAGCTCATTTCTTCTGGCCTAACATGAAAAAAGATGTAACCAAATTTGTAAAGTCTTGTCACACTTGCCAGATAGTAGGAAAGCCAAATGAGACCATCCCTAAAGCTCCACTTGCTCCTATCCCTGTCACTACAGAACCCTTTGAAAAAATAGTAATTGATTGTGTAGGGCCTCTTCCCAAAACTAAGAAAGGGAACCAGTATCTACTTACCGTAATGTGTGCTGCAACTAGGTATCCTGAGGCTTTCCCTTTAAAAAATATCAAGGCTAAGACTATTGTGTCCCATCTGTTGCATCTTTTCACAAAAGTAGGCATTCCTAAAGAAATTCAGAGTGATCAGGGGTCAAATTTTACAAGTAACCTAATGAAAGCAGTACTGAGGGAGTTAGAGGTAGATAAGAAGATAGCCACTGCGTACAGACCTCAGACCCAGGGTTGCCTAGAACGCCATCATCAATCTCTGAAATCCATGATAAAAAAGTTTTGTTTTGAGACTGAGAAAGAGTGGGATGCCAACATTGACTGGCTTCTTTTTGCCGTTAGAGAGTGCCCTCAAGAGTCACTAGGATACTCCCCTGCTGAGTTGCTATATGGGCGTCAGATCAGAGGCCCTCTAAAGGTCTTGAAAGATTCTTGGTTTGTGGAAGTATCTGATCATCCTTCTCGCACAGTTGCAGAGTACATAAATGAGTTAAAACTTCAGATGTCAAATGTAAGAGCGCTAGCACTGGCCAACCTTGAGAAGAGTCAGTCAAGAATGAAAACCCACTACGATCGCAAGTCTGAAAGTAGAACATTTAGTCCTGGAGACAAAGTCCTCTTCCTGCCCATTCCTGGTAGTCCATTAAAAAGCAAATTTTGGGGCCCATATGTAGTCTCTCAGAAACTTTCCAAGCTAAACTATGTTGTTCGCACTCCTGATCGAAGGAAGGATCAAAGGATTGTTCACTTAAACCAGATGAAGGCGTACATAGAAAGGCCGCTTGAGGAGAATACCCCAATACTAGCTGTATATACTGTACCAGACTCGTGGGAATTGCAAAAGGTAGGAGACTCTGATGTGATTGAGTTTGGTGATCTTCCTTCACCTTGTGGAAGCCCAAAGAACAGCGAACTATTATGTACCTTAGATCAATATTTGTCGGACATGTCGCCATCACGTAGAGATGATCTTAGGAAATTGCTTGTAAGTTACCCTTCAGTCACATTGGATGTCCCTGGCTTTTGCAAGGACCATCATCACGATGTTATCTTGACCTCACCAGAAGTAAGACCTATCAAACAATCACCATACAGACTAAACCCTCAGAAGCAAGAGATCATGAGAAAGGAAATTGACTTTATGTTGGAGAAGTCCTTAGTGGAACCAAGTCATTCCCCTTGGGCGTCACCCTCTTTATTAGTCCCAAAACCAGACGGTAGTAGTAGGCTGTGTACTGATTACAGGAAAGTAAATGCGGTGACAGTCCCTGATGCATATCCACTACCTAGAATTGATGACCTAATAGATAAAGTAGGGGCTGCTAAGGTAGTATCAACCATAGACTTGCAGAAGGGGTATTACCAAATTGGGATGACCGATAGAGCTAAAATCATCTCGGCTTTCACCACTCCTTTTGGGCTCTTCCAATATAGAGTCATGCCTTTTGGCATGATGAATGCTCCTGCCACATTTCAAAGGGTCATGTCATATACTATTCAGGATTTAGAAGGTGTAGACACTTACTTAGAGGACATCGTGATTATTTCAGATACTTGGGAGGATCATCTTTCCAGACTGGACGGGCTGATGGAGCGCTTGGCTGCTGCTGGATTCACCATCAACCTGGCCAAGTCCTGCTTTGGACGAGGATCAGTGACCTACCTTGGCCATGTGGTGGGTCAGGGTACTGCACGTCCCAAGGAAGCTAACGTGGAGACAATCACCGCCTTTCCCCAGCCAACTGACCGCAAATCCATCATGCGGTTTTTTAGGGATGTGCGGATTCTACCGCAGATTCTGTCCGAACTTTGCAGCCATATCAGCGCCCCTCTCAGATCTTACAAGCCCTAAAATTAAGTTTGTCTGGACTCCCACCTGTACTGCTGCCTTTGACCAACTGAAGTGCCTCCTTTCATCCTACCCGGTACTTCATGCTCCTGATTCCGCATTGCCTTACCATCTTCAGGTTGATGCGAGTGATAGAGGATTCGGGGCAGTACTTCTGCAACCAGATAAGACAACTGGCGTCCTACATCCTGTCTCGTACTTCTCCACCAAACTGAAGAGACACCAGAGGAGTTATTTCACAGTGGAGAAAGAGTGCTTGGCGATGGTGTCAGCGGTGAAGAAGTTCGAATGTTATCTCCCTCAGCACTATCCACCAATCATCATCTATACTGACCACAACCCTCTTACTTTTCTGCACAAGATGAAGAACAACAACCAACGACTTCTCCGGTGGGCTCTGCAGTTACAGGAGTACCATCTCATTGTTCGCCATATTCGTGGGGTAGACAATCGGATTGCAGACGCCTTGTCAAGAGATCTTCCACCTACAGCGGAGCCTATTCCTCCTCTCGCTACCTAGTTCTCTTCGCTCCCCTTCGAGGACTTTAAGGGGGGAGGTGTCACGGACCTATAGGCTCTGACTGTACGGGTTCACTTCCACCCTTCAAACGCATCAACCAGTCTGAGATCGGGGTCGGGGCTTCAAGCAACCAAACCAACAGAGGCCCGAATCTTCGCATCCCAATATCCTTCTTACTTCTATCCCTCTCATTTTGATCGAGCAGAGTTTCGAAGTCTCACTCAATAAATATGTAATTCAAATTAAAGTTCAATGCTATCTCTGCTCATGAACACCAGGGGGTGGAAGTTTCTTTTCTGGTCACATTAAAACTACCGTAGTCAATGACGGGGCGGGAATAATGAGTGGGGTCAGTGTTATCTTAGACTTTCTCGGTGCAACGTTCTCGGGAATATCGCTTCCAGAAAGCGTTGTTTTAAAACTCCAGGAACTACCCCCCTTCGGTTTGACTACGGGAGATATCGTGACTATAACTTATATTTTCATTTTGATTTTCTTTTTTGTTTTCATTTTGTATAAATTTAATATTTTGCATTAATATTAATTACCATTGTATTTGTTTTATTTTGTTTTATAACTTTAAATTATAATTATATAATACATAATGGTTTTTATATTACTTAAATTGGATTTTATTATATAAACAAAAATTGTGTATTCTTTTCTTATCCATATATATTTATACCCTAATGATTAAATGAAGTGAGGAAGATTTAACCTATATAAGATTCAGAAGACTACTTTGAAATCTGATTAAAATACGAGAACAACTCTTAAATTAAAATATCATCTTAGTAATAAATATTAAAATACGAGAACTACTCTTAAAGAGACTTTACCTTAATACAAGTACTAAATTAATCAAAGTACTTATCCATACTGAACACCCTTAAACTAAAGTTCAGTCTTTGTGTTCAACCTAAAGGTCACCCTCTAGACTCCTTCGGGGCTAAATCTTTAACTAAGCTAGTTCCACTAGTCTCTCCAAACTTTGAGTTGTAACAATAAGAACAACAGATTGGCTGGCTATAGGCTAGGCTAGGTTTGGATTAGGTTAAAAGCTTGGCAGGTTGGGTTAGGCTAGGTTAGTTTCTACAAATACCACCCTTAGCTTAAAGTAATATCACTCTGAGGAGAAAAAGTCAAGAATATATCTAGGGGGAAAAGATAAATGAATGCACTTAAATTTATTACAAAATTGGCTGGAATTTAATATGTATAATCCCCCCAAAAAAAGTTTGTTTACATAATGGCGTCGGCGTTCTTTCCTGTAGGCAGGTTAGTTAGTACACAATATTGTTTATTAGCAAATTAATATGCAAAGCTTTACTTACATACAAGGCAGTTAAATTGATACTTACTACAGTAGGTAATGGGTAAAATTAGGGGCTACGATTTTATATCAAATAAGAAGAGAGCGTTTGTTTCCAAACAAAACAAAACAAAACAGATGGCGCTAGTGGCGCCCTGTCCGAGCAAGAGTCTTGTGATAAACACAAAGTTTATCAGTCAATACACAGCGAAATATCGTGCAGTGTTACTTACTAAGCTACAGGATGGTTAAACGTGCTCTTAACCACCTTTCATGCACAAGAATGAAGAGGATGAGTAGTTAATACTCAAATTATGATCGATATTGATCAAATTATGGTCCATACAATGGCAGTATAAAATAACACATCATATTTGTAAGAGGTATAAATTACCGCTGAATGCATCCAAACTCTTTATCCGTAAGAACTGTTATCCTATTATAGAGTCGTGACCAAACGAAGGTAAACAAATTTTGGCATCGGTTTTCTTCATTTTAGGATGAGAGTAGTCTCGCCGGCCAAGGTTCAGCGTAAACAAACGAGCCGTCCCGCCGGCCTAAGTGCTTGACAATTATGAGCCGTATGACTGGTTTAAGTAATCGAGGGAACCATTAAACGAGATACTGATCGACTTTTCTTAACTTAGATTTTTATAAGGAAAGCAAATTTATGAGCCGTATGACTGGCTTAAGTAATTGCAGGAACCCTTAACCGAGATACTGACCGATTTTTCTTAACTTAGATTGTTTAAGGAAAGAAAATCTTACTTACCCTACTGGAGACCTAGGTTCCATTACTCGGGAGTGTCCATCGAGAACGTTGTCCGACGAAGCCTGGAGGGTTCTTGTATCAGGGGGGGGGGGGGGGGGGGGGGTGCATGGGGACTGAGTCATAACCAATGGCTAATTGCTCAGCTAAGTGGTGAGTATTGATTGCCGAGATGCAAGGTTAACTCTGATTCTGGGGAATTTTTTGTGTTGAAATAGCAACTGTAAACAATTCCCATACTGTGGTCATTTTAGGGATCTATCGATCCTGGCCGCCAGGCCCAATTGATCTATACAAAAAACTCACCCAATCCGCACCAGGATCTATGCCCACCGGGCATTGCTGGGAATTCCAGAGGCAAACTTAGATGCAGCCTGTCGTAATCTTAGAGTGCAAGTAATTAAAACGTTAAGATGCAAACAATGGGGGGTTCCGTGTGGGGGCAAAAGTAAATATTTTGACTAAACCACTGTCCCCCCCCCCCCCCTCCTTTTCTCCCTTCCCCACCGCGGGAACGGGATGGTCCCTTGCCGTGCTGATCTGGAAAGAATTTCCAGGAATCAATGCTCATAAGGATAACCTGAGAGGAGTTAATAACATGCTAGTGCAAGTCCGCCGGAAAGTTAGAAAAACAGTCACTATTAGTCGAACCTTCGACCGGACCTGATTCTGTCAAATAATGGAATTATTTAGTGTAGGAAATGCCTACTTGTGACTAACGTCACTGGCCCAAAATACGTGTAGATTATAGCATATAATCTGACCTTCTCAACTGGATCACCGCAGGGCGATGAAGCAGGAAGTCTTGGGTATATAAACTCCCTCACCCTTGCGGACTCGCTGAGCGATTAGCCCTTTTATATGACCCGAGGTTACCCGTGAAACGGGCTCGTGTCGTATGTCAGAGAGGGTAAGTCTTATTGCGTTCGGCTAACAATCCGGGCGAATTGCGTTGGCGGGCCGAGTACAGGGGCCCTTTAATAAGTAGCACTTCCCGTCAGGGGCATGTAGGAAAACCCACACGCCGGGACATTCGGAGTTTTTTTTTAACTATTTGCAAAATAGACCCTGCTAAGAAAAAAACGCCGGTAAAACCGTCCAAAATTCTCTAGAGGCGGCGACTTCACACAGAAGACAGAATGCCAATGTATGACATGAGGCCTCGTTATTTAGGCCAGTTTGCGGCGGGTATCTGCGTGCTATTCTGAAAAAATTGCTAGCAGGCGCCGGTACGTTTACACACCTCGCCGCCATGAAAGACTGGGTAAATACAACAAAGGGCCGTTCACACAGAAGACGGAGTGCCATCCTATGACATGAGTCATTGTTTAGGCCAGTTGGCGGCGAGTATCTGCGTGCTATTATAAAAAATTACTAGCAGGCGCCGGTACGTTTACATACCTAGTCACCGTGAAAGACGAGGTAAACACAACAATGGGCCGGGCGGCACACCGAAATCTTTATCCTTACCGGACATCCCTCCTTCCGCCGGCCATACCAGGTCGCCGGAAGGAGGGAAACACCACAAAGATCCCAAGACAGGGGGGGAAAGAGGAACACAACCCCACGCCAGTACTGAAACCTGGGTCGCAGTACCAAGGCCGGCGGGGCCAGAGAGGAGTTCACTCGGTGAAAAACACCACAACGAGAGAAAACCACCCTTACCCTCAAACCAACCCTGACGTAAGGACGTCTCCTTGGACTCCCAGGAAGTGTGCAACACGAACCCACAGGGAGCGCAAGGAAAGGGGGGCACAAAATAATTCATACATAGAGAAAAATTAAATAGATCCCCCCCAAAAGCTAACCTAAAGACTTAATCATGAGAAATTAACTTTCAAAATGAAAAAAACACGAAAGAGCAGCGAAAGCAGAGCAAAAGGCTCAGAGAAAGCCTCCAAATGGGACCTCTCAGCAAACACTGACGCCAGAAGGTCCCACAACCACGTGTGACAACCGTAACCCGGCGCGTCTGCTAAAAGACAAAGACGGGGTCCCAAGACCCAAAGCTGAACTAAGGAACAGCTAGCGATGAATAAAGCCTCCTAAGTAAAGGGAAAGCAAAAGAACTAACAAAGGCTCAGAGAAAGCCCCCAAACGGGACTTCCCGGCAGACACGGAACGCCGGAAGGTCCCACAACCACGTGTGACAACCTTAACCCAGCGCATCTGCTAAAAAGACAAAGACGGGGTCCCAAGACCCACAGCTGGACAAAGGAACAGCTAGCGATGAATAAAAGAGCCTCCTAAGTAAAGGAAAAGCAAAAACTAAGGCGCATAGCAACAAGTAAAACCACGCGTGTGGTAACAAGAATGAACACAAGTAAATGCCTGAAAGTACCCTAATTTTAACACTTTCTGCGGGCCAACAATACACAACTCGTGCTAGCTAATCTAAACCCTTGCTCACTATCCCCCAGATATATACAAATGAGTAGGGACTCACTAGAGGAGAGCGAACGTCGAATGAAGCCGGAGCTCGGGGGCACTAGTGTTGACAGTTGGACCGCGAGGAAGAGAAGGAGGAATTATTGCGCTTGGCGAGAGGCGGTAAGAAGCCACAACGCAAGAAAATCCACCGAATGTGGGAAGCTTGTGAATAACAGTGTTAAAGTGGAAAATTCTTTTTCCTTTTGTGTTCTCTTATTGTTTACGAAGTTTTTTCGTAGTGGGTACCCGATCTGTGACGACACCATAAGAGAAGTAGCGTTGCACTTATGAAGATGACTCTTGTTCTTCCTCGTGGCGGTTGATTCAAACGACTGACGTGGGTGTTGAATGGAGACTATTATACTAATAGGCAACATAGTCAATGATGAAGGGGCCACTATTAAATACAAGTTTTTAGTGTCTGGTGACTATCTAGCGATTTGTCAATGCTATTCTAGCATACATTTATGCTTTAGTTTATCTTGCATAGTTTTCTAAATTTGCCCTATTTCTCCAGAAGACTTCCTACATGGTATAGTGTATTGTTCTAGTGATAACAACATATTATATAGGGCTATTTTAAGTTGGCTGATGAATACGAAGCAGTAATATGCTGGACGATGAGAATACTGTATGTAAACATGTCTTGGATATCACTGGTAATTTTTAGCATTTTCTGCCAAAAGCCCAATGGCTTATCAGTGGTGGTAAAGAAAAAACGCAGCTATAGATGGGTCCTAGCAAGATTTTTGGAGTCTCCGCTAAGCGCCATATGTCAGTCAGTCAGTCAGTAGCCAGCTCTTACTCCTACAAGGGATAGGGAGGATCAGCAAGAGAGCCATATGTAACCACAAATCAAATGAATCAGACACAAATAGCGAACACTTACAGTACTACGTTTGAGTTCGACCATTAGACGAAAATCAGACCCGTGTATGGCTCCACTGAGTAACGCACTCTTTAATCCTTGCAGAACCAGTACCGTCCTTTTTACTTTATGCTAGCTACGTTTAGACGATTTTACACAGCAATTAACAGGCTTCGAACTATTTTAATTAACCCCTTTAACTACCACAAATCCTTCTTAAGTTGCACAAAATCGTCTAATTATAGATATAATAAAATATAAAACACGTCGCCGTTACAAAAAGGGATTGAAAGATCATCTACATTACAGGCAAATATCGTGTCACATAAAATAGCCAACTAGCTGTGTTTTGTCGCGAATTGCTTAAGAGGGGTGACTTGCTTTTTTCCTCACCTTTTCTCTCTTTCTCTGGCTTATATCCATTCGGCCCCATTCAGCCTACTGTTTTAAGACGTTTATCTTAATCCACATGTCGATTTCTTTCTGGCGAGCGACAGCGATCCAGTATTGTATGGAGAAACCCGGCTTCGGAGACATTTTTTATAAACAAATGTACACATTTACCTTGCTGTCAAAAACATAAACAAATATACTGGCTCGCGGTCAAAAATCGACACCTGGACGGAGATAAACGTTTTGAAACAGTAGGCTGAATGGGGAGAGAGAAAAAGAAAAACCAAGCACCGATGCATTTTTTAGTCACATATTACCAGATGCACCACCAGTACAACCACCACTATAAGCCTAACCCTCTCAGGATCGATGACGCACTTCCTTTCTGTTTTCTGGCTATTACTAGACGATATTATTGAGATTAGGAAGGATGTGTGGAAGTCAGAGGGTTAATTGAGGTAGTCTTTACCTTTTTAATTCCCACAGATCCTTCTTAAGCCCCATAAAATCGTTTAAGGATAACAAGCACAAACTGCTAAAACGCGTCATATCCTGAAGAGGTTAACTACCACCATATCCCTGAACCACCATTAGCACAACCCTATCACTGACTTCGCAATACTACCACCAGCATCATCACTGAAACAATATCCTTGACCCAGCACCATAACTACCACCAAATCCCTGAACCACCATTAGCACAACCCTATCACTGACCTCGCAATACTACCACCAGCACCATCACTGAAACAATATCCTTGACCCAGCACCATAACCACCACCATATCCCTGAACCACCATTAGCACAACCCTATCACTGACCTCGCAATACTACCACCATCACTGAAACAATATCCTTGACCTAGCACCATAACCACCACCATATCCCTGAACCACCATTAGCACAACCCTATCACTGACCTCGCAATACTACCACCAGCACCATCACTGAAACAATATCCTTGACCCACCACCATATCCCTGAACCACCATTAGCACAACCCTATCACTGACCTCGCAATACTACCACCAGCACCATCACTGAAACAATATCCTTGACCCACCACCCACCACCATATCCCTGAACCACCATTAGCACAACCCTATCACTGACCTCGCAATACTACCACCAGCACCATCACTGAAACAATATCCTTGACCCACCACCATAACCACCACCATATCCCTGAACCACCATTAGCACAACCCTATCACTGACCTCGCAATACTACCACCAGCACCATCACTGAAACAATATCCTTGACCCAGCACCATAACCACCACCATATCCCTGAACCACCATTAGCACAACCCTATCACTGACCTCGCAATACTACCACCAGCACCATCACTGAAACAATATCCTTGACCCAGCACCATAACCACCACCATATCCCTGAACCACCATTAGCACAACCCTATCACTGACCTCGCAATACTACCACCAGCACCATCACTGAAACAATATCCTTGACCTAGCACCATAACCACCACCATATCCCTGAACCACCATTAGCACAACCCTATCACTGACCTCGCAATACTACCACCAGCACCATCACTGACACAATATCCTTGACCCAGCACCATAACCACCACCATATCCCTGAACCACCATTAGCACAACCCTATCACTGACCTCGCAATACTACCACCAGCACCATCACTGAAACAATATCCTTGACCCAGCACCATAACCACCACCATATCCCTGATCCACCATTAGCAACCCTATCACTGACCTCTCAATACTACCACCAGCACCATCACTGAAACAATATCCTTGACCCAGCACCATAACCACCACCATTAGCACAACCCTATCACTGACCTCTCAATACTACCACCAGCACCATCACTGAAACAATATCCTTGACCCAGCACCATAACCACCACCATATCCCTGAACCACCATTAGCACAACCCTATCACTGACCTCGCAATACTACCACCAGCATCATCACTGAAACAATATCCTTGACCCAGCACCATAACCACCACCATAGCACTGACCCAACACCATCATATCACTGACCTCACAATACTACCACCAGCACCAGCACCATCACTACCACCATAACCACCACTACCACCAACAGTACCGCTACCACCATCACCACCATTACTAACACCATCATCACCACTACCACCATCACCACCGCTATCACCATCACCACCATTAGTAACACCATCTCCACCACTACCACCATCACCACAGCTACCACCACTACCATCACCACCATCACTACCACCACCACCACAATATCAGTGAGGGTGCCCGGACCAATATCCAGGTGATGGGGAACACTTTAGACTATGCCACGGCTGAAGTTCATCACTAGGCCGTGTTTCTTGTCTTTTCATTTTACTTTTCTTTCCTGGTTTCTTTCTTCAGGCAGTGACTGTACAGCCAGCCCAATCCCCAGAATATTGTGCCTGTTCCCTTTCCTGTACTTCTTTTATTACACACAAAAGCTTAGTCAACATATTGCGAAATTATTATTTTTCTTTTGACAAGTTAACACTACTGTAATGATTTATTATGGAAAAGGTTAGATATTATGAACACATGTTTTTTCAAGCACAAGAGCAACTGTGGCCTCCAACCATCGAACACTCTTCTTTTATTCATTCCATATATATTCATACTGTATATTTAAGACAGAAAAATAGAGAATAGCATGAATATCAAAGATTATGGACACATCAGAACCCACCGAGTCTTACAGTGTATCATGGACCAGTGGTGCTGAGCTCATCATGTGTGCTCCACTTAACTCGTAAAGCGCGATGTTATGGTTTCTAAAACGTCCTGCTGGGCGAAGGTATTGTGGGTAAATCCCGACGAATTTAGTCATTTTACGATAAATATGGTTATTACTTTTTCATATGTGCCTATTTTACGTTTAATATAAAGATAATAACATGTAACAACAATAAAACAAGTGGGAATAGTATCAGGGGGGTGAAAAAGATGAATTATTGCCGACCATCCAGTCATAAAGTGAGAGGCGCTCGAGACATACACCCTCCCCTCTCCAGGCCTCAAGCCAGACTGATGTCTCGCTAGTGAAGTCTCTCTCTCTCTCCTCCTCCTCTATACAATGTAAGTAGCGGGGTACCCCAGGGATCCGTACTAGGACTAATTATCTTTCTAATTTACATCAACAACATAGATGAGGGTCTCACCTGCATAATCTCAAAATTTGCTGACGATACAAAAATTGCAAATAGCGTACTCTCAAAAGAACATGTTGACGATATGCAACACAATCTAGATAAGTTGTCATGTTGGGCCCAAATTTGGCAAATGAGTTTCAATGCGGATAAATGTAAAGTACTACATATCGGATACCTAAATGAGAAAGCAAACTATTCGATGAATGGCACTCAGCTTAAGAATGTAAACAGAGAAACCGATCTGGGAGTAACAATATCGAGTAACCTAAAACCGAGTCAACAATGTTCAGAAGTTGTTAAGAAGGCAAACAAAATAATTGGCTTTATAGGGCAGGCCATTTGAGCATAAATCCAAAGAAATTATCCTAACCCTTTACAATTCCTTAGTCCGCCCTCTTCTGGAATACTGTGTTCAATCCTGGTGCCCCTATTACCAAAAAGATGTAGACAAGCTAGAACGAGTTCAACGTAGAGTTACCAAAATGGTACCTAGCCTAAAGAACAAATCATACGAGGAGCGTCTTAGAGAATTAAATCTATTTCCTTTAACCCAGCGCAGATTAAGAGGTGACTTAATTCAAGTGTTCAAAATCATCAAAGGCATCGACAATATCAACTGTAGTAAGTACTTAACTATCAACCAATCTACTTACACGCGGGGAAATGATTGCAAAATTATTGGTAAATCTTTTAACTCACACGAATCTAACAATTTCTTCTTCAATCGAGTTGTCAACTTGTGGAATGGGCTTCCCCGAGACGTTATAGACTGCAGCACCGTTGATTCATTTAAACTTCGCCTAGACAAATATCTCGCATCAAACCCGCGACTGACTGCATTTGTAAATGAATAATGTTATTTTATCCCCCCCCCTCAGTTACGAACCCATATGTCCCCTACTAACTTCCTAATCCTGCCACGGACATTAGTTCCAGGGCAGTAGTTCCCTTTCCAATGTTCCCTTACCCACTCTAAACCACTGTTTGAACACTTGATCCTCAGTGTTTTTGGAGGACAAGCAGCCTATATGGGTCACTAGACCTGTTGTTGCTTGATTTCCTTTGTACTCCTTTGTAAACCTTCCTTTCGACCTTGGAACCAGCTGGGATATATTGGCGCGAAAAATGACCCGATAAACAGTGGGAATAAGAGGAAAAATAGGTGATAATTGAGAGAGGGGGGGGGAAGGTGGTTTGGACACATGTGGAGGAGTAATAGTAGGTAAGGAGGGGAATAATCTCACTCAATCACACATTCCTTTGTTTTGAGTGCCAGTGGGATGTTTTGAAAGTCTTTTTTTAGGCCTTGGCTCATACGAGGTCATTCGCCCTCGTAGGGTTCAGACTCAATTAAGGACGCTCGCCATTCTTGGGTTAAGGGGAGAGGGGCCTTTTGTCTAGAACGCCTTCTCCCTCATGTTTAGCCCCATTAGTATTCAGATTTTAAGATGTTTGCCCCTTTAATTTGTCGATTGCAAGACATTTTGCCCCCATTCTTTGTCAATATTAAGACCTTTCGTGTTATTTAAGTGTCGATTATTTTCCTGGCAAACGATAGTGAGCCTGTCATTTTTAAAGAAAAATGTACAAATTAATCTTGAATGGGGATCTAAAAAAAATGTGTTTATGTTTGATAGAGGTCTAGGGAGGGAACTAACAACATATTATAAAAATATGAAATAATCGACAGAAAAGAAACAAAAAACTTCCCCTTTAAACATTCTCAAGGAAACGTTATTTGGTAGTCCTTGTCAAACAAAACATATTATGTCCGTCTCTTGGTGGTGTTAAAATAATAATCGGTTTAGTACTCTGCGGCTTCAATGTTACAGGCTGCACAAATCGTCACTAGTGTTCCTAATACTAAATTGCCTTCTAAAGTCTTTGCATATCGCTAAATTTACACTAAGCCTACCTCTCTAGGATTCATGATATAAGAAAGAACATGTTTTTCCTGTCCTGAAAACAAAATTGTTTTCTTTAGTTTTATGCAATCCTTCCGTCTTTCCTTCTCGATCCATCGCCTTTCTTTCTGGCTGTAATCCTCTTCCATCCCCCTCTCACAATTTTTTTTCTCATTCTTCCATAGCTCCTGTTTCTCCATTTGTTTGCCCTTTTATTATATATATATATATATATATATATATATATATATATATATAATATATATATAAAGGGGAGGTGTGTGGAGTGGTCTTGCCACAGGAGTGGTAATCTAATGGACTCGGGTTCAAATCCCGATATGTCAATGGGAAGATATTCTTGGGATGGAATTTGTGTGTTACTTAATATTAGTGCGTTACCACAAAGCCCACCGAAACGCCAAAAAAACCAGTCATTGTTATCTGATTAAATAACACTGTATGAATATTCACGTATTCAAAATATGCTACAGGGATGCAATGCCTAGCGAGTTAATTGCTCAATAGGTGGCGTTCTGAGAGTGAGGGTACGAGTGTAGGGGTTGAGACAGTGAAGTGCAAAGTTAAAACAGCTTAAGAGATGGGGCTGCTTCAAGTCGTGAATAGGTGCTTCACATGTCTCACTCCTTAGACTGGAACGAGACCTCCAGGCTTCAGCGTGTTCAGCGGTAGAATGAACAGGCTCTCAGTCAATGCCTGAGAGGGAGTAGTTGGAATGATAAAAATATATATACTGTATATATATTTTGTTTTGTTTTCCTATGTGCATGACGGAGACAAAAGGCATAACTGCCTGCAGCGAGTGCCTCCCCCAGATTTCAAAGAGTGACAGGACCGAAATCAAGGGACATTCGAGCTAAAATGCCTGGACACACGGAGTTTGAAGCAATTTAAATCATAGGAAGAGGGAAAGACTGATTCTGGGAGAGAGTTCCACAGCTCAGCAGTTGAATAGAAGAAAGTCTGAGAATATATATATATATATATATATATATATATATATATATATATATATATATATTTAAGACCTACAGCAAGTTAGTCTTTCTAACATCTTATCCCAAAGATGTGTGACTGCTCTCATACGTTCAACTATCGTCCAATTGCTCTTTTATCTTGCATCTCTAAAGACATATATAATATATTCTTAATTCAAAACTTCTTAAGCATTTCTCTTCCCATAATCTACTTTCGGGTTGCCAGTATGGCTTCTACTCAGATCAGATCAGATGAAGTATTGAGAGATAAGCCTTTACAACGGCACCTCGTAGCTTCATTCTACTTTTCCTATTTTTTTCTGAAGAGTGTAGAGAGGGGAGAAGGGGTGTTGGAGAGAGAGGAAGCTGTTGGAGTGGCTTTGTGATGTGTGTTTAGTCTGTATACGTCGTCAGGATGTCACCTGACTGGGTGCGAACATGTGAAACATGCTAGGACGTACTACCACACCCACTAAATGTCCGCCGTGGCAGGGATTCGATCCCGGGTCTTGCAGATTGACACGTGAGCGTGCTCACCACTCGACCACCACGGCTCTACTGGTGATCTCCTTTTTTATCTTACTAACTCTCGGTAACCCTCATTTCGGTGAAACATATTGTTCTATTGCGCTAAGCACACCGAGAGCCTTCGATAGAGTTTGGCACAGATCTCTAATT
The DNA here is from genome assembly GCA_032716605.1 of Paralithodes platypus. Taxonomy (NCBI): domain Eukaryota; kingdom Metazoa; phylum Arthropoda; class Malacostraca; order Decapoda; family Lithodidae; genus Paralithodes; species Paralithodes platypus. The sequence goes on along the minus strand of CM064489.1, from coordinate 34,241,078 downwards.
TCTAAACTACTCTTCTTCGGTTTCTATCTCTGTATCTGTACCTTTATCTCAAATTTCCTTGCTGGCTGTTCCGTACCTTCGGTTGTGGATGGCCATCGCTCACTTCTTCAACCTATCAATGTCAGTGTTCCTCAGTGTTCTGTCCTTTCTCCAGTTCTATCCCGAATATACAAATGAACTTCTCAAGTGTACCTCTAGTCCTATCCACTTTTATGTTGATGAAACTACGTTACACTATTCAATTAGTTTTCCACAATGGCCCATAATGCAATTATACCAAAACTCACTTGATGAGGCCATAGCACACCTATTTTCTGACCAATCAACTATTTCCGATTAGTGCAGAGGTAATCTTATTACTTTCAATGCTTCCAGCAGCAAATTTCTCCACCTATCTACCCATCACAATTTTGTAAATGACTATCCCTTACTTTTCAACAATATACAAATCAACCCTTCATCATCCCTCAATAGTCTTGGTGTATCTTTTTCTTTTACCTCTCTTGGAAAGATCCTATTTCCACACTTTCAAAAAACAGCTTTGAGGAAGTTAGGTATGCTCACCCGTCTCCATGGGTTCTCCACCCCCGCTTCTTGCTCTGTACTGGGACACACTGCGCCAATGTATCAAGAATAGTTTGCATGTGTGGGGAGGTTCAAGCCATACCACACTTCTCAAAAGGTTAGAGTCAAAAGCATTTTGTTTCATCAATTCACCTTCTCTTACTAATTCCCTACAATCTCTGTCTACACACCGCAATGTTGTATCTCTCTCACTATTCTACCGATATTACAATAATTAATGTTTTGCAGAGCTTTCTCAGTGTACACCTCCTCCTCTACGGAGATGATAGGGCACCTGACTTTCAACACATTCCCACCACTATTCTGTCCAACCTCTACAGTAACCCTGGAGTAAACCAATGTCACCAGTATTTCTTCTGGTCAACAAGTACGCTCCGAACTTTCTCTCTCGATCTGGCTTTCCCTCATCATATAACTTAAACTGCTTCAAGCTCAGAGTATTCAGACATTTTGACTCTAACGTACTTTAAATATGACTTTTTCACTCTTACAACTTTGGAGAGGTAACTTGTTACAGGTAGAGTTGCCTTTTTATATCCTTCAATACTCATAAATAATATATATATATGTGTGTGTGTGTGTGTGTGTGTGTGTGTGTGTGTGTGTGTGTGTGTGTGTGTGTGCAATTATATCGAATCATTTGGTTGAAGGGAGGCTTTATTTGGAGGATCAAGCTTAGCATGGTATCCTAGCGTTTAACTCCTGCAGTACTGGTGCCGTTCTTTTAACTGTATTCTGGCTATTAGTACACGATTTTAGTCAGTTAATAAAGAGACTCCATCATTTAACAAGCTTCGAATGATCTCACTTAACCTTTTTACTACCATAGATCTCTCTGTAACTGCACAAAATCGTCTAAATATAGCTAGAATAAAATTGAAAAGACGTCGCCGATACAAAGGGATTAATATTACATAATATTGACCCCTGCTGAATGGGTGAGGTGTATGTTATTTGAATCTGGCAAACATAAGACGATTTTTTTCGTATTTGAAATAGTCTCATAGCCAAGGGTCTTAAACATAACTAGAGTAGCTTTTTTATAACAAATGATGATGTTTTGTAGTTTGGCTCAGGAAATAGCCTCCCATAGTCAATAACTGAACACAGACCCATCCAGGAAAAGTATACAGTATGCAGATACCATTGATAACTAAACAAATATAATAGGATATATGAAGCTACATAAGAATTACTGTAGCAGGGAAAATAAATACAAAACAACAACACTAAATTCGAAAGGTGGAGAGTGACAAAAAGAAGACAAAAATAGCATCATAAAAAATGAGCGGACAAAAAATCCAAAAAACACATGAAACAAAACAAGAACAAGTTAGACCCGTAAAAATGTCCTTGCCCTCAAAACTTCTTCAAAAATAAATAACAGGAGTCCAAGGCAAAAGTTCAAAGTTCCACGGCAAAAACCCCAATGAGAGAGACGGAAGAAGAGGAAGAAAAATAGTGTTGGACAAATGTGACTTCAGACATGGTCTGGTCAGGTGGACAAACAGGTTAATCTCTCTCTCTCTCTCTCTATCTTTTCTTTAACACTAGTTCTTGATTGGGGGAGTGAAGAGACATCGCAGGCATGTGTTGGGGCGTGCACAGCTCAGATATTACTAAAACTTATGGTACGCTATGACCCCTTCCCATCTTAAATTCCAGCCTCATTATGTAAATTCCAACGATAATAACCTAATATTGGAAGACAGTCAGCTTTATTCATCATTTACCACTTGCCCCATTATCCATATCTTGAGTTGAAGTTATAGTACTTATAGAATGAACCTGGGCAAATTTGTTCCATATTCTTGTGGATCAAGGAATGAAATTTCGTTGATGGTGAACAGTTCGAGGCAATGGTATAACCAGGACACAAGAGTTGATGAGGAAGCTTCTTGTAAACCCTTTATATACCACAGTGAGTGCTGCTATATGTCTTTTTTGTTGGAGTTTTTGTTGTGGCCTCTGTTGCCATTGTGTTGCTCCTAGAGTTGCAGTCAGTCTGCATGCTCGTTCTTCAACCTTGTCTAGAACACATAAGCGGGAAGGTGGAAATCCCTGCCAAGATTAGGGAGCACACCTGGGCATAATAGATAATCCTACAACTTCCACCTTCAAAGAATTTTACAATTCTACATAGAGCGGTCAGGGTTTTTCGGAGCTTTTTTAGCCAGGTCCTGGACATGAGATACCATTGTGATCTTGCAGTCAAATTCTACTCCCAGTATCTTAATAAGAGTCTTCTCTGTGTAGCTGTTGCATACCCAGAATTACGTCAATCTCTTCTGATAGGTTATGCAGTCTTGTTATTTGCATTGCTCGAGTTTTTTCAGGAGCAAAGTAGACGTGCCAGATCTGCCCCCAGGATCTAATGCTTGAAAGAGGTTGGTTAGTTTTAATGACTGCAGGGGGTCTCTCCTCTGTTTTGCATCTGATAGTTTGGGTACAGTCATCTGCAGAGGTATCCAATTCCGGAATGAGGTTGAGGATGTCATTGAAGTAGAAATTCCTAAGCAGAGGATCTATGACAGTTCCCTTTGGCTCGCTGGCTCCTGTCCGATGTCTGATTGAGTTGTCTTCATGAACAACCACCTGTAATGAACGTTCTTGCAGGTAGTTACCAATTAGTGCCAGAGCACTTCTACCAAGCCCAAGTACTTGGAGCTTTCCAAAGAGCCTCTGATGCCAGACTCGATCAAAAGCACCAGCGATGTCAAGGGCAATCACGAAGCAGTCTTCATTGTCGTCCAGTACCTAGTTCCATTTGGTGGAGAGATTCAGTGGGAGGACGGCGGCTGATATTTCCCTTCGGAATCCATATTGCCTGTCATTAAGAAGCATATGTTTGTCAAAGAATTCAGTGATGTACCTGGAGAATATAGTCTCCAGCTGCAGCCTTAGCAATCACTGGGAGCAGGTACTATAAATTGGTCTGTAATTTGAAATATCATACTTAATCTTTTTCTTCTGAACGGGTTCAACATACCTCTTTCCAGGAAGAAGGCCATTTGCTGTGAGTGATGCAGGTGTTAAATATCTTGTCGGGACACAAGGCCTTGTCAGTGTCCAAAGAATTAAGTAATTTATGCACATCATCATCTCTCTCTCTCTCTCTCTCTCTCTCTCTCTCTCTCTCTCTCTCGCTCTCTCTCGCTCTCTCTCGCTCTCTCTCTCTGCCCCCAAGGACCAAGGCGTATATAATGTCCCTCGACCCACCTTTGCTGGTGAAAATGAAGGTGTGGAGCGAGGTATTGGCCAAGTGGTGCAGGTGTAGGGTATTTGCGTTTGTGTGTTGCAGGTGTAGGGTGTGTGTGAGTTGCAGGTGTAAGGTGTGTGTGTGTTTGTGTTTGTTCAGGTGTAGGGGGGTGTGTGTTGCAGATGTAGGGTGTGTGTGGGTTGCAGGTGTAAGGTGTGCGAGTTGCAGGTGTAGGGTGTATGGGTTGCAGGTGTAGGGTGTGTGTGTGTGTTGAAGGTCTAGGTCGTGTGTGCTGCAGGCGTAGGGTGTGTGTGTTGCAGTAGTAGTGTGTGTGTGTGTTGCAGGTGTAGGGTGTGTGTGTGTTGCGAGTGTAGGGTATGTGTGTGTTGCGAGTGTAGGGTATGTGTGTGTTGCAAGTGTAGGGTATGTTTATGTTGCAGGTGTAGGGTATGTGTATGTTGCAGGCATAGGGTATGTGTGTTGCAGGTGTAGGGTACGTGTATGTTGCAGGCATAGGGTATGTGTGTTGCAGGTGTAGTGTATGCATGTTGCAGGTGTAGGAAGTGTGTGTTGCAGGTGTAGGGTATGTCTGTTGCAGGTGTAAGGTGTGTGTGTTGCAGGTGTAGGGTGTGTGTGTTGCAGGTGTAGGGTGTGTGTGTTGCAGGTGTAGGGTGTGTGTGTTGCAGGTGTAGGGTGTGTGTGTTGCAGGTGTAGGGTATGTGTGTTGCAGGTGTAGGGTATGTGTGTTGCAGGTGTAGGGTGTGTGTGTTGACGATGTAGGGTGTGTGTGTATTGCAGGTGTAGGGTGTGTGTATTGCAGGTGTAGGGTGTGTGTGTTGCAGTTGTATGGTGTGTGTGTTGCAGGTGTAGGGTGTGTGTGTGTTGCAGGTGTATGGAGTGTTTTTTGCAGGTGTAGGGTGTGTGTGTGTGTTGCAAGTGTAGGGCATGTGTGTTGCAGGTGTAGGGTGTGTGTGTGTTGCAGGTGTAGGGTGTGTGTTGCAGGTGTAGGGTGTGTGTGTTGCAGGTGTAGGGTGTGTGTGTTGCAGGTGTAGGGTGTGTGTGTTGCAGGTGTAGGGCGTGTATGTGGCAGGTGCAGGATGTGTGTGTGTTGCAGGTGTAGGGTTTCTGTGTTGCAGGTGCAGGATGTGTGTGTGTTGCAGGTGTAGTGTGTGTGTTTCAGGTGTAGGGTATGTGTGTATTGCAGGTGTAGGGTGTGTGTGTGTGTTGCTGGTGTAGGGTGTGTGTGTGTTGCAGGTGCAGGGTGTGTGTGTTGCAGGTGTAGGGTGTGTGTGTGTTGCAGGTGTAGGGTGTTTGTGTGTTGCAGGTGCAGGGTGTGTGTGTTGCAGGTGTAGGGTGTGTGTGTGTTGCAGGTGTAGGGTGTTTGTGTGTTGAAGGTGTAGGATGTGTGTGTTGAAGGTGTAGGATGTGTGTGTGTTGCAGGTGTAGTGTGTGTGTTTCAGGTGTAGGGTATGTGTGTATTGCAGGTGTAGGGTATGTGTGTGTTGCAGGTGTAGGATGTGTGTGGGTTGCAGGTGCAGGGTATGTGTGTTGCAGCTGTAGGGTGTGTGTGTTTTGCAGGTGTAGGGTGTTGTGTGTTGCAGGTGTAGGATGAGTGTGTTGCAGGTGTAGGGTGTGTGTATGTTGCAGATGCAGGGTGCATGAGGTGTTGCAGTTGTAGGGTGTGTGTGTGTGTTGCAGGGGTAGGGTGCGTTTGTTGCAGGTTTATGTGTGTTGCAGGTATAGGGTGTGTGTGTGTTGGAGGTGTAGGGTGTGTGTGTTGCAGGTATAGGGTGTGTGTGTTGCAGGTGTAGGGCGTTTGTGTTGCAGGTGTATGGTGTTTGTGTTGCAGGTGTATGGTGTTTGTGTTGGAGGTGTAGGGTGTGTGTTGCAGGTATAGGGTGTGTGTGTGTTGGAGGTATAGGGTGTGCGTGTTGCAGGTGTAGGGTGCTTGTGTTGCAGGTGTAGGGTGTGTGTGTTCCAGGTATAGGGTGTGTGTGTTGCAGGTGTATGGTGTGTGTGTGTGTGTGGTTTAGGTGTAGGGTGCGTGTGTTGCAGGTGTAGGGTGTATATGTTTTGCAGGTATAGGGTGTGTGTGTGTGTGTTGGAGGTATAGGGTGTGTGTGTTGCAGGTGTAGTTTGTTTTTGTGTTGGAGGTGAGTGTGTGTTTTTGTTTTGCAGGTCTAGGGTGTGTGTGTGTTTTTGTTTTGCAGGTCTAGGGTGTGTGTGTTGGAGGTGTGTGTGTGTTTTTGTTTTGCAGATGTAGGGTGTGTGTGTGTTGCAGGTATAGGGTGTGCGTGTTGCAGGTGTAGGGTGTGTGTGTTGCAGGGGTAGGGTGTGTGTGTTGCAGATGTAGGGTATGTGTTGCAGATGTAGGGTATGTGTGTGTTGCAGGTGTAGGGTGTGTGTGTTGCAGGTGTAGGGTGTGTGTGTTGCAGGTGTAGGGTGTGTGTGTTGCAGGTGTAGGGTGTGTGTGTTGCAGATGTATGGTGTGTGTGTGTGTGTTGCAGGTGTAGGGTGTGTGTGTTGCAGGTATAGGGTGTGTGTGTTGCAGGTGTAGGGTGTGTGTGTGTTGCAGGTGTAGGGTGTGTGTGTTGCAGGTGTAGGGTGTGTGTGTTGCAGGTGTAGGGTGTGTGTGTGTGTGTTGCAGGTGTATGGTGTGTGTGTGTGTGTTGCAGGTGTAGGGTGTGTGTGTGTGTGTGTGTGTGTTGCAGATGTAGGGTGTGTGTTTTTCAGGTATAGGGTGTGTGTGTTGCAGGTGTAGGGTGTGTGTGTTGTAGGTGTAGGGTGTGTGGGTTCCAGGTGTATGGTGTGTGTGTTGCAAGTGTAGGGTGTGTGTGTGTTGGAGGTATAGGGTGTTTGTGTTGCAGGTGTAGGGTGTTTGTGTTGCAGGTGTAGGGTGTTTGTGTTGCAGGTGTAGGGTGTTTGTGTTGCAGGTGTAGGGTGTTTGTGTTGCAGGTGTAGGGTGTTTGTGTTGCAGGTGTAGGGTGTTTGTGTTGCAGGTGTAGGGTGTTTGTGTTGCAGGTGTAGGGTGTTTGTGTTGCAGGTGTAGGGCGTTTGTGTTGCAGGTGTAGGGTGTGTGTGTGTTGCAGGTGTAGGGAGTTTGTGTTGCAGGTGTATGGTGTGTGTGTGTGTCGTAGGTGTAGGGTGCGTGTGTTGCAAGTGTAGGGTGTATGTGTGTTGCAGGTATAGGGTGTGTGTGTTGCAGGTGTAGGGTGTGTGTGTGTTTGTTGCAGGTGTAGGGTGTGTGTGTGTGTGTGTTGCAGGTGTATGATGTGTGTGTGTTGCAGGTGCATGGTGTGTGTTTTTCAGGTATAGGGTGTGTGTTGCAGGTGTAGGGTGTGTGTGTGTTGTAGGTGTAGGGTGTGTGTGTTCCAGGTGTATGGTGTGTGTGTTGCAAGTGTAGGGTGTGTGTGTGTGTGTTGAAGGTGTAGGGGGGGGGGGGGGGGTTGCAAGTGTATGGTGTGTGTGTGTGTGTTGCAGGTGTAGGGTGTGTGTGTGTGTGTTGCAGGTGTAGGGTATGTGTATATGTTGCAGGTGTATGGTGTGTGTGTTGCAGGTGTAGGGTGTGTGTGTTGCAGGTGTAGGGTGTGTGTGCTGCACGTGTATGGTGTGTGTGTGTTGCAGGTGTAGGGTGTGTGTGTGTTGCAGGTGTAGGGTGTGTGTTCCAGGTGTAGGGTGTGTGTATTTGTGTGTTGCAGGTGTAGGGTGTGTGTATTTGTGTGTTGCAGGTGTAGGGTGTGTGTGTGTTCCAGGTGTAGGGTGTGTGTGTTCCAGGTGTATGGTGTGTGTGTTGCAAGTGTAGGGTGTGTGTGTGTGCGTGTTGAAGGTGTAGGGGGGGGGTGTTGCAGGTGTATGGTGTGTGTGTGTTGCAGGTGTATGGTGGGTGTGTTGCAGGTGTAGGGTGTGTGTGTTGCAGGTGTAGGGTGTGTGTGTTTCAGGTGTATGGTTTGTGTGTGTTCCAGGTGTAGGGTGTGTGCATTTGTGTGTTGCAGGTGTAGGGTGTGTGTGTGACTGGATGTAAGTGTAAGGTGTATGTGTATAGGTGTGTGTGTGTGTGTGTGTTAGGTAATCGGGGGGGGGGGGGGGGATGGGTGTGTGTATTACAAAACCGAGGAACGGCAGCATCAACATTAATACAAAGAGCAACATAACAAAGTCAAGAACAATCCACAACAAAACTGTCAACATTACTGTAACAAGAAACAAATAATAAAGGAATAGAGACACAACAGCACATGGGGGAGGCGATAGCACAGTGGACAACGTCGTGGCCTGCAGACCAAAAGGACCTCATGACGAGTCCACACCAAACGTCAGGGTTTTTTCCGAGGTGATCTGATCGTTCACGCTGTTCTACAAGTATCCTGGCTACACCGACATGTCATGAAAACACCCTCTAAATCATCAAGAATTCATAGCATAGCATATTCAAAGAAGTTGTAAACGAAAATATAGCTGCTCTCTCCAAATCAAATGACGTGTATAAATGAGGTGTCGTCATCTAGTGTGGCAGAAAGGAAGCAACCAACACCTTGAAGCTCCACTGTGAACATCTAGTGGGACACATATGAAGCACCCAACATCTCGAAGCTTCAATCGAAAATGTCGGGGCCTCGTAAGAGTTACAGGCTACTGAACAGCCTATAGTCCCCGAGGTTGATGATAATAAATAAATACATAAACAATAACAGTTAAACCCACCAGTCAAAAAGAGATATGAAGGAATGGTCCTCCAGGGCTATTGGTGTAAATAGCCGGCTGGAGAAGTATTGCAAGGCAAAGTCAATACCATTCCTAGATAACTGGACCCACTTCTATGGTAAGGATGAACTGTATGCCCAGGATGGAGTACATCTTTCTCGACTAGGAGTTTCGACCTTAGCCAGCTCACTGGACAAGATTGTTGCGGGGTTTCGTTAAAAAAACCTAGGTGTGTAAGTAAAATACTGTCTCCATATGGAGCAGGTACTTCATGTGACAAACCAGTGAGTAAAATAGAAATAATCAGTCAAGATAGTGCGGATATAGTGATGTGTAATAGTAGTATCGATAAAACTACACATGTAACTGATAGTAAAGATGAGAATACTGATAGAGTAGAATTTCCGTCTAGAGCTAGTAGTTCAACAGGAAATAATAAGTTAGCTAAACACAATAGAAAATTAGTTACAAATAAATGTAATAGGTTGAGGGTATATTATACAAATTGTAGGAGTTTATGTAACAAAATGAACGAACTTAGAGCACTCGTTAGCACAGAAAATATATACGTAATAGCGCGCTAACTGAAACGTGGATTAATACAGAATCTAGGCATTTTTTTAGCAGAATTTGATATTCCAGGATTTTTTTTTTTTTTTTGTTTAAGAGTCCATGAACGGAGGAAGGAAAAACACAGATAAAACAAAAAGATCCATGTGCCTAAAGGCATCCTCCATTCATAAAATGTTTGTAACAACTGGATTTAAACATTTGTAGATTGTAAGTTTGTGGAAAGCAATTCGAGGGAAGTGAATTCCAAAGAGTAGTAGCTCTGGGGATAAATGAATTCTGATAAGCAGAAGTTCTGCATTGTGGAAGGGAAAGTGTAAATTCATGGGCGCTCTCAGCTGCCCTAGTTCTATGGGGAAAGATGTTTGTTTATAGTTTGTTTAAATATGACAGAACAAGTAGGAGGGGCGGGGGTATAGCAGTGTTTGTCAGGAGTACATTAAAAAGCTGTATTAAATCAGGTATTAGACTAAATAATGATAATGAAAGTGTTTGGGTAGAGATTAACGAAGGTAGTGAGACCATAGTTATTGGAGTTATATATAGACCGCCTAATATGAGTAGAAATGGCGGAACATCGTTATGGGAGGAAATTAAAATAGCATCAAGGTTTAGCAATGTGTGCATTATGGGAGATTTTAATTTTCCGAACATTGATTGGCAGCACCAAATAGGCGACTCCGATTCAGTAGAGTTTATTGAGGTAGTACAAGATTAGTTTTTTATTTCAATTCATAGATACGCCGACTAGAGGTATTAATATTCTTGATTTAGTTTTCCGTAACAATGAACATATGATAAATGATGTAGAGATTGGTGACCACCTAGGAAATAGCGCTCATAAATGTATTTATTTTAATATACAATGGACAGGGAATGCTAAAGAGAATACGACACTTATCCAAGATTTCAGAAAAGCCGATTATGGTGGGCTAAGAAGAGACTTAAGGGTGGACCCTATTGTTAAGCAATTAAGTCAGGATATGCCAGAGTTAAACTTGCCACCTACATATAACCAGTTTATTGTTTCACTCCACAATGCTCAAAATAAATATATCCCTAAAAGAAGATTTAGATCGACGCAGAACCAACCAAAATGGACGACTAATAAGCTAATAGATCTTATAGGAAAAAAAGAAAGGAATATATAGAAAAATAAAGAAAGGCGTAAATCATCTACATATATACTATCAGACTCTATCAAGACAGGTCAAAAAGGAAATCAGGAAAGCAAAAAGAAATTATGAAATAAGGATAGCCAGGGACTCAAAAAATAACCCTAACACTTTTTACCAACTATATAAATCTAAAGTTAGAGATGTAATAGGCCCCCTAAAAACTTCAATAGGAGAAATAACAGAAAATGATTTAGAAATGTGCAGTACATTAATTAGTCAGTTTCTTTCCGTTTTCACTAATGAAAATTTGGCACAGATTCCAGAAGTCAATATGGTATATAGTGATAGTATAGAAAATATGTGAAGTACAGTTAGTATAAGTAGAAATTATGTGCTCTAGGAAATTGACAGACTGAAACCTCAAAAATCGCCTGGTCCTGACGAGGTATATGCTAGAGTATTAAAAGAATGCAGAGATGAGTTAAGTAGCCCATTAGCATTTTTATTTAACAAGTCATTAGAAACAGGTTTAGTTCCAGAAGCTTGGAAGCTTGCAAATGTAGTTCTGATCTTCAAAAAAGGTGATAAATCGAGAGCATCCAATTATCGTCCCATTAGTCTCACATCAATCATATGAAAGTTGCTAGAGTCTATTATTGCTAGGACAATTAGAAGCCACTTAGAAAAATTTAACTTAATACATTCTTCTCAGCATGGATTCACTGAGGGACGTTCTTGCCTTACTAATTTGCTTAGCTTTTTCTCAGAGGTATATGAAGCAGTAGATAGTGACAAGTCATATGATATTATTTATTTAGATTTCAGTAAAGCTTTCGACAGAGTCCCTCATGAGAGATTGATGAGAAAGGTTGAGGCACATGGAATAGGAGGATCGTTGTTGGGATGGATTAGGTCATGGCTAATTGGTAGGAAACAGAGAGTCAGCATAAATGGTACCAAGTCAGAGTGGGGAGCAGTCAAAAGTGGTGTCCCCCAGGGATCGGTATTAGGTCCCCTGTTGTTTCTTATATACATAAATGACCTAGATTTAGGTATAACTAGTAGGATAAGTAAATTCGCAGACGATACTAAAATGGAGAGATCAATTGATTCAGATAGCGACATAGAGTGCCTCCAAAGGGATCTAGATACCTTACATGAATGGTCAGTAAATTGGCAGATGAAGTTTAACATTGACAAATGCAAGGTATTAAAGATAGGGAAGATGCAAACAAATGTTAAATATAAACTAGCTAATTTAGAATTAGAAAATTCAGACTGCAATAAAGATCTAGGTGTGTTTGTTAGCAATGATTTGAAGCCATGAAAACAGTGTATAAGCGTTCGTAATAAGGCAAACAGGATTCTCGGTTTCATCTCTAGGAGTGTGAGTTACAGAACTGCTGATGTTATCTTAAAACTTTACTTGTCATTAGTGAGACCCCATATGGACTATGCTGTTCAATGTTGGTGTCCTTATTACAGAATGGACAGATTCATTGGAGAGAGTACAGCGTAGAATGACAAAAATTATCCATAATATTATAAATCTTCCATATGAAGAAAGGTTGAAGAAATTAGGTTTACATTCGTTAGAGAGACGCAGAGTTAGAGGGGATATGATAGGTGTTCAAGTGGGTTAGTGGGATTAACAAAGGGGACATGAGAAATGTACTAAAGCTCAGTGATAGCGAAAAAACTCGTACCAATGGTTTCAAATTAGATAAATTTAATTTCAGAAAAGATATAGGCAAATATTGGTTTGGTAACAGAGTTGTAGATGGGTGGAATGGACTACCAAGTGCTATAGTGGGATCTAAAATGGTAGGGAGCTTTAAGATAAAATTGGATAAGCATATGGACGAGAAGGGTTGTGTGTGAAGGGGGATCAGCCGGGTTGGGCCAATCAGCGCTCTGCAGACCCCCATAATCCTGCGTTAATCTCTAACCGTTTTAGTAAGATGATCCTCAGGGTATTAGGGTGTTGAGCCTATAATTGGGCTTTGTAATTGAATTGGGGTTGTGTGGGACAGGGATCTGCCTTGCTTAGGCCAATCGGCTTTCTGCAGACTCCCATTTTCTTATGTTCTTATAAACAATAGACTAGCTTCAAATTAACAGCAAACCTAATGTGCACCAGATGAATAATATATGAACATCAACACAAGGAAAGATTAACAAGAGCATACCAACAAATTTCAAGAACAATATAAGACGTTAACAACAACATGGTCAGGAACTCAACAACAAGTGAACAGCAACCCACGAGCAGAACAACTAGAACACTAATACATCAAGGGGAAGTTATATGAGGTGTTTGTTATTTATCATTAATGGTACACATATTTGTTTTCGTTTACTCCCTAGACCCTTTATGAAGCTTTAAAAAAAAATATATATATATATATATATATATAATTATATATATATATATATATACTGTATATATGCATATAAATAAAAACCCGTAAAACCCCCCTTCGGAACCGATGTGTACATTTTTCGATAGGAAAATGTCTGGGTCGAAGGCCGGTTCCTCCTAAATTATAGGCTCGCTCTTGCTCGCCAGGAAAAAAATCGACACTTCAAAAGCATGAATTAAAGGTCTTAATATTGACAAAGAAATGGGTGAAAGTCTTAAACTCTAAAAACTAATGGGGTTAAACATAAGGAGAAGGGGCTTTAGACAAAAGAATATTGAATATTTCCTTTTAAGCAAATACACGTCGATATATGAACAAGTTAACATAAACAACACATCAACCTTTGAACAGTACAATCGCATAAATAGGATAATGAAACAATTGCACAACAGATGAACAAGATATGAACAAAAACAGAACAAGCCTTCAACGCTGCAAAAACGCAGATAATAAAACATATAATGGACAAGAAGTGAACAATAAATTAACAAGAATAACTATGTGGGCAGTACAGTAGCATCAATAAATAAACAACAAATGAACGAGAACAATATCACAACTATGTTTAGCACTACATTAGCACAAATGAACAAGAGATGCACAGCAAATGAACACAACCAACACAGGACTACTTCAACAGTATAGTAAGGGAAATAATTAATCAAATGAACAACAAATAAACAACAAATGAACAATAATAACACAAGAACAAGTCACTCAACAGTATAGTAACAGAAATAATTAAGCAAAATGAACAACAAATGAACAATAGGAACACAGGAACATTTCAACACTGCAGCAGCAACACAGACCAAGAGTCCTTGTCTCCTTAATTAGTAACACTCTGGACATACATGGAGAGAGAGAGAGAGAGAGAGAGAGAGAGAGAGAGAGAGAGAGAGAGAGAGAGAGAGAGAGAGAGAGAGAGAGAGAGAGAGATAGAGAGAGAGAGAGAGAATAAATGTCGGTGTTGGATTGGGTGTTTTGTTAATATTGTTTCTATTTGTTATGTTGTGGGTGTGTGTGGGGGTGTGTGTGTTGCTTTGGTTTGTCGTGGTGTGTCTTGTTTTCTTTTCTTTCCCTGTGTTATGTGTGGGTTTGTATATATACAGTAATATATAACCAATAGGTCAAAGATTAAATATGTTAGTGAAGAGTAATATAAATAAGTATATGAGGTGTGTCTTGATTAAATATGAAATAGTGTTCTAATATTTGTAAAGGTGACGATGATACCTATTGAGTTAGTAATTGTGTTCTAATATTGTAAAGGTGACGAGAATACCTGTAGAATATTGTATTTATAAATAAGTACAATAATATCAATAACTTTAATATTACCGTACAGTACTAGTGACGTTTTTTGTATTTGATTTCAGAAACATTTGTTTGATTTGATGAAGTTTAAGAAGGGATATGCGGTATCTAAAAGAATTGAGATAGTCTGTAGCCTATTAATTGGTAGACACCCTTCCTAAGCTGAATAAAATAGTCTAATAGTTGCCAGAATATAATGGATAAGACGTCGCCGGTACAGAAGGGGTTAAACCATACTCATTATTACCATAGACCATAATACCATACATACCACAAACACTATCCCTCACCGGCTACACTACACACATACCACATAACCATACAACCATCTACCATAACCAGTATCGGAAATCATTGCTAGACTTTCGCCTATATCTTATGAGGTATTTGTTTTTTCGAGGGGGGGGGGGGGGGGGGGGAGGGATGGAGGGGATGTAAACGGGAAGAAAGGAGGGGGGGCAGGAATGATGAAGTGGGGCTAGATAAAATGGACGAAGAGTAGGAAAGCTGCTAAAGTTAAATGCAATGAAGATAAATATGGATTATGAGTATAACACAGATCTTATGAATGGAAAAGTACGAAGATTGGATCTTACGAAAACAATTATGGATGACCCATATTTTATTAGCAATATATTGAAACCCCAAAATTGCAAAAAACAAATAATAATTATGATCCACCTCTGAGCATGGATAATGGATTGGTAAGTCGGAAGAACACGAACACTTTAATCCTTAATTAACGTTTTCCGCAAATCTGAACTGGCAGGTTTTGATGCAAACTTGTATAAACGAAAATTGTCTCTTGTAATAATTGATATGGAATCTAGTTGCCTTCTGTGAAAAGTCTCAACATGTTGCCAGACTTAAGTTGCGGAACAAAAGGAATTTAGTTTATGAACCTTGTTCCAGGATTACAGAAATATAGGTATAATGAAAAACTTAGCCCTCTCTCTCTCTCTCTCCCGGAAATCAAACCCACAATCTTATGAGCAAGAGTCAGGCTTTGACCTCATAAACCATCAAAAAAACATTATTCTTTACTGAATCTGGTTGAAAAGATACCTGCTGGCTCTTACTCCAAACACCGTGTGTTCTATTCCCGGCCAGGGACAAACACCTCTACATTTACTCACATGTATTTGTGAGTTTCCAAACATATCAAAAATCTTATAGTATAGGTATGGATAGATTAAAATAGTCGTTCATGCTTGAATTGCCTCGGTCTTCGTGTAAATTAGTATATTCTTTGGAATATGGGTCTACAATTCGTGATGGGTTGAAATGGTATCCGCATGTAATATATATCCAAATATATAGATAAATAGTGTTTTTTATTTGTAAGGTTTTACGAGGTCACAGAAAGGTTGGTAAGATGGCGGACTCAAACTAGTCAGATTGTAAGGTCGATTCTCGGCCAAGGATCCAAAACAAAATAGAAAATTATATGTATATATAATTTATATATTATAACAATATATATATATATGTAAGAGAGAGAGAGCAAGAGCGGTGGTGGACTGGGGGAGAGCTGACTATGCAAGGCGTGATGCATTGCAGGCTGTAAAAGATCTGAGTACCAACACATGGTTACTCTGACTCTGTCTCTCTCTTCATTATTCGCCTTCACTTCCCAGTAGGAGAGTCAATTGCTTCCAATATATATATATATATATATATATATATATATATATATATATATAATAATAATTAATATTTTTGTTTCATGTGATTGAGGAAGACAAAAGGAAGAACTGCCTGTAGCAAGTGCCTCCCCCAGAGTTGAAAGAGTGACAGGGCCAAAATCAAGGGATCAAGGGAAGTTCGAGCCAAAATGCCTGGACACACAGAGTTTGAAGCAATTTAAGTCATAGGAAGAGGGAAAGAGTGATTCTTGGAGAGAGTTCCAGAGCTCAGCTGTTGAATATAAGTAAGACTGAGAATATCGTTTCACTCTTAGGTTGGAGAGTTGCATAGAGTAGGGGTGGGATTGTGTTGCAAGATGGGTGACACGTACCCTACGTAAGGGAGGTGGTATACACCGGGAGAGCTCTGAGGAACACTGATTATTGTAGTAGCGAATGAATAGCGAGAGAAATGCAACATTGCGGCGAAAAATGAGAGATAGCCGAGAGTTGGCGAGTGGACGGGAGTTAATGATACAAATGGCCTTCCTTTCTACCTTGTCTAGGAGCGAGAGGATCCTCCCCATACATGTGAACAGTACTCAATACAAGGACGCACTGTGCCCATGTACAGAACAAGAAGCTGTGCAGGGGTTAAAACAAAATTGAGGCGGTTGAGCACACCCAGCTTCTGGGAGGCTGCCTTAGCAAGACTGGTAATATGGTCTTACCATGAATATTGAGAGAAGATAAAGGATTGATTTTTGTATTGTTAGAGATTTGTTCCGGATGGGTAGCTATAGATGGAGAAATTGGGTTTTGGCATTAAAGGCAACAAGATTTTCTCTGCCCCAATTGGAAATATTAGTTAGATCAGAAGATAAGTGTTGTATGGCTTCATTACATTTGTTTTTGAGGGATTGCTGGCTGGGGTGTTCTGGAAAACTAATTGAGTAGTGTAAGATAGAGTCGTCTGTGTATAAATGGTTGAGACTCAAGGTACAGTTGAGAAGATCATTTTTGAAAATTATAAAGAGAATGGGAGATAATACAGAGCCCTGAGGATCACCGGAGTTGATAGGATGAGGAAGTGAGCGATGGCCATTCACAACCGCACCTATGGAACGGCCAGAAAGGAAATTAGAGACAAAGGCACAGATGGGGGTATAGAAACCGAAGGAGGGTAGTTTAGAAATCAAAGATTTATGCCAGACTCTATTGAATGGCTTCGATATGTCTAGTGCAATAGAAAAAGTCTCACCATAGTCCCGAAAGGAAGATAACCAAGAGTTAATAAGATATGAATGAAGATCACCAGTAGAGCGACCCTTAAGGAAGCCATACCGGCGATATGAGAGCAGATTATGAGAAGAGAAATGCTTAAGAAATTTGGAAGCAAGAATAGTTCCAAAAACTTTAAAGATACAAGAGATGAAAGCAATTGGACGACAGTTGGAGGGTTGAGAGCGGTCACCCTTCTTTGGGACTGGTTGAATGAGAGCAAACTTCCAGCAAGAAAGAAAGACGTTAGAGAAGAGACAGACGAAAGAGTTTGCCTAGGCAGGGAGTCCGCATGGAAGCACAGTTTTTGAGTACAACAGGAGGAACACCGTCCGGACCGTACACCTTCTTAGTATTCAGCCCAGAGAGGGTCGAAAGTACATCTTTAGAAGAAGTTAGGATATTAGGCATGAGTAGGAGAGAGGGGGGTGGAGAGGGAGGAATAACATAGGAATCATCCAAGATGGAGCTCCTAGCAAAAGTTTGAGCGAAGAGTTCAGCTTTGTCAGAGGAAGAAGTGATGGTTGTGCCATCAGAGTGGAAATGGGGAGGAAATGACGAGGAAGAAAAATTGTTAGAGGTTTTTGGTTAGAAAGCTTGGCAAGAGCTATAGTTGGATAGTTCAGTGCATTTATTATTTATGAAAAAATGCTTTGCAAGTCGAAGAACAGATTTGGTTGGTTTCCAGGCAGAAACATAGGAAGTATGATATTCTTGAGTTTTTTAAGGCGTCGGTATCACATTTGAATGCTTCCTCCTTGTTGCGGACAGCAGTAGAGCAAGCATGAGTAAACCAAGATTGTTTTGCATTAGACGGAGAGAAAGAAAATGGAATGTATGCATCCATGCCCGAGAGGATTACCTAGGTAATGCATTCAGCACTCTCCGACGGTCCCCGGCCATGGAAGCAAAAGTCATTGTATGGGAAATCAAAGATGTAATGCCGAAAGGCCTCCCAGTCAGCAGCGCCAAAGTGCCACAAGCGCCGCAGGTTGGGAGTATCGGGTGGCCGTACCGGAGAGATAGGACGGATGACAGATAATAGTTTATGGTCGGAGTAGCCCAAAGGAGAGAAAAGATTTATAATATAAGCAGAAGGGTTAGAAGTTAGAAAGAAGTCATGAATGTTGGGCCAATCTCCAAATCGATCAGGGATATGGATGGGTTGCTGGACTAATTGCTCGAAGTCGTTTAGGATAAAAAAGATGAAGGCTTGTTCACCAGGTTGGTAAGTGAAAACAGAGGAAAGCCACATTATATATATATATATATATATATATATATATATATATATATATATATTGAAATGCCGGGTGAGAAGGGAATTTTACCTCCTTGAATCACCCCGGCCTGGCGGGATTTCAAAGCCGGGTCAGTAGGTGTACCAGCCTAACGCGCTACCACTGTAATAGCTCAGAGGTACAATAAGGAAACTACCTTAGTTCTCTTTTAAGAACCAGGTAATAGTCTCGTGGAGGCTATGCCTTCATACACGTGGGGAGTTTATTAGACTTGAAATCAATGACTATTTTACTGTGTAGTTCTGTGGTTCAGGGCGTTAGTTTTGCAGAGTGAAGGTTTTGAAAAACACTTTAACCCCTTATTGGCGGCGCTCGACTTAAGTCGTGCACCAATTTGCAGCAAGTTAGGAGCATTATTAAGGCTTTTAAACGGTTAAAATAGAGTGCAAATGGCCGGGAGCATAGCGGGCCAGACAGCCGACTCCCAGGGCTTACCGCCGCCCATTTACTCATGTTCCCTGTGTTCTCGATAGGCCGGCAGTGTAGCCAGTAGTGAGCATAGCTGGGAAAAATATACCGATATATGCTAAACTCCCATGTTCGTGGCATCACTGCAAGAGAACCACGAGTGCTACGTAGCTCGGTCTGATCTCATTTTGAAGCTTTTAGTGCCTAGTTTTTTGCTAAATAATTTGTTTTTCATGCAGATGCTTGATTTATCATGCAGGGGGGCCTGAATATGCCCAAAGGAGCCCAAAACACCCGGCTAGACAAGTGTTAAAATGGGTGAAAATAAAGATAAAGGTATACAATACAGGTAGTAAAGGTATAGACTAGAGGAATTTACGGTAGACCTATACACTAAAAGAAATATAGGTGTAAGTTATAGGAAATATAAGTTAAAATTGAGGATAAGGTTGAAGTAGAGGAATAAAGGTTGAAATAGAAAAAAAAAGTATATCCTTGAGGAAATATAGATTGAAATAGAGGAAATATAGATTGAACTAGAGAACTTAAAGGTTGACAAGGAGGAACAGCAGGTATAAACTAAAAATTATTGTATAAAGGTATAAATAGAGGAAATATAGATTGAAAGAGGATATATAGACGTGTACTAGAGGAAGAAAGGTTGGAATAGAGGAAATATAGGTTGAAATAGAGGATATACAGGTATACACTAGAGATAAATAAAAGTATAAACTAGAGGAAATAAAAGTTGAAATAGACAAAGTATAGGTTGAAATGGAGGATATAAAGGTTGAAATAGAGAAAATATAGGTTGAAATAGAGAAAATATAGGTTGAAATAGAAAATATAGGTTGAACTAGGACACAAATATAAACTACATGAAATAATGGTTGACATTAAAATTGAGAAAATAGAGGTTGAAATAGAAAACAATAAAGGTATAAACTAGAGGAAATATAGGTATAAACTAGAGGAAATATAGGTATAAACTAGAGGAAATATAGGTATAAACTAGAGGAAATATAGGTATAAACTAGAGGAAATATAGGTATAAACTAGAGGAAATATAGGTATAAACTAGAGGAAATATAGGTATAAACTAGAGGAAATATAGGTATAAACTAGAGGAAATATAGGTATAAACTAGAGGAAATATAGGTATAAACTAGAGGAAATATAGGTATAAACTAGAGGAAATATAGGTATAAACTAGAGGAAATATAGGTATAAACTAGAGGAAATATAGGTATAAACTAGAGGAAATATAGGTATAACTAGAGGAAATATAGGTATAAACCTAGAGGAAATATAGGTATAAACTAGAGGAAATATAGGTATAAACTAGAGGAAATATAGGTATAAACTAGAAGAAATATAGGTATAAACTAGAAGAAACATAGGTATAAACTAGAGGAAATATAGGTATAAACTAGAGGAAATATAGGTATAAACTAGAAGAAATATAGGTATAAACTAGAGGAAATATAGGTATAAACTAGAGGAAATATAGGTATAAACTAGAAGAAATATAGGTATAAACTAGAAGAAATATAGGTATAAACTAGAGGAAATATAGGTATAAACTAGAGGAAATATAGGTATAAACTAGAGGAAATATAGGTATAAACTAGAGGAAATATAGGTATAAACTAGAGGAAATATAGGTATAAACTAGAGGAAATATAGGTATAAACTAGAGGAAATATAGGTATAAACTAGAGGAAATATAGGTATAAACTAGAAGAAATATAGGTATAAACTAGAGGAAATATAGGTATAAACTAGAGGAAATATAGGTATAAACTAGAGGAAATATAGGTATAAACTAGAGGAAATATAGGTATAAACTAGAGGAAATATAGGTATAAACTAGAAGAAATATAGGTACAAACTAGAAGAAATATAGGTATAAACTAGAAGAAATATAGGTATAAACTAGAGGAAATATAGGTATAAACTAGAGGAAATATAGGTATAAACTAGAGGAAATATAGGTATAAACTAGAGGAAATATAGGTATAAACTAGAGGAAATATAGGTATAAACTAGAGGAAATATAGGTATAAAACTAGAGGAAATTAGGTATAAACTAGAGGAAATATAGGTATAAACTAGAGGAAATATAGGTATAAACTAGAGGAAATATAGGTATAAACTAGAGGAAATATAGGTATAAACTAGAGGAAATATAGGTATAAACTAGAAGAAATAGGTATAAACTAGAGGAAATATAGGTATAAACTAGAGGAAATATAGGTTAAACTAGAGGAAATATAGGTATAAACTAGAGGAAATATAGGTATAAACTAGAGGAATATAGGTATAAACTAGAGGAAATATAGGTATAAACTAGAAGAAATAGGTATAAACTAGAGGAAATATAGGTATAAACTAGAGGAAATATAGGTATAAACTAGAGGAATATAGGTATAAACTAGAGGAAATATAGGTATAAACTAGAGGAAATATAGGTATAAACTAGAGGAAATATAGGTATAAACTAGAGGAAATATAGGTATAAACTAGAGGAAATATAGGTATAAACTAGAGGAAATATAGGTATAAAACTAGAAGAAATATAGGTATAAACTAGAGGAAATATAGGTATAAACTAGAGGAATATAGGTATAAACTAGAGGAAATATAGGTATAAAACTAGAGGAAATATAGGTATAAACTAGAGGAAATATAGGTATAAACTAGAGGAAATATAGGTATAAACTAGAAGAAATATGTATAAACTAGAAGAAACATAGGTATAAACTAGAGGAAATATAGGTATAAACTAGAGGAAATATAGGTAAACTAGAAGAATATAGGTATAAACTAGAGGAAATATAGGTATAAACTAGAGGAAATATAGGTATAAACTAGAGGAATATAGGTATAAACTAGAGGAAATATAGGTATAAACTAGAAGAAATATAGGTATAAACTAGAGGAAATATAGGTATAAACTAGAGGAATATAGGTATAAACTAGAGGATTATAGGTATAAACTAGAGGAAATATAGAAAAACTAGAGGAAATATAGGTATAAACTAGGAATATAGGTATAAATAGAGGAAATATAGGTATAAACTAGAGGAAATATAGGTATAAAACTAGAGGAAATATAGGTATAACTAGAGGAAATATAGGTATAAACTAGAGGAAATAGGTATAGTATAGGTATAAACTAGAGGAAATATAGGTATAAACTATAGGTATAAAGGAGATAGGTATAACTAGAGAAATATAGTATAAACTAGAGGAAATATAGGTATAAACTAGAGGAAATATAGGTATAAACTAGAGGAACGTATAAACTAGAGGAAATATAGGTTATAAACTAGAGGAAATATAGGTATAAACTAGAGGAAATATAGGTATAAACTAGAAGAAATATAGGTATAAACTAGAGGAAATATAGGTATAAACTAAAGAAATAAGGTATAAACTAGAGAAATATAGGTATAAACTAGAGGAAATATAGGTATAAACTAGAAGAAATATAGGTATAAACTAGAGGAAATATAGGTATAAACTAGAGGAAATATAGGTATAAACTAGAGGAAATATAGGTATAAACTAGAGGAAATATAGGTATAAACTAGAGGAAATACAGATTGAAAGTATAAACTAGAAGATATATAGGTATACACTAGGGGAAATAAAGGTATAAACTAGAAGAAATAAAGTTTGTTGTAGAGGAAATATAGGTAGAGTACAAACTAGAGGAAATAATGGTTGAAATGGAGGAAATAAAGGTTGAAATAGAATAGCGGAATTAAAGATTAAAACTAGAGGAAATAGAGGTTGAAAAAGAGGAAATAGAGTTAATAACGGTTGAAATAGAGAACACAAAGGTTGAAATAGAAGAAATACAGATTTAAAATCAAGGACATAGCAGAGAAAGTAAACACAAAAAAGGCAAGAATGGAGTAAATCAAAACTTTGTTACAACCCGGAAGTTATGAGGAGTTTTAATTAGGCCTGGTAAGCACTACGGGTATGGTAACTCAAATTGTCACACTAGACTGAATAGATTAGAAGTGAATTCAGTGAGGAGAGTAATAGTCTGTTTAACAGACTTATGCCAAGACTCAGTACTCTATTTTAGAGATGGTAGTTATAGCTTATATAGCAGTTTATTTATGTAAGTTATTATATCATAAGCCACTTTGATTTTATAAACTTGACCACACCACTAACCTCTTTGTACCAAACTAATGCACATAATATGATGGTTAAGAAAAAAATATATAATTTTAATATATATATATATATATATATATATATATATATATATCATTAATTATAAAAGAAAGGAGTTTATATTATATAAAGAATTGCAAGTAACTAGATTAAAAAGGAAAATAATATATTTATATGAATATTAATATATAAATTATAATAATTTATCTCTATGAACAAACAAGCAAAAAAGGGAAAAAGAAAAGAACTTTATATACTAATGTAAACTAATGACACACGTAATAATAGGAATCAGGCTATGACAGACAAGACACTACTCCCAGTTTATCAGCACAGTTAGCGGTATTTAGTAGCACACAATACAGGATAACACCTCCACACAAATCTCCAGGAGCCGATATATCCAAGACGCTGGTTGAGTATATACTGATTGCATATGAATTCAAGATGAATTACAACACCCTCCGTCACAGCCTGAACCCCTTATACACGTACAGAAAGGTAACTAGAAAACAGAAGATTGGCAAATACAGCGCCATCTATTATTAAGAACATTAAATAATATACAAAATTAATCAATTGACGCACTCAACTGAGACGTCATAGTCGACCCTGGCTGGCACAACAAAACAACTCAGAGTGCCGAGCTATAGAGAGTCGAAAGGGGTCGAGCACAACAGAAACTCTCGAAGCTTCACAGTGGCGAGGGATGTGACAACTTAAAGAAGATAAAATAATCGTAGAAGGAGTTATTAGATATGCAGAGTGGGGGTTTTGCAAAACATTTCAAAGTAGGGAAGACAATAAACGTAAATATATAAAATGGAGGAAATATAGATATATATATATAGACATATTAGAATGTTTAAGGATATGAAAAGTGGTCTAAATACATCAAATATAGCTATAAATAGAGGAGACGTTGGCATAAATAGAGAGTGAGGGTCCGAGTCTAGGTGGTGAGACAGTGAAGCGCTGGAGCGAAGCAGCTTCAGAGATGTGGCTGCTTCGAGCCGTGGGTAAGCAACCGTGCATCTTGCGAAGGCAAGATATCGGGGCTGGTTGTATCCCAAAGTGCATCACATGTCTCACTCCCTAGACTGGAACGAGATCTCACGGGCTTCACCGTTCAATGTACGGTTGAATGTACAGGCTCTCAGCCTATGCCCGAGAGGAAGTAGTTGGAAAAAAAAAAAAAAAGGAAGGCTAGCTTTGTAGAGAGGAGGTGTTGCAATATTATGTTTATAATAGTGACATAATACAATAAAATGTAAATTATAAAGTAGACGTAGACATATTTATAGAAAATAATCCCATAAATATAGGAAAGAGTGGTATATAAATAAGAATATAGATCTCATGGGAGAAAAATATAGATAGAAATTAGAAGAAATACAAAGGTTTAACATAGAGAGAGTTATGGTAGAACATGGAGAGGTGTTAGTTTTGCAGAGTGGAGGTATTGCAATATGCAGAGAGGGTCAGACCTGCAGAACATTTTACCTGTATGTGTGTGCGTGGGTGTGGGTATGTGTGTGTGAGGTGACTGTGTGTTAGAGGTGACTGGATGTGCGTCTGTGTGTGTGTGTGTTTGTGAGTGAAAATGGACTGTGTGTAGGTATCTGTGCGTGAGAGGGAACTGTGTGTGTGTTTGTGCGTGAGAGGTGACTGTGTGTGTGTGTGTCAAAGGAGTACAAAGGAAGTCAAGAAACTCTAGCGACCCCTCAAGGTTGCTTGATCTCTAAATCAGTGTTGTTCAAAGTGTCCAACAGTGGTTCAGAGTGGGTAAGGGACAATTGGAAAGGGAAGCACTGCCTGAAGACCAATCTTCTTGGCAGGGTTAGATGTTAATAGGGAAACATTTGGGTTAATAACATTACACGATGTATCTGCCAAAAAGGTCATTCATTTACAAATGCAATCAGTCATGAGTTTAAGGCGAGGTGCTTGTCTAGGCGATGTTTATCCCTCAACCGACGGTGACCGTCATATGACGGGAGAGAGAATATTGACCACCCCTGCGGTGCCCCGTCATATGATACTTGCCTTTTTTAGGTCATTATGAGTGATGAGAGAGAGAGAGCGAGCATTGCAAGGACAACAGGCGGGCTCGGTCCGCTCGCGACAGCGGCAGGACGGGCACTAAGGCCTACTGTATTGATTCTCAACCTATGTAGCTCTCAAAATAAGGATAAATCCGGGGAAATTACCTAATTTTAGGGGATTTTCACTTCCAGTTGCACGATCATTGCACGAGAACCCGTTGTCGTACATGGATGATTCAGATGTCATTGGAAAGCTAATTTTTCGTTCTTTCACGGTTATATAATGGTATTATGCTCTGGCTCTTGCTTATGCATGAAAAAGAGCATGGAATGAAGCTCATTTGCAGTAAATATGCACACCAGGCACTACCATGATACTCCCCCACCCCCCGGCTGGTTGGGAGTTAAAGGAATCACCGGTGCTGCAGTCTATAACATCTCGATTGAAGAAGAGATTCTTAAGACTCGTGCGAGTTAAAAGATTTACCAATAATTTTGCCACCATTTTCCTGTGTGTCGTGTGATTGGTCGACCGTAAAGTACATATTACAGTTCATATTGTCGATGCCTTTTATGATTTTGAAGACTTGAATTAGGTCACCTCTTATTCTGCACTGGGTTAAAGGAAATAAACTTAATTCTCTATGATGCTCCTCATATGGTTTGTTTCTTAGAAGTGTTGATTTTCGGTGTGAGCATCCTGGGTTCGAGTCCACGGACTGCCACATGTGTTTGTAAATTTCATTAATCGATTTTAGGAGTATTGTTGGTTGTTGGAAGGAACATAATAATTGATATTGGTTCAGGAGTAATTTATCGAGAGGACTTCCCTAAGTGGTTAAGGCCCCATTAATTGCTCTTTCCATTCACATATGCATAGCCTACGTGAGTTGCAGTTGGGATGTGTGTACATGCTTAGATTGATATGCAGGATTCGAAGTTGCATAATAAATCGTAGGCAGTGTCCACCAACCTTTAACTGTCTTCGTGGTGCGATGTATAAGGTGTTGATTTTCGGTGTGAGCATCCTGGGTTCGAGTCCACGGACTGCCACATGTGTTTGTAAATTTCATTAATCGATTTTAGGAGTATTGTTGGTTGTTGGAAGGAACATAATAATTGATATTGGTTCAGGAGTAATTTATCGAGAGGACTTCCCTAAGTGGTTAAGGCCCCATTAATTGCTCTTTCCATTCACATATGCATAGCCTACGTGAGTTGCAGTTGGGATGTGTGTACATGCTTAGATTGATATGCAGGATTCGAAGTTGCATAATAAATCGTAGGCAGTGTCCACCAACCTTTAACTGTCTTCGTGGTGCGATGTATAAGGTGTTGATTTTCGGTGTGAGCATCCTGGGTTCGAGTCCACGGACTGCCACATGTGTTTGTAAATTTCATTAATCGATTTTAGGAGTATTGTTGGTTGTTGGAAGGAACATAATAATTGATATTGGTTCAGGAGTAATTTATCGAGAGGACTTCCCTAAGTGGTTAAGGCCCCATTAATTGCTCTTTCCATTCACATATGCATAGCCTACGTGAGTTGCAGTTGGGATGTGTGTACATGCTTAGATTGATATGCAGGATTCGAAGTTGCATAATAAATCGTAGGCAGTGTCCACCAACCTTTAACTGTCTTCGTGGTGCGATGTATAAGGTGTTGATTTTCGGTGTGAGCATCCTGGGTTCGAGTCCACGGACTGCCACATGTGTTTGTAAATTTCATTAATCGATTTTAGGAGTATGGTTGGTTGTTGGAAGGAACATAATAATTAGGTATAATTTTGGTAACTCTACGTTGAGCTCGTTCAAGTTTATTGATATCTTTTTGGTAGTAGGGGCACCAAGATTGAATGCAATATTTCAGAAGAGGACGGACTAGAGAATTGTAAAGTGTGAGGATTACATCTTTGGATTTATGCTCGAATGACCTGTCTATAAAGCCAATTATTTGATTTGCCATCTTAAAAACTTCTGAACATTGTTGACTGGGTTTTAAGTTGTTCTTGTTCCTCAAGCTGCCTGGCCGAACAGCCTCAAGGCCCCGAGCAAGGCCAAGGCCATAACCGAGCGCCCCCACAGAACCCTCCCTGCCTACCACAATAAAGCCTGGGTGACCGAAACCACTCCATGGCGGGGAGCTGAGGAAGGTGCGGAAACGCCCAGGAAACCAAAGCCCCACCCAGGGCCCTGTGCCCCTCAGCAATTATGAAGAGAGTGAGGGGCAAAGGAAAAAAATGTGACGCTTTGGATTCCAATCTGCCAGCCTCTAGGTTGGCAGATTGGGAGGTCAATCCACGGAAGACACGCTGTCACTTGAGATCTAGAAAATATATAAGTAAAAGGAACAGTCAGAGTAAGCTATGGGTATGGCAGAGATCGCTCAGCTCTCACCCTGATAGACCAGCCCATCACCAAATGACTAGATCCCAATCCTCTCACCATCAGCTAGGAAAGGCCCTAGAAAGCCACCTTTGGCGGGGGGGATAGCTCCCCTATTTCAACCCCTTTCGGGGTTGGTCCCAAATCAGCTTCTCTGTCTACACTCTTAAGCTGAGTGGCATTCATTGCATAGACAATGTAGGCTACATTGTCAAAGGCCTTTTGAAAATCAAGGTATATAATATCTACAGCTTCACTCTCGTCATATAGATTGAGGATATCGTGGAAGAAGTCTAAGAGGTTCGATAAGTAGGAACGTTTGTTACGGAAGCCATGCTGGGTATCTTTGAGTATGTTATTTTCCTCTAAGTGATTTACGAGTCTGTCTCTTATGAGTGTTTCTAGTATTTTACCGACAACTGAGGTTTAAGCTAATTGGACGATAGTTACAAAGATTCGCTGCCTTTTATAAATATCGGTATTACGTTAGCAAACTTCCACTCATCAGGCATAGTCCCAGACTGCAACGATATATTAAAAAACAATGTCAGTGGTTTGGAAAGCTCACATTTAGCTTCTTTTAGAATTCTAGGTGATATTGTGATGGGTCCAGGTAATTTGTTTGATTTAAGTTTCTTCAAAAAATTCAGTACTTCTCTCTCTGTAATGTTGATATTGCTTAGAGCTTCAAATTTGTCAAACTGAACTGGCGGTGCTGTAGGGATATCACTAAGGTCTTCTGTTGTAAACACTGATGCAAAAAACGTATTGAGAACATCACTCGTCTGTTCTTCATCTTTTGTGTAATCTTCGTTCTCATCTACTAACGGTCCAATAGTTGAAGTGACTACTTTCTTCTTTCTGATGTAACTATAGAATATTTTCGGGTTAGTTTTACTTTGATTCACAACATGTAAATCTAGGATCTTTTTACTTTCTTTAATTATTTTTTTGGCTTTAAGTCGTAGATCAATGAAATTTAGTCGTTCTTCATAATTTTCCGAGGCCTTAAATCTTTCATGAGTAATTTTCATCGCAAGCAGACAGTCTGCAATCTCTTTATTCAACCATTTAGGCTAATCATTATGGAATGAACGTCGGTTTTTCAATGGTATGGACGCTTGCACATCTATCTATCTGCTCAGGCCCATTCCCCATTTTTTTTGTTTTTTTATGTGGTTGTGAAAAATTCCCATGATTTATTTATGTCATTATTCTTACTCAAATAGTTCCAATTAGTTTCTTTAAGTAATGTTCTGAGTCTATGAAAGTTTGCTTTTATGAAATTTGGGACTTTCTGATTGCCCCACTTAGTTACTGGTAAGTTAAAGTCGCCAAGAATTACGGTATCTTGAATGTTACATATTTCTGAAATTTGTTCGTAAATTTCTTGGTCAGTTTGCACTGAATGAGCTAGAGGTCTGTATATTAAAGCTAGTATTTTTTTTGTTCCCTGATTATTTTTAAAGAGTACATAAGATATATTGACATTCACAATTTGAGGTTTTGACATTATGATGGGATTAAGACTTCCTTTGATAAAAAATAGAACGCCTTGATTTAACTTTTCCCAAACTTTGTATAACTGGGAAGTGTATATTCTGCTAGGAAATATTTGTCTTCCACATATAACCAAGATTCTGTAATGCTGATTATATCATAATTTTTTGTAAGCACAATTTCCTCTAGATCCGAAAATGTATTTTGTATGCTACGAGCATTTGCATATAATACCTTTAGAGAATAATGGTTACATTTAATTGACTGCGTATTTTCCGAGGTTCTGGTTCTTGTGAGATCTACCCTGCCCTGCCTAGCTGCACACGATCGACCCCGGCTTTTGTCAGAAAATCTTTTGTGTCTGTGTGTGAAATGTGACTGTGTGTGTGTTAGAGGTGACTATATGTCTGTCTGTGTGTGAGAGGTGACTGTCTGTGTGTGAGATGTGCCTCTGTGTATGAGAGAGATGACAGTGTGTGTGTGTGAATGTGTGAGAGAGAGAGGTGACTGTCTGTGTGTGAGAGGTGACTGTGTGTGTGTGAGAGGTGACTGCGTGAGTGTGTCTGTGTATGAGAGGTGACTGTGTGTGTGAGAGTTGACTTTGTGTATGAGAGGTGACTGTGTGTGTGAGAGGTGACTGTGTGTGTGAGAGTTGACTGTGTGTATGTACAAAGGAGTACAAAGGAAATCAAGCAACAACAGGTCTAGTGACCCTTCTAGGCTGCTTGTCCTCCAAAACACTGAGGATCAAGTGTCCAAAGAGTGGTTTAGAGTGGGTAAGGGAACATTGGAAAGGGAACTACTGCCCTGGAACTAATGTCCGTGGCAGGACTAGGAAGTTAGTAGGGGACATATGGGTTAGTAACTGAGGGGAGGATAAAATAAAGTTATTCATTTACAAACGCAGTCAGTCGCGGGTTTGATGCAAGATATTTGTCTAGTAGGAGTTTAAATGAATCAACGGTGCTGCAGTCTATAACGTCTCTGGGAAGCCCATTTCACAAGTTGACAACTCGATTGAAGAAGAAAATCTTAGATTCGTGAGAGTTAAAAGATTTACCAATAATTTTGCAACCGTTTCCCCGCGTGTAATTAGATTGGTCGATAGTGAAGTACTACAGTTCATATTGTCGATGCCTTTGATGATTTTGAACACTTGAATTAAGTCACCTCTTAATCTGCACTGGGTTAAAGGAAATAGATTTAATTCTCTAAGACGCTCTTGCTCTTCGTATGGTTTGTTCTTTAGGCTAGGTATCATTTTGGTAACTCTACGTTGAACTCGTTCTAGCTTGTTTATGTCTTTTTGGTAATAAGGGCACCAGCATTGAACGCAGTATTCCAGAAGAGGGCGGACTAAGGAATTGTAAGGGGTTAGGATAACGTCTTTGGATTTATGCTCAAATGACCTGCTTATAAAGCCAATTATTTTGTTTGCCTTCTTAACAATTTCTGAACATTGTTGACTCGGTTTTAGGTTACTCGATATTGTTACTCCCAGATCGGTTTCTCTGTTTACATTCTTAAGCTGAGTGCCATTCATTGAATAGTTTGCTTTCTCATTTAGGTATCCGATATGTAGTACTTTACATTTATCCGCATTGAAACTCATTTGCCAAATTTGGGCCCAATGTGACAATTTATCTAGATTGTGTTGCATATCGTCAACTTGTTCTTTTGAGAGTACGCTATTTGCAATTTTTGTATCGTCAGCAAATTTTGAGATTGTACAGGTGACACCCTCATCTATGTCGTTGATGTAAATTAGAAAGAGAATTGGTCCTAGTACCGATCGCTGGGGTACCCCGCTACTTACATTGGTCCATTTAGATGCCTTACCGTTTATTACTACTCTTTGCTTTCTGTCGCTGAGCCAATTTTCTATCCATTTCAACACACAGTCTTGTATTCCATGCGCTTTTAGTTTTAGCAGTAAACGTTTGTGGGTAACTTTGTCAAAGACCTTTTTAAATCAAGGTATATAATATCTACAGCTTTACTCTCATCGTAGAGGTTGAGGATATCGTGGAAGAAGTCTAAGAGGTTTGTTAAACAGGAACGTTTTTTACGAAAGCCGTGTGGAGTATCTTTAAGTATGTTATTTTCCTCTAAGTGATTTACGAGTCTGTCTCTTATGACCGTTTCTAGCATTTTACATACAACTGAGGTTAAGCTAATTGGACGATAGTTACTGGGTAGGGATTTGCTGCCTTTTTTGAATATCGGTGTTACGTTGGCTATCTTCCACTGATCAGGCATAGTTCCAGACTGCAAGGATTTATTGAATAGTAATGTCAGTGGTTTGGAGAGTACAAAGGAGTACAAAGAAAATCAAGCAACAACAGATCTAGTGACCCTTCTAGGCTGCTTGTCCTCCAAAACACTGAGGATCAAGTGTCCAACCAGTGGTTTAGAGTGGGTAAGGGAACATTGGAAAGGGAACTACTGCCCTGGAACTAATGTCCGTGGCAGGACTAGGAAGTTAGTAGGGGACATAGGGGTTAGTAACTGAGGTGAGGATAAAATAAAGTTATTCATTTACAAACGCAGTCAGTCGCGGGTTTGATGCGAGATATTTGTCTAGGCGGAGTTTAAATGAATCAACGGTGCTGCAGTCTATAACGTCTCGGGGAAGCCCATTCCACAAGTTGACAACTCGATTGAAGAAGAAATTCTTAGATTTGTGCGAGTTAAAAGATTTACCAATAATTTTGCAACCGTTTCCCTGCGTGTAATTAGATTGGTCGATAGTGAAGTACTTACTACAGTTCATATTGTCGATGCCTTTGATGATTTTGAACACTTGAATTAAGTCACCTCTTAATCTGCGCTGGGTTAAAGGAAATAGATTTAATTATCTAAGACGCTCTTCGTATGGTTTGTTCTTTAGGCTAGGTATCATTTTGGTAACTCTACGTTGAACTCGTTCTAGCTTATTTATGTCTTTTTGGTAATAAGGGCACCAGCATTGAACGCAGTATTCCAGAAGAGGGCGGACTAAGGAATTGTAAAGGGTTAGGATAATGTCTTTGGATTTATGCTCAAATGACCTGCCTATAAAGCCAATTATTTTGTTTGCCTTCTTAACAACTTCTGAACATTGTTGACTCGGTTTTAGGTTACTCGATATTGTTACTCCCAGATCGGTTTCTCTGTTTACATTCTTAAGCTGAGTGCCATTCATCGAATAGTTTGCTTTCTCATTTAGGTATCCGATATGTAGTACTTTACATTTATCCGCATTGAAACTCATTTGCCAAATTTGGGCCCCATGTGACAATTTATCTATATTGTGTTGCATATCGTCAACTTGATCTTTTGAGAGTACGCTATTTGCAATTTTTGTATCGTCAGCAAATTTTGAGATTGTACAGGTGAGACCCTCATCTATGTCGTTGATGTAAATTAGAGAGATAATTGGTCCTAGTACCGATCCCTGGGGTACCCCGCTCATCCTTAGCTTCCTTTAGAACTCTAGGTGAGATTGTATCAGGTCCAGGTGTTTTATTTACCTTGAGTTTATCTAAACAATTCAATACTTCTCTCTCTGTAACGGTGATATTGCTTAGAACATCCGAATTATCAATCTGAATCGGCGATGGTGTAGGGATATCACTGTGGTCTTCTGTTGTAAAAACTGATGCAAAGAAGGTATTGAGGGCATTACTCATTTGTACTTCGTCTTTGGTGTATTCTCCATTTTCATCGACTAACGGTCCAACAGTTGAAGTAACTACTTTTTTCTTTCTGATATAACTATAGAATTCTTTCGGGTTTGTTTTACTTTGATTCGCAATATGAAACTCTAGTGTCTTTTTACTTTGCTTAATTAACTTTTTGGCTTTGCGTCGTAGCTCTACAAATTTCACCGGTTCTTCGTCATTTTGTGAGGATTGTAATCTATCATTAGCAATTTTTTTAGCAAGCAGGCAGTTTGAAATATCTTTATTCCACCATTTGGGCTTATTATTATGGCCTGGACGCCGTATTTTCGATGGTATGCAGTCATGCACTGCTTTTAGGTAAGTGGTTTCGAATAACTTCCAAGATGTATCTATGTCGTTATTGTTAATTAAAAAGCTCCAGTCAGTTTCTTTAAACATAGCTCTAAGTTTAGGAAAGTTTGCTTTCTTGAAATTAGGGACTTTTTCGATGCTACTATTTGGTTCGTTACTAGTAAACTTTAAAGTGAAAGTTATCGTACGATGGTCGCTGTTACTGAATTCATCACCAACATTCAAAATCTCTATTAATTCTTCTTTTGTTGCAAGTACAATGTCAAGAACGTTATTACCACGGGTCGGTGTTCGAACAAATTGATAAAGCGAACTCTCTTGCAAGTTCGTATTCAAGTCATGTCCGGAGTGTGAAGTAAGAGTATCGCCCCACTTGGTCACAGGTAAATTAAAGTCGCCAAAAATTACGGTATCTTGTCAGTTACTTACATCTGCAATTTGTTCGTAAATTTCTCGGTCAGTTTGCACTGATTGAGCTGGAGGTCTGTATATTAACGCAAATATTATTTGTGTACCTTTATTATTCTTTATTAGCACAAAAGATGTCTCGACGTTCACAATTTGAGGCTTTGACAAGAGGGTAGGGTTAAGACTTTCTTTGATATAAAGTAAAACGCCACCTCCATTTCGATTTATTCGGCTTTTCTCAAACATTACATAACCGGGAAGTGAATATTCTGCTAAAAAGTCTCTATCTTCTGTATTGAGCCAAGATTCTGTTATGCCAATCACATCATAATTTTCTGTAAACACTCGCTCCTCTAAATCTGAAAATTTATTGCGTATGCTACGAGCGTTTGCATAGAAAACCTTTAAATTTGTTATTTTAGAACTCACGGAACGCTCTTTAATGATATTGTTGGTACTTGTCGAATCTACATGTATGGTCATGGCTTTCCTCGGTCCTCGCTGTCTTCGGTCCTTATCGCTGGTGGTCCTCGGTTGCCTCTGTTTTTTGCTTGGCGTTGGATGATTTATGTCACTGCTGCTTCTTCTCGGATGGCGTTTTTTGATCCATGGCTGCGGACTGCTTCGTGTAGGAGACGACCCATGCGTGCTGAACCCACAGGATTTAGATGAGTGCCATCCTTGCGGAACAGAGTAGGCTGGTTATAGAAATTATCCCAGAGGTTGATGAATTCAACTTCTTCCTTCAGACACAAATATTTTAGTCGGCTATTTGTGCTGAAGGCCTTGTCGTAGAATTTGTCAGGTGCGTCGATCTTGGGGAGAATGCCTGAGATGATGATATTCCTTGACTTGTTTTTGTAGTGCTGGATCATCTTGCGATATTTCTCCATCAACTCTTCGGATCTGGTGCGCATGATGTCATTTGAACCAGCATGGATGACAAAATGGGTATTTTCGTTTGCATCCTTTGTGGTATCTTCGAAGGCTTCCACAATGTCGTCCAGTCCAATTCCTGGGATGCAAAATCTTTTTCGTCGATTTGGGACTCTATCGCAGAACTCTTCGACCTGTCCTCATCGGATGGAATTCCCAACGAGCCTGGTCTCTTCTGGTTCGTCTTCCATCTCTACCAAGATCTCAAATCTGTTTGACATTGTGACTTGTAGATGAGACCTTTTCTGCGTTGGTCGTGCACCGTTCCTCACTGGTGTAAATCCGGAAATCTGTGGTGGCGAGACTCTGCGTACAGGTCGGGGAGAGGAGTGGTTAGAACGGGGGCGAGGGGTTGGTACTCTTTGTGCTAGCAGGCTTCTTGCACGAGGAGTGGGGGAGAGACCAAGGTGAACAGGGCGGCTGTCCTGGTTTGATGTCGGCTCAGGTTCATCAGAAGCATCTGTTGCAGTGGCTACTGCAGGTGTTGGATTGTTGGCAGATGACATTGGGGCGGTGGTGGATGCTGGAGTTGAAACAATTGGAGTTAGTGATACTCCAACGTTGAGTGTTACAAATTCTTGGAGTGATGCCAGCTTCCTGGTGAGGGCATTGATCTTGTTGTGGGCTTCATCCAATTTTGCTGTCAAATCCTCTCGTTGCTGGCAGAGTCGGCAGACTTGTGGATCGGCAGGAGCAAACATGGAAGCACCAAACCTACCGGCGTAGTTGGTACAGGCACGAGGCATGGTGACGATCACATTCTTCAGATCACTTCACTCACTTTAAAACACTTAACTCACTTTAAAATTACTAAACTCACTTTAAAAAAACACTTATCTCACTTTAAAAACACTTAACTCACTTCACGTCACTTCACTTACATAAATAGGCCTAACCGAAAACAAACATTTTGAAATACGCACAAATAGGTTATCAGCGGTGATAGCCTAACCGAAAATAAAAACAAAACAAAAATAAATTTAAATACGCAGTGATAACCGAACCGAAAACAATTTTATTTTTATTTAAACAGGAATAGGCCACCAGGGGTGATAGCCTATCCTAACCGAAAAAAAAAATAAAAAAAAAAAAAAATTATGAAATACCTGTACGCATAAATAGGCCACCAGCGGTGATAGCCTAACTGAAAATTAAAAAATTTAAGTACGCAGAAATAGGTCACCAGGGATGATAGCCTAGACTAACCGAAAACAAAAATATCCGAAAACAAAAATTATGAAATACCGGTACGCAGAAATAGGCCACCAGCGGTGATAGCCTGACTGAAAATTTAAAAATTTAAGTACGCAGAAATAGGCCACCAGGGATGATAGCCTAGACTAACCGAAAACAAAAATAACCGAAAAAAAAAATTATGAAATACCGGTACACAGAAATAGGCCACCAGTGATGATAGCCTAACTGAAAATTTAAAAATTGAAGTACACAAAAATAGGCCACCAGGGATGATAGCCTAGACTAACCAAAAAACAAAAATAACCTAACCTTAAACAAATATATATATATAACAGAATATGTAACTAAATATACAATTCACAAAATAGAGATTATATAAAAAAAAAGTGTGACTGCACACAAGGGATTAATATACTGTGTCAACAGATGGACCTGGTGTCGCTGTAGCCTAGTAAAGCAGTAGCCTACTCTTTTTAGATACAAAAGTGTATCAGTCAAAGGTTACTACAAGATCGTGCAAGCAACAACTAAAATTACAGATATATATACAGTAGCTACAGTAGGATACTAAATACAATATCTACAAGAGTTAATAATAACAAACAGATTGGCTGGTTATAGGCTAGGCTAGGCTTGGGTTAGGTTAAAAGCTTGGCAGGTTGGGTTAGGCTAGGTTAGTTTGTACAAATACCACCCTTAGCTTAAAGTAAAATCAGTCTGAGGAGAAAAAGTCAAGAATATATCTAGGGGGAAAAGATAAATGAATACACTTAGATTTGGTAAAAAATTGGCTGGAATTTAATATGTATAATCCCCCCAAAAAGTTTGTTTACAAAATGGCGTCGGCGTTAGTCCCTGTAGGCAGGTTAGTTAGTAAACAATATTGTTTATTAGCAAATTAATATGCAAAGCTTTAGTTACGTACAAGGCAGTTAAATAGATACTTAGTACAGTAGGTAATGGGTAAAATTAGGGGGCTACGATTTTATATAAAATAGTAAGAGAGCGTTTGTTTACAAAACAAAACAAAACAATAGATGGTGCTAGTGGCACCCTGTCCGAGCAGGAGTCTTGTGATAAACACACAGTTTATCAGTCAATACACAGCGAAATATCGTGCAGTGTTACTTACCAAGCTACAGGATGGTTAAACGTGCTCTTAACCACCTTTCATGCACAAGAATGAAGAGGATGAGTAGTTAATACTCAAATTATGATCGATATCGTGAGAGCGTTGACAGAGCGTCTGCACCGTCTGGCGGTAGCGGAAGTGAAGTAGTGAAGATATGTGAGAGATGACTGTGTGTGAGAGAGGTGACTGTCTGTGTGTGAGAGTTGACTATGTGTGCATGTGAGAGTTGACTGTGTGTGAGAGTTGACTGTGTGTGAGAGTTGACTGTGTGTGTGAGAGAGGTGACTGTGTGTGTGTGTGAAAGTGAACTGTATGTGTAAGAGTTGAATGTGTGTGTGAGAGTTGACTGTGTGTGAGAGGTGACTATGTGTGTGGGAGGTGACTGTGTGTGTGTGTGTGTGAGAGTTGACTGTGTGTGTGTGAGAGTTGACTGTGTGTGAGAGTTGACTGTGTGTGAGAGTTGACTGTGTGTGTGAGAGGTGACTGTGTGTGAGAGTTGACTGTGTGTATGTGTGAGAGTTGACTGTGTGTGTGAGAGTTGACTTTATGTGTGTGAGAGTTGATTGTCTGTGTGAGAGTTGACTGTGTGTGTGAATGTTGACTGTGTGTGTGAGAGAGCTGACTGTGTGTGTGTGTGAGAGTTGACTGTGTGTGTGAGAGTTGACTGTGTGTGAGAGTTGACTGTGTGTGAGAGTTGACTGTGTGAGAGTTGACTGTGAGTGTGTGAGAGTTGACTGTGTGTGTGAGAGTTGACTTTGTGTGTGTGAGAGTTGACTGTGTGTGTGAGAGTTGACTGTGTGTGTGTGTGAGTTGACTGTGTGTGTGTGAGAGTTGACTGTGTGTGTGAGAGTTGACTGTGTGTGTGTGAGAGTTGACTGTGTGTGTGAGAGTTGACTGTGTGTGAGCATTGACTGTGTGTGTGTGAGAGTTGACTCTGTGTGTGAGAGTTGACTGTGTGTGTGTGAGAGTTGACTTTGTGTGTGAGAGTTGACTGTGTGTGTGTGAAAGTTGACTGTGTGTGTGAGAGTTGACTGTGTGTGAGAGGTGACTGTGTGTGAGAGTTGACTGTGTGTGTGAGAGTTGACTATGTGTGAGAATTGACTGTGTGTGTGAGAGTTGATTGTGTGTGTGAGAGTTGAATGTATGTGTGTGAGAGTTGACTCTGTGTGTGAGAGTTGACTGTGTGTGTGTGAAAGTTGACTGTGTGTGTGAGAGTTGACTGTGTGTGAGAGGTGACTGTGTGTGAGAGTTGGCTGTGTGTGAGTATTGACTGTGTATGTGTGAGAGGTGACTGTGTGTGTGAGAGTTGACTGTGTGTGTGGGAGTTGACTATATGTGTGTGTGTGAGAGTTGACTGTGTGTGTGAGAGTTGACTGTGCGTGTGTGAGAGTTGACTGTGTGTGTGTGAAAGTTGACTGTGTGTGTGAGAGTTGACTGTGTGTGAGAGGTGACTGTGTGTGAGAGTTGACTGTGTGTGTGTGAGAGTTGACTGTGTGTGAGAATTGACTGTGTGTGAGAGTTGACTGTGTGTGTGAAAGTTGACTGTGTGTGTGTGAGAGTTGACTTTGTGTGTGAGAGTTGACTGTGTGTGTGTGAAAGTTGACTGTGTGTGTGAGAGTTGACTGTGTGTGAGAGGTGACTGTGTGTGAGAGTTGGCTGTGTGTGAGTATTGACTGTGCGTGTGTGAGAGGTACAAAGGAGTACAAAGGAAATCAAGCAACAACAGATCTAGTGACCCTTCTAGGTTGCTTGTCCTCCAAAACACTGAGGATCAAGTGTCCAAACAGTGGTTTAGAGTGGGTAAGGGAACAT
The DNA here is from genome assembly GCA_032716605.1 of Paralithodes platypus. Taxonomy (NCBI): domain Eukaryota; kingdom Metazoa; phylum Arthropoda; class Malacostraca; order Decapoda; family Lithodidae; genus Paralithodes; species Paralithodes platypus. The sequence goes on along the minus strand of CM064489.1, from coordinate 34,202,922 downwards.
TGGAAAGGGAACTACTTCCCTGGAACTAATGTCCGTGGCAGGATTAGGAAGTTAGTAGGGGACAGATGGGTTAGTAACTGAGGGGGGGATAAAATAAAGTTATTCATTTACAAACGCAGTCAGTCGCGGGTTTGAAGCGAGATATTTGTCTAGGCGGAGTTTAAATGAATCAATGGTGATGCAGTCTATAACGTTTCGGGGAAGCCCATTCCACAAGTTGACAACTCGATTGAAGAAGAAATTCTTAGATTCGTGTGAGTTAAAAGATTTACCAATAATTTTGCAACCGTTTCCCCGCGTGTAATTAGATTGGTTGATAGTGAAGTACTTACTACAGTTCATATTGTCGATGCCTTTGATGATTTTGAACACTTGAATTAAGTCACCTCTTAATCTGCACTGGGTTAAAGGAAATAGATTTAATTCTCTAAGACGCTCTTCGTATGGTTTGTTCTTTAGGCTAGGTATCATTTTGGTAACTCTACGTTTAACTCGTTCTAGCTTGTTTATATCTTTTTGGTAATAAGGGCACCAGGATTGAACGCAGTATTCCAGAAGAGGGCGGACTAAGGAATTGTAAAGGGTTAGGATATTTTCTTTGGATTTATGCTCAAATGACCTGCCTATAAAGCCAATTATTTTGTTTGCCTTCTTAACAACTTCTGAACATTGTTGACTCGGTTTTAGGTTACTCGATATTGTTACTCCCAGATCGGTTTCTCTGTTTACATTCTTAAGCTGAGTGCCATTCATCGAATAGTTTGCTTTCTCATTTAGGTATCCGATATGTAGTACTTTACATTTATCCGCATTGAAACTCATTTGCCAAATTTGGGCCCAACATGACAATTTATCTAGATTGTGTTGCATATCGTCAACTTGTTCTTTTGAGTGTACGCTATTTGCAATTTTTGTATCTTCAGCAAATTTTGAGATTGTACAGGTGAGGCCCTCATCTATGTCGTTGATGTAAATTAGAAAGAGAATTGGTCCTAGTACCGATCCCTGGGGTACCCCGCTACTTACATTGGTCCATTTAGATGCCTTACCGTTTATGACTACTCTTTGCTTTCTGTCACTGAGCCAATTTTCTATCCATTTCAACACACCGTCTTGTATTCCATGCGCTTTTAGTTTTAGCAGTAAACGTTTGTGGGGAACTTTGTCAAAGGCCTTTTGAAAATCAAGGTATATAATATCTACAGCTTTACTCTCATCGTAGAGGTTGAGGATATAGTGGAAGAAGTCTAAGAGGTTTGTTAAACAGGAACGTTTTTTACGAAAGCCGTGTTGAGTATCTTTAAGTATGTTATTTTCCTCTAAGTGATTTACAAGTCTGTCTCGTATGACCGTTTCTAGCATTTTACATACAACTGAGGTTAAGCTAATTGGACGATAGTTACTGGGTAGGGATTTGCTGCCTTTTTTGAATATCGGTGTTACGTTGGCTAGCTTCCACTGATCAGGCATAGTTCCAGACTGCAAGGATTTATTGAATAGTAATGTCAGTGGTTTGGAGAGCTCATCCTTAGCTTCCTTCAGAACTCTAGGCGAGATTGTATCAGGTCCAGGCGTTTTATTTACCTTGAGTTTATCTAAACAATTCAATACTTCTCTCTCTGTAACGGTGATATTGCTTAGAACATCTGAATTATCAATCTGAATCGGCGATGGTGTAGGGATATCACTGAGGTCTTCTGTTGTAAAAACTGATGCAAAGAAGGTATTGAGGGCATTACTCATTTGTACTTCGTCTTTGGTGTATTCTCCATTTTCATCGACTAACGGTCCAACAGTTGAAGTAACTACTTTTTTCTTTCTGATATAACTATAGAATTCTTTCGGGTTTGTTTTACTTTGATTCGCAATATGTAACTCTAAGGTCTTTTTACTTTGCTTAATTAACTTTTTGGCTTTGCGTCGTAGCTCTACAAATTTCACCCGTTCTTCGTCATTTTGTGAGGATTGTAATCTATCATTAGCAAATTTTTTAGCAAGCAGGCAGTTTGAAATATCTTTATTCCACCATTTGGGCTTAGTATTTTGGCCTGGACGCCGTATTTTCGATGGTATGCAGTCTTGCACTGCTTTTAGGTAAGTGGTTTCGAATAACTTCCAAGATGTATTTATGTCATTATTGTTAATTAAAAAGCTCCAGTCAGTTTCTTTAAACATAGCTCTAAGTTTATGGAAGTTTGCTTTCTTGAAATTAGGGACTTTTTCGATGCTACTATTTGGTTCGTTACTAGTAAACTTTAAAGTGAAAGTTATCGTACGATGGTCGCTGTTACTGAATTCATCACCAACATTCAAATTCTCTATTAATTCTTCTTTTGTTGCAAGTACAATGTCAAGAACGTTATTACCACGGGTCGGCGTTCGAACACATTGATAAAGCGAACTCTCTTGCAAGTTCGTATACAAGTCATGTCCGGAGTGTGAAGTAAGAGTATCGCCCCACTTGGTCACAGGTAAATTAAAGTCGCCAAAAATTACGGTATCTTGGGAGTTACTTACATCTGCAATTTGTTCATAAATTTCTCAGTCAGTTTGAACTGATTGAGCTGGAGGTCTGTATATTAATGCAAGTATTATTTTTGTACCTTTATTATTCTTTATTAGCACAAAAGATGCGTCGACGTTCACAATTTGAGGTTTTTGACAAGAGGGTAGGGTTAAGACTTTCTTTGATATAAAGTAAAACGCCACCTCCATTTCGATTTATTCGGCTTTTCTCAAACGTTACACAACCGGGAAGTGAATACTCTGCTAAAAAGTCTCTATCTTCTGTATTGAGCCAAGATTCTGTTATGCCAATCACATCATAATTTTCTGTAAACACTAGCTCCTCTAAATCTGAAAATTTATTACGTATGCTACGAGCGTTTGCATAGAAAACCTTTAAATTTGTTATTTTAGAACTCACGGAACGCTCTTTAATAATATTTTTGGTTCTTGTCGGATCTACATTTATGTTCATGGCTGTCCTCGGTCCTCGCTGTCTTCGGTCCTTATTGCTGGTGGTCCTCGGTTGCCTCTGTTTTTTTCTTGGCATTGGATGATTTATGTCACTGCTGCATTTTCTCTGATGGCGTTTTTTTATCCATGGCTGCGGACTGCTTCGTGTAGGAGACGACCCATGCGTGCTGAACCCACAGGGTTTAGATGAGTGCCATCCTTGCGGAACAGAGTAGGCTGGTTGTAGAAGTTGTCCCAGAGGTTGATGAATTCAACTTCTTCCCTCAGACACAAATATTTTAGTCGGCTATTTGTGCTGAAGGCCTTGTCGTAGAATTTATCAGGTGCGTCGATCTTGGGGAGAATGCCTGAGATGATGATATTCTGTGTGACTGTGTGTGTGAGAGTTGACTGTGTGTGTGAGAGTTGACTGTGTGTGTGTGTGAGAGTTGACTGTGCGTGTGTGAAAGTTGACTCTGCGTGTGTGAGAGTTGACTGTATGTGTGTGAGAGTTGACTGTGTGTGTGAGAGTTGACTGTGTGTTTGTGAGAGTTGACTGTGTGTGTGTGTGTGAGAGTTGACTGTGTGTGTGTGAGAGTTGACTGTGTGTGTGTGAGAGTTGACTGTGTGTGTGAGAGTTGACTGTATGTGTGTGAGAGTTGAATGTATGTGTGTGAGAGTTGACTGTATGTGTGTGAGAGTTGACTGTATGTGTGTGAGAGTTGACTGTGTGTGTGTGTGAGAGTTGACTGTATGTGTGTGAGAGTTGACTGTGTGTGTGTGAGTGTTGACTGTGTGTGTGAGAGAGTTGACTGTGTGTGAGAGTTGACTGTGTGTGTGAGAGTTGACTGTATGTGTGTGAGAGTTGAGACTGTGTGTGTGAGAGTTGACTGTGTGTGTGTGAGTAGACTGTGTGTGTGAGAGTTGACTGTGTGTGTGAGAGTTAACTGTGTGTGTGAGTGTGAGAGTTGAGACTGTGTGTGTGAGAGTTGACTATGTGTGTGTATGTGGTGCGTGTATGACTGTATGTGTGTAGTACGAGAGGGCCTGTATTCTTGCGACAGCCACACCATGCATACAAATAGTTGATTCTGGGCTATGTGCGTGGTGGTGTCAAGTGTAGTACAAGGGAGTACAAAGGAAGGAGTACAAAGGAAATCAAGCAACAACAGGTCTAGTGACCCTTCTAGGCTGCTTGTCCTCCAAAACACTGAGGATCAAGTGTCCAAACAGTGGTTTAGAGTGGGTAAGAAAACATTGGAAAGGGAACTACTGCCGTGGAACTAATGTCCGTGGCAGGACTAGGAAGTTAGTAGGGGACATATGGGTTAGTAACTGAGGGGAGGATAAAATAAAGTTATTAATTTACAAACTCAGTCAGTCGCGGGTTTGATGCGAGATATTTGTCTAGGCGGAGTTTAAATGAATCTACGGTGCTGCAGTCTATAACGTCTCGGAGAAGCCCATTCCACAAGTTGACAACTCGATTGAAGAAGAAATTCTTAGATTCGTGTGAGTTAAAAGATTTACCAATAATTTTGCAACCGTTTCCCCGCGTGTAATTAGATTGGTCGATAGTGAAGTACTTACTACAGTTCATATTGTCGATGCCTTTGATGATTTTGAACACTTGAATTTAGTCACCTCTTAATCTGCGCTGGGTTAAAGGAAAAAGATTTAATTCTCTAAGACGCTCTTCGTATAGTTTGTTCTTTAGGGTAGGTATCATTTTGGTAACTCTACGTTGAACTCGTTCTAGCTTGTTTATGTCTTTTTTGGTAATAAGGGCACCAGCATTGAACGCAGTATTCCAGAAGAGGGCGGACTAAGGAATTGTAAAGGGTTAGGATAATGTCTTTGGATTTATGCTCAAATGACCTGCCTATAAAGCCAATTATTTTGTTTGCCGTCTTAACAACTTCTGAACATTGTTGACTCGGTTTTAGGTTACTCGATATTGTTACTCCCAGATCGGTTTCTCTGTTTACATTCTTAAGCTGAGTGCCATTCATCGAATAGTTTGCTTTCTCATTTAGGTATCCGATATGTAGTACTTTACATTTATCCGCATTGAAACTCATTTGCCAAATTTGGGCCCAATGTGACAATTTATCTAGATTGTGTTGCATATCGTCAACTTGTTCTAAAGAGAGTACGCTATTTGCAATTTTTGTATCGTCAGCAAGTTTTGAGATTGTACAGGTGAGATCCTCATCTATGTCGTTGATGTAAATTAGAAAGAGAATTGGTCCTAGTACCGATCCCAGGGGTACCCCGCTACTTACATTGGTCCATTTAGATGCCTTACCGTTTATGACTACTCTTTGCTTTCTGTCGCTGAGCCAATTTTCTATCCATTTCAACACACCGTCTTGTATTCCATGCGCTTTTAGTTTTTGCAGTAAACGTTTGTGGGGAACTTTGTCTAAATCCTTTTTGAAAATCAAGGTATATAATATCTACAGCTTTACTCTCATCGTAGAGGTTGAGGATATCGTGGAAGAAGTCTAAGAGGTTTGTTAAACAGGATTTTTTTTTACGAAAGCCGTGTTGAGTATCTTTAAGTATGTTATTTTCCTCTAAGTGAGTTACGAGTCTGTCTCTTATGACCGTTTCTAGCATTTTACATACAACTGAGGTTAAGCTAATTGGACGATAGTTACTGGGTAGGGATTTGCTGCCTTTTTTTAATATCGGTGTTACGTTGGCTATCTTCCACTGATCAGGCATAGTTCCAGACTGCAAGGATTTATTGAATAGTAATGTCAGTGGTTTGGAGAGCTCATCCTTAGCTTCCTTTAGAACTCTAGGCGAGATTGTATCAGGTCCAGGTGTTTTATTTACCTTGAGTTTATCTAAACAATTCAATACTTCTCTCTCTGTAACGGTGATATTGCTTAGAACATCCGAATTATCAATCTGAATCGGCGATGGTGTAGGGATATCACTGAGGTCTTCTGTTGTAAAAACTGATGCAAAGAAGGTATTGAGGGCATTACTCATTTGTACTTCGTCTTTGGTGTATTCTCCATTTTCATCGACTAACGGTCCAACAGTTGAAGTAACTACTTTTTCTTTCCGATATAACTATAGAATTCTTTCGGGTTTGTTTTACTTTGATTCGCAATATGTAACTCTAGGGTCTTTTTACTTTGCTTAATTAACTTTTTGGCTTTGCGTCGTAGCTCTACAAATTTCACCCGTTCTTCGTCATTTTGTGAGGATTGTAATCTATCATTAGCAAATTTTTTAGCAAGAAGGCAGTTTGAAATATCTTTATTCCACCATTTGGGCTTAGTATTATGGCCTGGACGCCGTATTTTCGATGGTATGCAGTCTTGCACTGCTTTTAGGTAAGTGGTTTCGAATAACTTCCAAGATGTATTTATGTTGTTATTGTTAATTAAAAAGCTCTAGTCAGTTTGTTTAAACATAGCTCTAAGTTTAGGAAAGTTTGCTTTCTTGAAATTAGGGACTTTTTCGATGCTACTATTTGGTTCGTTACTAGTAAAGTTTAAAGTGAAAGTTATCGTACGATGGTCGCTGTTACTGAATTCATCACCAACATTCAAATTCTCTATTAATTCTTCTTTTGTTGCAAGTACAATGTCAAGAACGTTATTACCACGGGTCGGTGTTCGAACAAATTGATAAAGCGAACTCTCTTGCAAGTTCGTATACAAGTCATGTCCGGAGGGTGAAGTAAGGATCTTGGTCACAGGTAAATTAAAGTCGCCAAAAATTACGGTATCTTGTGAGTTACTTACATCTTCAATTTGTTCGTAAATTTCTCGGTCAGTTTGCACTGATTGAGCTGGAGGTCTGTATATTAACGCAAGTATTATTTTTGATCTTTATTATTCTTTATTAGCACAAAAGATGTGTCGACGTTCACAATTTGAGGTTTTGACAAGAGGGTAGGGTTAAGACTTTCTTTGATATAAAGTAAAACGCCACCTCCATTTTTATTTATTCGGATTTTCTCAAACATTACATAACCGGGAAGTGAATACTCTGCTAAAAAGTCTCTATCTTCTGTATTGAGCCAAGATTCTGTTATGCCAATCACATCATAATTTTCTGTAAACACTAGCTCCTCTAAATCTGAAAATTTATTACGTATGCTACGAGCGTTTGCATAGAAAACCTTTAAATTTGTTATTTTAGAACTCACGGAACGCTCTTTAATAATATTTTTGGTTCTTGTCGGATCTACATTTATGTTCATGGCTGCCCTCGGTCCTCGCTGTCTTCGGTCCTTATTGCTGGTGGTCCTCGGTTGCCTCTGTTTTTTTCTTGGCGTTGGATGATTTATGTCACTGCTGCTTTTTCTCTGATGGCGTTTTTTAATCCATAGCTGCAGACTGCTTCGTGTAGGAGACGACCCATGCGTGCTGAACCCACAGGGTTTAGATGAGTGCCATCCTTGCGGAACAGAGTAGGCTGGTTGTAGAAGTTGTCGCAGAGGTTGATGAATTCAACTTCTTCCCTCAGACCCAAATATTTTAGTCGGCTATTTGTGCTGAAGGCCTTGTCGTAGAATTTATCAGGTGCGTCGATCTTGGGGAGAATGCCTGAGATGATGATATTCTGTGTGACTGTGTGTGTGAGAGTTGACTGTGTGTGTGAGAGTTGACTGTGTGTGTGTGTGAGAGTTGACTGTGCGTGTGTGAGAGTTGACTCTGCGTGTGTGAGAGTTGACTGTATGTGTGTGAGAGTTGACTGTGTGTGTGAAAGTTGACTGTGTGTTTGTGAGAGTTGACTGTGTGTGTGTGTGTGAGAGTTGACTGTGTGTGTGTGAGAGTTGACTGTGTGTGTGTGAGAGTTGACTGTGTGTGTGTGAGAGTTGACTGTGTGTGTGAGAGTTGACTGTATGTGTGTGAGAGTTGAATGTATGTGTGTGAGAGTTGACTGTATGTGTGTGAGAGTTGACTGTATGTGTGTGAGAGTTGACTGTGTGTGTGTGTGTGAGAGTTGACTGTGTGTGTGTGAGTGTTGACTGTGTGTGTGAGAGAGTTGACTGTGTGTGAGAGTTGACTGTGTGTGTGAGAGTTGACTGTATGTGTGTGAGAGTTGAGACTGTGTGTGTGAGAGTTGACTGTGTGTGTGTGAGTAGACTGTGTGTGTGAGAGTTGACTGTGTGTGTGAGAGTTAACTGTGTGTGTGAGTGTGAGAGTTGAGACTGTGTGTGTGAGAGTTGACTATGTGTGTGTATGTGGTGCGTGTATGACTGTATGTGTGTACTAAGAGAGGGCCTGTATTCTTGCGACAGCCACACCATGCATACAAATAGTTGATTCTGGGCTATGTGCGTGGTGGTGTCAAGTGTAGTACAAGGGAGTACAAAGGAAGGAGTACAAAGGAAATCAAGCAACAACAGGTCTAGTGACCCTTCTAGGCTGCTTGTCCTCCAAAACACTGAGGATCAAGTGTCCAAACAGTGGTTTAGAGTGGGTAAGAACACATTGGAAAGGGAACTACTGCCGTGGAACTAATGTCCGTGGCAGGACTAGGAAGTTAGTAGGGGACATATGGGTTAGTAACTGAGGGGAGGATAAAATAAAGTTATTAATTTACAAACGCAGTCAGTCGCGGGTTTGATGCGAGATATTTGTCTAGGCGGAGTTTAAATGAATCTACGGTGATGCAGTCTATAACGTCTCGGGGAAGCCCATTCCAAGTTGACAACTTGATTGAAGAAGAAATTCTTAGATTCGTGTGAGTTAAAAGATTTACCAATAATTTTGCAACCGTTTCCCCGCGTGTAATTAGATTGGTCGATAGTGAAGTACTTACTACAGTTCATATTGTCGATGCCTTTGATGATTTTGAACACTTGAATTAAGTCACCTCTTAATCTGCGCTGGGTTAAAGGAAATAGATTTAATTCTCTAAGACACTCTTCGTATGGTTTGTTCTTTAGGGTAGGTATCATTTTGGTAACTCTACGTTGAACTCGTTCTAGCTTGTTTATGTCTTTTTGGTAATAAGGGCACCAGCATTGAACGCAGTATTCCAGAAGAGGGCGGACTAAGGAATTGTAAAGGGTTAGGATAATGTCTTTGGATTTATGCTCAAATGACCTGCCTATAAAGCCAATTATTTTGTCTGCCGTCTTAACAACTTCTGAACATTGTTGACTCGGTTTTAGGTTGCTCGATATTGTTACTCCCAGATCGGTTTCTCTGTTTACATTCTTAAGCTGAGTGCCATTCATCGAATAGTTTGCTTTCTCATTTAGGTATCCGATATGTAGTACTTTACATTTATCCGCATTGAAACTCATTTGCCAAATTTGGGCCCAATGTGACAATTTATCTAGATTGTGTTGCATATCGTCAACTTGTTCTTAAGAGAGTACGCTATTTGCAATTTTTGTATCGTCAGCAAGTTTTGAGATTGTACAGGTGAGATCCTCATCTATGTCGTTGATGTAAATTAGAAAGAGAATTGGTCCTAGTACCGATCCCAGGGGTACCCCGCTACTTACATTGGTCCATTTAGATGCCTTACCGTTTATGACTACTCTTTGCTTTCTGTCGCTGAGCCAATTTTCTATCCATTTCAACACACCGTCTTGTATTCCATGCGCTTTTAGTTTTTGCAGTAAACGTTTGTGGGGAACTTTGTCTAAATCCTTTTTGAAAATCAAGGTATATAATATCTACAGCTTTACTCTCATCGTAGAGGTTGAGGATATCGTGGAAGAAGTCTAAGAGGTTTGTTAAACAGGAACGTTTTTTACGAAAGCCGTGTTGAGTATCTTTAACACCTTACGAGCGGCCTATGCGGTTTATTTATGTGTACCACACAGCGGGGTGTTTTTAGCCAAAATAGGGCTGTTTACGTGATCATTTTCATGCCTAAATAAGACCCAGAACGTAAAACAAGTACCTATCCCTGAAAGGGCATAAACAGAGCTTTCGAATGACACCATAACGATCCTTGTATGATGGATAGTTTTCTTGCAATAACCGTGCAACGCGAGTGCAAAAAGCAGGTAATTCGGTACTTTCAGTACATAATTGAGTATGTAGCGAGTGAGAGAGGGAGGAGGGAGCTGAGATTTGTGTCAGTAGGTTCGCCGCGGTGGTCTGGAGCAGTCATACGCTCGCTAGTCTCCTGCCACCACTTGTCTCTCTCTCTCAGCCAGATTACGTGCTGAAATTGCCACTCGAGTTATGTCGAGCGCCGCCACATAGTCCAGCTTTATTTAACTCGACTTATGTTGCTCGCCGCTAAATAAGGGTTATGTATGTTATTTTCCTCTAAGTGAGTTACGAGTCTGTCTCTTATGACCGTTTCTAGCATTTTACATACAACTGAGGTTAAGCTAATTGGACGATAGTTACTGGGTAGGGATTTGCTGCCTTTTTTTAATATCGGTGTTACGTTGGCTATCTTCCACTGATCAGGCATAGTTCCAGACTGCAAGGATTTATTGAATAGTAATGTCAGTGGTTTGGAGAGCTCATCCTTAGCTTCCTTTAGAACTCTAGGCGAGATTGTATCAGGTCCAGGTGTTTTATTTACCTTGAGTTTATCTAAACAATTCAATACTTCTCTCTCTGTAACGGTGATATTGCTTAGAACATCCGAATTATCAATCTGAATCGGCGATGGTGTAGGGATATCACTGAGGTCTTCTGTTGGAAAAACGGATGCAAAGAAGGTATTGAGGGCATTACTCATTTGTACTTCGTCTTTGGTGTATTCTCCATTTTCATCGACTAACGGTCCAACATTTGAAGTAACTACTTTTTTCTTTCTGATATAACTATAGAATTCTTTCGGGTTTGTTTTACTTTGATTCGCAATATGTAACTCTAGGGTCTTTTTACTTTGCTTAATTAACTTTTTGGCTTTGCGTCGTAGCTCTACAAATTTCACCCGTTCTTCGTCATTTTGTGAGGATTGTAATCTATCATTAGCAAATTTTTTAGCAAGCAGGCAGTTTGAAATATCTTTATTCCACCATTTGGGCTTAGTATTATGGCCTGGACGCCGTATTTTCGATGGTATGCAGTCTTGCACTGCTTTTAGGTAAGTGGTTTCGAATAACTTCCAAGATGTATTTATGTTGTTATTGTTAATTAAAAAGCTCCAGTCAGTTTCTTTAAACATAGCTCTAAGTTTAGGAAAGTTTGCTTTCTTGAAATTAGGGACTTTTTCGATGCTACTATTTGGTTCGTTACTAGTAAAGTTTAAAGTGAAAGTTATCGTACGATGGTCGCTGTTACTGAATTCATCACCAACATTCAAATTCTCTATTAATTCTTCTTTTGTTGCAAGTACAATGTCAAGAACGTTATTACCACGGGTCGGTGTACGAACAAATTGATAAAGCGAACTCTCTTGCAAGTTCGTATACAAGTCATGTCCGGAGGGTGAAGTAAGGATCTTGGTCACAGGTAAATTAAAGTCGCCAAAAATTACGGTATCTTGTGAGTTACTTACATCTTCAATTTGTTCGTAAATTTCTCGGTCAGTTTGCACTGATTGAGCTGGAGGTCTGTATATTAACGCAAGTATTATTTTTGATCTTTATTATTCTTTATTAGCACAAAAGATGTGTCGACGTTCACAATTTGAGGTTTTGACAAGAGGGTAGGGTTAAGACTTTCTTTGATATAAAGTAAAACGCCACCTCCATTTTGATTTATTCGGATTTTCTCAAACATTACATAACCGGGAAGTGAATACTCTGCTAAAAAGTCTCTATCTTCTGTATTGAGCCAAGATTCTGTTATGCCAATCACATCAATTTTCTGTAAACACTAGCTCCTCTAAATCTGAAAATTTATTGCGTATGCTACGAGCGTTTGCATAGAAAACCTTTAAATTTGTTATTTTAGAACTCACAGAACGCTCTTTAATAATATTGTTGGTTCATGTCGGATCTACATGTATGTTCATGGCTGTCCTCGGTCCTCGCTGTCTTCGGTCCTTATCGCTGGTGGTCCTCGGTTGCCTCTGTTTTTTGCTTGGCGTTGGATGATTTATGTCACTGCTGCTTCTTCTCGGATGGCGTTTTTTGATCCATGGCTGCGGACTGCTTCGTGTAGGAGACGACCCATGCGTGCTGAACCCACAGGGTTTAGATGAGTGCCATCCTTGCGGAACAGAGTAGGCTGGTTATAGAAATTATCCCAGAGGTTGATGAATTCAACTTCTTCCTTCAGACACAAATATTTTAGTCGGCTATTTGTGCTGAAGGCCTTGTCGTAGAATTTGTCAGGTGCGTCGATCTTGGGGAGAATGCCTGAGATGATGATATTCCTTGACTTGTTTTTGTAGTGCTGGATCATCTTGCGATATTTCTCCATCAACTCTTCGGATCTGGTGCGCATGATGTCATTTGAACCAGCATGGATGACAAAAAGGGTATTTTCGTTTGCATCCTTTGTGGTATCTTCGAAGCCTTCCACAATGTAGTCCAGTCTAGCTCCTGGGATGCAAAATATTTTTCGACGATTTGGGACTCTGTCGCAGAACTCTTCGACCTGTCCTCGTAGGATGGAATCCCCAATGAGCCTGGTCTCTTCTGGTTCGTCTTCCATCTCTACCAAGATCTCAAATCTGTTTGACATTGTGACTGGTAGATGAGACCTTTTCTGCATTGGTCGTGCACCGTTCCTCACTGGTGTAAATCCGGAAATCTGTGGTGGCGAGATTCTGCGTACAGGTCGGGGAGAGGAGTGGTTAGAACGGGGGCGAGGGGTTGGTACTGTTTGTGCTAACAGGCTTCTTGCACGAGGAGTGGGGGAGAGACTAAGGTGAACAGGGCGGCTGTCCTGGTTTGATGTCGGCTCAGGTTCATCTGAAGCATATGTTGCAGTGGCTACTGCAGGTGTTGGATTGTTGGCAGATGACATTGGGGCGGTGGTGGATGCTGGAGTTGAAACAATTGGAGTTAGTGATATTCCAACGTTGAGTGTTACAAATTCTTGGAGTGATTCCAGCTTCCTGGTGATGGCGTTGATCTTGTTGTGGGCTTCATCCAATTTTGCTGTCAAATCCTCTCGTTGCTGGCAGAGTCGGCAGACTTGTGGATCGGCAGGAGCAAACATGGAAGCACCAAACCTACCGGCGCAGTTGGTACAGGCACGAGGCATGGTGACGATCACTTTCTTCAGATCACTTTACTCACTTAAAAACACTTAACTCACTTTAAAAACACTAAACTCACTTTAAAAAACACTTATCTCACTTTAAAAACACTTAACTCACTTCAGGTCACTTCACTTACATAAATAGGCCTAACCGAAAACAAAAAAATTGAAATACGCACAAATAGGTTATCAGCGGTGATAGCCTAACCAAAAATTAAAACAAAACAAAATTAAATTTTAATACGCAGTGATAACCAAACCGAAATTGGTTTTATTTTTATTTAAACAGAAATAGGCCACCCGGGGTGATAGCCTATCCTAACCGAAAACAAAAATAACCAAAAACAAAAATCATGAAATACCGGTACGCAGAAATAGGCCACCAGCGGTGATAGCCTAACTGAAAATTTAAAAATATAAGTACGCAGAAATAGGCCACCAGGGATGATAGCCTAGACTAACCGAAAACAAAAATATCCGAAAACAATAATTATGAAATACCGGTACGCAGAAATAGGCCACCAGCAGTAATAGCCTAACTGAAAATTTAAAAATTTAAGTACGCAGAAATAGGCCACCAGGGATGATAGGCTTGACTAACTGAAAACAAAAATAACCAAAAACAAAAATTATGAAATACCGGTACGCAGAAATAGGCCACCAGCGATGATAGCCTAACTGAAAATTTAAAAATTTAAGTATGCAGAAATAGGCCACCAGGAATGATAGCCTAGGGCCCTAGACTAACCGAAAACAAAAATTATGAAATACCGGTAAGGTACGCAGAAATAGGCCACCAGCGGTGTTAGCCTAACTGAAAATTTAAAAATTGAAGTACACAAAAATAGGCCACCAGGGATGATAGCCTAGACTAACCAAAAACAAAAATAACCTAACCTTAAACAAATATATATATATAACAGAATATGTAACTAAATATACAATTCACCAAATAGAGATTATATAAAAATAAAGTGTGACTGTACACAAGGGATTAATATACTGTGTCAACAGATGGACCTGGTGTCGCTGTAGCCTAGTAATGCAGTAGCCTACTCTTTTTAGATAAAAAAGTGAATCAGTCAAAGGTTACTACACGATCGTGCAAGCAACAACTAAAATTTCAGATATATATACAGTAGGATACTAAATACAATATCTACAAGAGTTAATAATAAAACACAGATTGGCTGGCTATAGGCTAGGCTAGGCTTGGGTTAGGTTAAAAGCTTGGGAGGTTGGGTTAGGCTAGGTTAGTTTGTACAAATACCACCCTTAGCTTAAAGTAAAATCAGTCTGAGGAGAAAAAGTCAAGAATATATCTAGGGGGAAAAGATAAATGAATGCACTTGGGTTTGGTACAAAATTGGCTGGAATTCAATATGTATAATCCCCCCAAAAAGTTTGTTTACAAAATGGCGTCGGCATTAGTCCCTGTAGGCAGGTTAGTTAGTAAACAATATTGTTTATTAGCAAATTAATATGCAAAGCTTTACTTACATACAAGGCAGTTAAATAGATACTTACTACAGTAGGTAATGGGTTAAATTAGGGGCTACGATTTGATATAAAATAGTAAGAGAGCGTTTGTTTACAAAACAAAACAAAACAATAGATGGAGCTAGTGGCGCCCTGTCCGAGTATAAACACTGTCTTGTATAAACACAAAGTTTATCAGTCAATATACAGCGAAATATCGTGCAGTGTTATTTACTATGCTACAGGATGGTTAAACGTGCTCTTAACCACCTTTCATGCACAAGAATGAAGAGGATGAGTAGTTAATACTCAAATTATGATCGATATCGTGAGAGCGTTGACAGAGCGTCTGCAGCGTCTGTCGGTAGCGAGCGGAGTGATGAGGTACGTGTACTGTGAGGGTACGTGCTATACCTTGTTCCAAGTAAGTAGGCCAACACTCTAGAACATTAACCTCTATAACTCACGAACGACTAGTATTCAAGCTAATATTTCTACCATTTGGAAAGGGTCAGCCGGGGTATATGTATCGTAATGTATACAGCCCATTTGCTCTAGTTGGTTTTGAGTTACAGAGGTTAGGGTTCACGATATTTGACCTATGTATTTGGAATAGGGTATAGTATAGTTGACAAAGCTTGAACCTGGGGCATATGCTGTGGAGACCTGGCAGTATTTTCAGCGCGATTGTGTATTTTAGTCCTTTATTTAGGATAACGTTAGACGATTATATGCAGTTTGGGGAGGACCTATGTCATTCAGAGGGTTTATTGAGATCGTATTTACCCCTGTCAGTCCTAGAGGAAAATTATAAGCTTAAGAAAATCGTATTATGGAAACGGAAAATAGATGTGTCACTTAGAGTGATTATTGAGATCGCATTTACTCCTTTTAGTCCTAGAGGTAAATTAAAAGCTAAGACAAATCGTCCTATAGTACCCAAAATTAGATGAACATAACATCATCGTGCTGAAGGGGTTAACCACCATAGCAGGTTAATGCATGGTGACAATGGGAACAAACAGTCTTGCCCACTTCAAACAATATAATTAGAAAAGGGTTAACTCATAAGCTCATCTTAAAACTATTAACAAAACCATTAAGAGGAGATGGTTGTTTTTTCTGGCCCCCTTCTTCCTCATGATTAGCCCCTTTAGTTTTCAGATTATAAGACATTCGACCCAATAGTTTGGCAATTTTAAGACATTTCGCCCTATTTATTTGTCAATATTAACCCATAAACGGCAACCGTCCTCAATCGAGGTTTTTCTGGTACACTGCGACAGTCCGCAATAGATCCAGAGCATAAAATAACCTAAGAAAAATCCTCAGTGGCACTCAAAACAAAGGAATTTGTGATTAGGTAACATAATTCCTCTCCATTACTTGATACCACTCCTACATATGTGTCCCCCCCCCCCCTCCCCTTCCTTGTTGCCCCTCCTCAATTATCATCTATTTTTCCTCTTATTCCCCCTTCTATTGGGTAATTTTCAGCGCGAGTTTTCCCCTCCTGGTCTCTTTGACACGGTTGAGTCATCAAAAGATCCTTGCAGCACAGACTTCTAGTGTGAGGCCTCATTGTCGCTTGGGAGCTGGGAGAAAGAATATATACGCCCTCCCTGCTCTTGCCTCATGAATGAACCGGTCGGTCGGCATCAATACATCTTTTTCACCCCCCATATACTATTCCCACTTCTTTTATTGTTCTTAAATGTTCATAATTATGTTCATATTAAAATCAAATTGTCTATCACCTACCACACCTTCCCACTCTGAACCTGTTTTGGTGACTAAATGGCACTACGATAGGGCAGACTGGGAGTGTCTTCAAGGTTTCTTTATTGATATTCCCTGGACCTCTTTCTTTTCTAATGATGCACACTCCACCTTGAGCCACATACAAGATTTTGTAAAAATTGGAATGGAAACTTTTATTCCTCATCAAAAGTACAATAAAAGATCTAATTCACCTAAATGGTTTGACCATAATTGTGCTAGAGTAACTGAACAAAAAGCAATAGCCTACAATGCATACACAAGATCAAAAACACATGAAGCCTTTAATAACTTTAGAAACATCAGAAATCATGCCAAAACTGTATTAAATCTAACTAAATCAAACTTTCTCCACAAGCAGGCAAATAAACTTCTAAATAATCCAAATGATAACAAAATATTTTGGTCTACTCTTAACTCATTCAAATCCAACTTCACTACTGCTTCATCCATTCCACCATTAAAATCTCCGACTGGCAATCTTGTAAGTGACCCACGAGGTAAAGCTAACCTTCTTGCGGATATTTTCTCCACCAACTCAACCTTAGATGAAATTAATCAAGATGTCCCTGTACTTAATTTTAATTCGCCTGAAATTTCCTCACTTAAGATCCACACCAGACATGTCAAAACTATTTTGCAGAATCTCTCAGTAGATAAGGCTCCTGGTCCAGATGAAATTCCTCCAATAGTACTTAAGAATTGCTCCTTGGTGCTCGCTCCTGTATTGGCAAAATGTTTCCGTCTGTGTACTCATACCTCATGCTTCCCAGTACCCTGGAAAGAAGCAAACATCCATCCAGTTCCTAAAAAAGGTGCCTCTTCAGATCCATCAAACTACAGACCAATAGCTATAACTTCCACTCTTGGTAAAGTCTTTGAAATTATATTAAATAATCACATAATTAAGCATCTTGAGAATAATAAATTAATCAGTGATAGGCAATATGGTTTTAGACGATGTCGATCAACTGCAGACATTCTTTGCCTTCTTACGCATCAAATCAACCAAGCTACAGACCAACATGGTGAAACACATACAATAGCACTGGATATATCAAAGGCATTTGATAGAGTCTGGCATCAATCCTTATTGTCGAAGATGTCACACTACGGCCTTGCATCATTAGTTCCACTAATTTCATCTTATCTTCATAACAGAAAAATATGTGTAATGGTAGATGGCCTTTATTCTCAATTTCTCTCAATAAATGCTGGTGTTCCCCAGGGATCAGTTTTGATCAGTTTTGATTTCAGATATGAAATCAATGATTTCATATCTACCACTCATAATCCAATACATTCCTACGCAGATGACTCAACACTCCACAGTTCCTTCACATTTACCAATTCTTTCACCCAACCCGATCTTATCAATTCAAAAATAAACACTGCAATTTCTCTGAACCAGGACCTTTCTAGAATTAATGAATGGGGAAAAAAGAATCTAGTTTCCTTTAATGCACAGAAAACCAAGTATATTCAATTTTCTAACCGACAGAATCTCACGGACTCCCATATATTTTTTAATGATGTAAATATTCCCACTTCCCCTAGTATTGACATTCTCGGTGTAACATTAACTACTAACTTGAGCTGGACACATTATGTTAGAAGCATTGCTAAGAATGCCTCTAAAAAACTGGGACTCCTGTACAGAGTTCAAGAATTCTTCACTGACGAGCAGTTGGCCGTAATATATAAAAGTCATGTGCGTTCTCAGATGGATTACTGTTCACCTCTGTGGGGTGGAAGTGGAGTGGTTGCATTGAGGCAGTTGAACAAAATTCAAAATAAAGCTATTAGATTAATCAATAACCCTGCAATCACACAGGACCTTCCTACATTTTCCATACGAAGAAACGTTGCATCCCTTGCATTATTCTACAGATATTTTCACAGCAATTGTTCCGAGGAACTTGCTTCAATTGTGCCTCCTCTCCACATCTTTCCCCATAGAACTAGGGCAGCTGAGAGCGCCCATGAATTTACACATTCTCCTCCACAATGCAGAACTTCTGCTTATCAGAATTAATTTATCCCCAGAGCTACTACTCTTTGGAATTCACTTCTCTCGAATTGCTTTCCACAAACTTACAATCTACAAATGTTTAAATCCAGTTGTTACAAACATTTTATGAATGGAGGATGCCTTTAGGCACATGGACCTTTTTGTTTTATCTGTGTTTTCCTTCCTCCGTTCATTGTCTCTTAAAAAAAAAAAAAAAAAAAAAATAGGTGCATATGGATAAGTAATAATTACGTATATGCTACATTTGACGATTTTCGTCAGAATAGAACCAAATATCTTCGCTTGGCGGGAGTGTTTGAACTACCATGGCTATGCAACTTAGAGGTTAAAACGTTTGTGTAATTCAGTATTTGATATTTTCCTGGCGAGCGATAGCGACCCTGTAATTTAAGAGAAGTTGGGACATTTTTCTATTGAAAAATGTACAAATCTTTTTGAAAGGTGGATCTTGGGGATGTTATTATATTGTTTAAGCTTGATAGAAGACTTTGGGAATGTATAAAAAAAAAAATGCGCCCATCCCCCCTTAAATCTGGTCATTCATTCACAGCTCTTGTTCCAGGTTTTTGTCTTGGTACTGTACAGTCGTTTGCTCTTCTTTAGCACAGGTACAGCAACATTCCTCCCGGAAGGCATGGTATTTAGACACGTAAAATACAATAAAAAACCTTCCAGTACCATGAAACGTCTGAAAATTGGGAGATACATAGAAAGTAGCGGCATCTCTCCATACCATATCCTCCACTCCTGCCCCCCTATAAACCCCCACCCCCCATCCCTCCTGTTATCTTGCACAAGTTCTAGCAACTCATGGGTTAACTTTCATAAACATACCAAGTAAATTAACCATAGTCATGGGTTTTGCAGTATCTCTAAATAAGACACTAGTCTATCAATCCAAAGATCAGCTTAGTGTATTCAAGATAGCAACAAACGTCTTAAAGGGGAAACAATTGTTTATTGGTCGATATACATGCTGTATATATATATATATACTGTATATATTTATTATTTTTGTAGTTTCATCCCTAGACCTCCATCAAGCTTATAAAAACATCCCCAAGATTCCCCTTCACCATAAATCTATACACCTGGCCAAAGGCTGGTTCCTCGTAAATCACAGGTTCGTTATCGCTTACCAGGAAAAAATCAACAAGTAAGTGGCACGAAAGGTCTTAACTCATAAACTGCGAAGCTATGGTAGTTCAAACCCTTCCGCCAAGCGAAGGTATTTGGTTCTATTCTGACAAAAATCGACATAATACCATATACAGTATATAAATATCACTTATCCATATGCGCCTATTCTGCTTTTAAAATGAACATATGAACATTTAAGAGCAATAAAAGAAGTGGGAATAGCATTTGGGGGGAGAAAAAGACATTATTGCGGCCTCGTCGTATCATGAGGTGAGTGCCGGGGCAGCGTATATGCTTCCTCTCCGAGCTGTAGAGCAACACTGAGGCCTTGCACTAGAAGTCTCTCTACCTGCCTTCCCCGTGTTAAAGAGACCGCGTGAGGGAAATTCGCGCCGAAAATTACCCGATAAAAGGGGGAATAAGAGGAAAAATAGCTGATAATTGAGGAGAGGGGAGAATGGGGGGAAGGAGGGTGGGGGGGGGACACATATGTAGGAGTTTTAGGAAGTAATGGAGGGGAATTATCTCACCTAATCACAAATTGCTTTGTTTTGAGTACCACTGGGGTGTTTTAAAGTTTTTTTTTATGCTTTGGATATATTGAGGACGGTCGCAGTGCACCACTAAAACATTTATTGTCGACGGTCGCCATTTATAGGTTAATTTTGACATAGAAATGAGGTAAAGAGACCAAACTAATGGGCAGAATTAGCACCAAATGATCACGACAACTAAATCCATCAATTCTACTACCACCCACCCAAAGATTTCACCAACCACAACATTAACTCTATACATAGCTAACAAAAATAAACCCAATCATCACTACCACCAAGCAACCACCACATCACTACTACCACTACCACTACCACCACCGTCATCCCAACCAAGCATCACCATAAACACGTACACCTCAGCCAAGAAAACACCCTCTTTACCTAAGGCCCCTTGTGGCCACCCCAGAAACTAAAGTTGGGTTAGTAAGAAAGCGGAAAATAAAATGAGATTCTACACACGCAAGTTTTCTCCCAGCTTTTTCCCGAACTCTCATCTGACTACTTCAGAAATAATCTACCTAATATACTTCAATACCTAATATACAAATGCTCTACCTAATATACTTCAATACCTAATATACAAATGCTCTACCTAATATACTTCAATACCTAATATACAAATGCTCTACCTAATATACTTCAATACCTAATATACTTCAATACCTAATATACAAATGCTCTACCTAATATACTTCAATACCTAAAATACTTCAATACCTAATATACAAATGCTCTACCTAATATACTTCAATACCTAATATACTTCAATACCTAATATACAAATGCTCTACCTAATATACTTCAATACCTAATATACAAATGCTCTACCTAATATACTTCAATACCTAATATACAAATGCTCTACCTAATATACTTCAATACCTAATATACTTCAATACCTAATATACAAATGCTCTACCTAATATACTTCAATACCTAATACACAAATGCTCTACCTAATATACTTCAATACCTAATATACAAATGCTCTACCTAATATACTTCAATACCTAATATACTTCAATACCTAATATACAAATGCTCTACCTAATATACTTCAATACCTAATATACAAATGCTCTACCTAATATACTTCAATACCTAATATACAAATGCTCTACCTAATATACTTCAATACCTAATATACAAATGCTCTACCTAATATACTTCAATACCTAATATACTTCAATACCTAATATACAAATGCTCTACCTAATATACTTCAATACCTAATATACAAATGATAACCTTCAATTATCTCAAAAATTTGACACAACAACAATGTGGAACACAAATTGTCGGAAAATATCCCTTGCGTAAATCTGAATTAATCTTTCAGTACATTGGACCCAAATTGATTTTATTAGGGCTACCATTTTACAATTTTATTTAGATTAATAAAGGTAAAAGTAAAAGGATAAAAAGATCAATTGGAGAGCCCACAGAACAAACATATTTGGCTCATTTTAAGCCACTTCTGTTTGAGTCATGTGATAAGAGGCGCAATCATGTTTGTACACCACATATCTCGGCTTACATTTGTGTTGTGATAGACAAAACAAAGTCTTCTGGATTCTTCTAACAGGGTGAAGCTAGGAGCTCAATATATATACTAAGTCAAATACAAGGTGAGTTATACAATTACTACAAGACAACGATATATTTACTCATAAATAACATCTCATAAACTGAGACGTTATACGTAGAATCAAATAGTGATCAGGTAAAACAAGTAACACTATGATTTTATCTTTGCATGAGTTAGGGCAAGTAATTAGGTGGGTGCTTTGACTAAATGTTTACATCAAATCAGATTTGAGGTAATCGTGGAACTAAATCTTTCCGTGAGTTCATAGACTCTAACAAGTATTTACATGAAATACAACAATATTATTTCAATCAACTTACACAATTATATAACACTAGCAGGGGTACCCGGCATTGCCCGGGTAATCACCATAATCACCATCACTACTACCACCACTACTACTACCATAATCACCATCATCAATCACTACTACCACAATCATCACAATACTACTACTACCATAATCACCGGCCTCGACCTCCCTGTGCCTCATTAAACGGCGATCTCGATTTCGGCCGCTAAATGACCTCCGATTTTGGATCTGACCTCATCCGTACCCCCATTTTGGGGGGGCTGCGAACAACTTTCGTTCCATACACCTTTTCGATCGGAGGCCTCCTTGTGCCAAATTTTTCAATTTGTTTTCAAATTCGGCCTCGAAACGACCTCCGATCGTGGCCTCGCCCCCTCTATGACCTGACCCAGGTCAATTTTTTTTTTTTTTTTTTTTTTTCTATATTCCAACTTACTTCCTCTCGGGCATAGGCTGAGAGCCTTAACATTCACCGCTTTACAATGAACAGTGAAGCCCGTGAGGTCTTGTTCCAGTCTAGGGAGTGAGACATGTGAAGCACGTAGAGTACAACGAGCACCTGTCATCTTGCCTTCACATGAGGCAAGGTGCTCACTCATGGCCCTAAACGACTCCATCTCTGAAGCTACCTCGTTCCCGTGCTTCACTGTCTCACTCCCTACACTCGGACTCCCACACTTACACACACACAACGCCACCTGTTGAGCAGATAACTCACCAGGCATTGCACCCCTATAGCATATTTTGAATATGGGAATATTCATACAGTGCTATTTAATCAGGGAACAATGAGGGTATTTTATTGACGTTTCGGTGGGCTTTGTGGTAATGCACTGATACTAGGTGCAGCACAAATTCCATCCCAATAATATCTTCCCATTGATACATCGAGATTTGAACCCGGGACCTTTGGATTACCAGACCAGTGGCAAGACCACTCCAATGCAAAGTTTCAGTTCCCCAGGTCCAAAACTGCGGCCGCCTATTAAGAACAGACACACACACACACAGACAATCGCAAATATTATATAGATAGAAATGTTTTTTACGAATACATTGAGGTTTGGTGTCTATAGACTAATAATTAATAGACAATTCTCTCAGTTTGTCCCTGCGTCTCACTGAAGATACTTTTTCTTTTACTTGCCTGATATTCTATGTTTCGACCGCGAGGGACAGTAACTATAATACATAATCACTTAATACAAGGATTCACGTCATATATTGGTTTTCACAATTAAATCCAGCTACTAAATGTCTTTAGTTATGTTGATACCAGAACGTCCAACTATAGCCATAGGAGTGGATAAAAACACCAACTGAGGAAGAGCACTTTATTGACAACATTTCTCAGATAGCTTCATCAGGTCACTCAGTCCTGATGAAGCTATCTGCAAAACGTTGTCAATAAAGTGCTCTTCCTCAGATGGTGTTTTTTATCCATTCTGTCTACTTTTCAAGTACCACTCAACAGCCATAGGAGTATTTGAATAGGGGATGTCAAAGATAAATTTGTGTGCAGTGGTTTCCTAAAGGAGATAACGTTAGCACCAGTGGCGGATTTAGGGGGGGGGGGGGGTAGGACATGGCCTAGGGCCCCGCGCCTCCAAGGGTCCTGCGCCTCCAAGGGTCCCGCGCCCCCAAGAGGCCCACACCTTGGCCTGGAATTTAAAAAAAAATAAAAAATTAAAAATAAAAGTTGAATTCACAGCAGTTTTAATTTTTGGTTATTATTTTGTTGTCATTATGACTTATAGAACATACAATAATGGGTATTAACCCCTTACGAGCGGCCTAGGTGGTCTATTTGACCGTACCGCCCAGCAGTTTTTTTTTACCCTAAATAGTGTTGTATACGTGATCATTTTCATGCCTAAATAAGACCCAGAGCATAAAACAAGTATATATCCCTGAAAGGGCGTAAACAGAGCTTTCCAATGACACCTGAACCATCCTTGTACAACCACTGGTTCTCTTGCAACGATCGTGCAACACGAGTGCAAAAACCCTGTAATTAGGTAATTTCCCTACATAATTCCCTGTGTAGCGAGTGTGAGAGGGGAGGGAAGGGTGGGATTCACTTCAGTTGGTCCACCACGGTGGTGGTGAGCGGTCATACAGTTGCTAGGCTCCTCACACCGCTCAGCTCTCTCTCTCAGCAACATTACGTGCTGAAAATGGCGCACAACATAAGTTGTGAACCGCCACTTAGTCCAAATTGATTTCACACGACATAAGTTGCGCGCCGACAGTTAAGGGTTAAATGTATAATGGTTGCGTTACATTTATTTTAAAACAGTAAAATGCGTAATCCGTTTACCTGGTAGAAGAAAACATTTAGTTATCCCTGATAATAACATAGTCATGTTATAAGTTATTAAATTCAAAAGTTCACGTAGCCTCGAATGTTACTGGCGTTTGGTAAACAGAACTGACCGAGCAGCTGGGCTGAGAAGATATGAATGGATGTTTTGTTAACATTATATTATTGATTATTGGGAATCTAGGAATCTCTCCTCAATTTCTCTCACCGATCCTCACTTATAAATACCCGTTGATTTTTTTTTTTTTTTTTTAAGAGACAATGAACGGAGGAAGGAAAAACACAGATAAAACAAAAAGGTCCATGTGCCTAAAGGCATCCTCCATTCATAAAATGTTTGTAACAACTGGATTTAAACATTTGTAGATTGTAAGTTTGTGGAAAGCAATTCGAGGGAAGTGAATTCCAAAGAGTAGTAGCTCTGGGGATAAATGAATTCTGATAAGCAGAAGTTCTGCATTGTGGATTAAGTGGTTATGTTACTGGCACTGTCTATGTCTTGTATTTTTGCTAAACCTATTATAATTGATGGGTAGTCTATGGATAGTAGGCGCCGCTATAGCACAGAGCTCGGCACGCTCGTTTCCTAGCCCAGACGAGATTTAAGAGGAGCAGATAGTTCCCGTAAGTGGAGGTGCAAGTTTGTATGCCTAGGTCTATGGAATCCAGACCCATGCTAATCAATCTCCTTAGTCCTTAGGCTGTTTGCCTACATTAGCTTAACTCATTCAGTACCAGTGCCATCCTTTTTTCTTTTTGTTTGGCTTCTTTTAGACGATTCTATTATATTACAAATTTATATTAGCCTATATATCAATATACATTTAATCAATATATATATATATATATTTGTTTTTTCTATGTGATTGAGGGAGGCAAAAGGCAGAACTGCCTATAGCGAGTGCCTCCCCCATAGTTGAAAGAGTGACAGGGCCAAAATCAAGGGACGTTCGAGCCAAAATGCCTGGACACACGGAGTTTAAAGCAATTTAAGTCATAGGAAGAGGGAAAGACTGATTCTGGGAGAGAGTTCCAGAGCTCAGCTGTTGAGTAGAAGAAAGACTGAGAGTAACGTTTCACTCTCGGGTTGGAGAGTTGCACAGAGTAGGGGTGGGATTGAGTTGCAAGTCGGGTACCACGTGCCCTACGTAAAGGAGGTGGTATACACAGGGAAAGCTCTGAGGAACACTGATTATTATAGTAGCGATAGAATAGCGAGAGAGATGCAACATTGCAGCGGAGACAGAGAGATGGCAGAGAGTTGGTGAGTGGACGGGAGTTGATACGAAAGGCCTTCCTTTCAATTTTGTCTAGGAGAGCGATGTGAGAGGAACCTCCCCACACATGTGAATAATACTCAATACAAGGATGCACTATGCCCCTGTACAGAGCAAGAAGCTGTGCAGGGGAAAAGAACTCCCTAAGGCGGTTGAGCACACCCAGCTTCTGGGAGGCTGCCTTAGCAGGACTGGTAATATGGTCCTTCCAACTGAGAGCAGAAGAAAAAGAGACACCAAGAATATTGAGAGAAGATGAAGGATTGATTTTTGTATTGTTGAAGAATAAAGGATAGTCCGCTGGGAGTTCCTTACGGGTAGATAGATGGAGAAATTGGGTTTTGGAAGCATTAAAGGTATCAAGGTTTTCTCCGCCCCAATTGGAGATGGTATATAATTATATATATACAATCTATATAATATAGGCTAGTATACTATTTTTTTATGAAAACTAATTTTGTCTAGCCCATTTTCCAATCACTTACAATACCGTCTTGCATTAAGCTAAGTAGAAAGGTAATAAGTTACTATTATAGTTTGTAGTCTTGGGCAGTAGTTTACAATTTAAAGGTGGTTTTATCATGCTAGTCTAAAGATAAATATAATTGGGAATGCGATCATGCCTTCGTCTTCAGCAACTCATTATAATTTATATGACATAATGTCAATGACAATTTTCACATTGAAAACTTGATCAAAGTAAAATATAAATGATTTTCTATATTTCTCAGAAATTCAACGCCTCATTCGGCAAAACCAAAAACTGATTAACAGATTATTCTTAACAGTTGCACTTCGGACGGTCTCGAACCACATCCCTTAATTACTGTATAGTTGTTTCTCTTGTTGTTGGACAGTCTCAGACCACATCCTTTAATTTAAGTGCTGTAGAGGTGTTTCTCTTGTTGCTAGTCTTGGACCTAGCTAGTGAGCATCAAGCCTCTCGGGGATAGTTGTAGCTAGTCTCGAACCTAGCTGGTGAACAACGAGCCTCACAAGTGGTGCTAATCTCAAACTTAGCTTGGGAGCAATGGGCTTCATAAGTGTTGCTAGTCTGGAACTTAGAGGTAAGCATCAGGCCTCACAGGTTTTTGACCAAACAATAGGGATTGTTCTGATACCTCTGCATGGTTAGCTGTGATAGTGTCCACTTTTGTTGTGTTCTTCTGGTCGATGGTGTTGAGGGTGAAAAGGGCGATCTCGGACTCTAGTTCTACCTGTGGGCTGGTGGAAGCCATCTTGGGTTGGAGGTTGGTGGCACGGGTGCCGTTCCAGGTGAGAACAGTGTTGTGGCTCTGTTGTGGTGGTGTTTATGTCATTCTGTACAGGGTGCTGGTGGGGTGGCGATGAAAGCAATTCTTATTGTTTGCATATTAATTTGCTCAATGACGCTATATGGAATTAACACAAATAGTAAGGATTTAAAATCACATTGGCAAGATTTATTTAGTGTCCACTATGACCAATATCTAGCCATCGATCAATCATATCAGACAATGTCCGACATTATAGGTATCTGTGGCCTCACCTATTAACTTTCCGCCAATAACACCTCCCTTCTAATTTGTTTAACCGTGTCTAACGATAGCCATAATAATATAGCATCATGATGCTCAAAGAGATGAACCTACGGGTATTACGGGAGAGAGAGAGAGAGCAACAAATTAAGATCAGTAACATTGAAATTGTTTGTGTGCAGCAATACGGGAAGCAATAATTGTCGGCACGGGAGCTACACAGACTACACAAATTTTGCGGTCTCTGTTAGGCAGTCTTGAAACAATAGTCCGTTTTTAGCCGACGGTAAATTCAATCCCTCATTATTTGAGTTCTCGATAGTTACTGTAAACAAATTTAACTAATCTGTCTTTACTTAATGACAAGTGTTCACAACTAGCAACATATGTCACCAACAAAATGGTTGTGATAGGTGAATAATAATAATGAAAACATGGCAATTTACAGTCAGCTGAAAAAAGAAAAAATTATGGATGATATATGACCATAGCCCATAACATTTGCATTTCAGAAGTTTGAGGAGTCAGAACTGTCCATAATATTTGTCCTAGAGTCTACAGTTGCTACGATTCCACTTGAGTCTGCATCTAACCCAAATGTGACAAGGCACGTCTACATAATGTACCAAGAGCTTCAGTGTTTACCTTTAAAGACTTCGAAGATTCAAATGAGTGTATATATATATTATTGCTTATGACAGTTAAATGAGTGTATATATATTATTGCTTATGACAGTTAAATGAGTGTATATATATTATTGCTTATGACAGTTAAATGAGTGTATATATATTATTGCTTATGACAGTTAAATGAGTGTATATATATTATTGCTTATGACAGTTAAATGAGTGTATATATATTATTGCTTATGACAGTTAAATGAGTGTATATATATTATTGCTTATGACAGTTAAATGAGTGTATATATATTATTGCTTATGACAGTTAAATGAGTGTATATATATTATTGCTTATGACAGTTAAATGAGTGTATATATATTATTGCTTATGACAGTTAAAGGCAATGATAGTAATACAGATTGAAGGAGAAAATACGTGCTTGGGAAACTTAAGGGGAGACTGACCGTTTGTTTGGTCTATTAATTCATTTATTCATATATTTTGTTTAGTTTCCTCCCTAGACATCCATCAAGCTTAGAAAAACCCCTCCTTCAAGATAAATTTGTACATTTTTCGGTAGAAGAATTTCCCGGCCGAAGGCCGGTTCCTCTTAAAATTGCAGGCTCGCTATCGCTCGCCAGGACAAAATCGACACCTAAATGGCATGAAAGGTCTTAACATTGACAACGAAATGGGGTGACAGGTGTTAAAATCGCCAAACTAATGGGCCGAACGTCTAATAATCTTAAAACTAGTGGGGCTAAGCATTATGGAAGATGGGGTCCAGAAAAACGGTCTGCCTCCCCTTAATATATATATATATATATTACTATATTGTTTCTACATTTAATTGTGTTTTGATAATTCGTGTTTATACATATACTGTAATATAATTGCAATATGGAACTGTAGGGCCAATCTACTTTCATGAGTCAGCCTGAAAATTATGTCATTGGCGTTATTTATTTATGTCCACGTCAGGAAGGTCATAATTATTAGAATGATGGCACTGCCCCCCCCCCCCCATTTCCATCACTACCACTACCAAACTCCAGAGTACACTGTAAACATCAAAGTTATAATAAAGGAATGAACAAGGTATATATAATTGTTGGAACGATAATGGTGATTTAACATTTGCTGTATTAGTTGGGTACATTATCATCAGTATATCTTTATATGAAGATGTATGTGAACACAGTAGTTATCTTGTGTATACCCATTATTTGTTACAGTACAATAATTATCAACTCTGCGTAAGCAGAGTTTGGTATCGCCCCCCGTATAGTGGGTACCACACAAACAAAATTCTGTCGTCGTCGTCGTCGTCGTCGTCCGTCTGTCTCGGAACTCCTCCTAGACCGTTGGACAGATTTTCACCAAATTTCACACAAACATTTGTTGCGTGAATGCGAACGTCAGACAAAAAAGATTTTTTGAATTTATGCAATAGTTATGATTTTAGGTCCAAAATATGGTTTAACCCAAAATCTGGTTTTACTCCCCCCCCCCCCCCACCCAGGACACCCCCCCTCGGACTCCCCCCCCCCCCCCAGCAATGAATGCGTTCTGGGGGCGAAAACATCTCGCTACACATTTGCTAGGTTAAGTTAGTTTAGTTGGCATTAGAAGTGATGGTAGTAATAGTGGGATTGATGGTGATAATAGTGATGATGGTGATAATAGTAGTGATGATGGTTGTAGTTATATTGATGATGACAGTAGTGATGATGATGACAGTAGTAGATATGATGTAGTGACGATGGTGTGAGTATTAGTGATGATGGTGAGTAGTAGTGATGATAGTGAAAGTTTTTGTGATGATAGTGAAAGTTTGTGTGATGATGACAATAGTTGTGATGATGAAGATCATAGTAATGGTGATGATGGCAGTAGTAGTGATGATGGTGACAGTAGGATACATGATGGTAATACTTGTGACAGTAGTAATGATGATGGTTAAAGTAGTAGTATTGATGTTAACAGTAGTAATGATGATTGTAAGATGGTGGTGATGATAGTAGTAATGATGGTTGATAGTTGTAGTATCAATGATGATAGTAGTGATTAAGATGATAGTGACAATGGTGACAGTAGTCATGATGATTGTGGCAGTTGTAGTGATGATGGCAGTAGTAGTGATGATGGTGATTGTGATTGATGATGGTATTGGTAGTGATGATGGTAACCCATCGCAGAGTTGGGTATGCCGTTTTGATTTTGGGCAAAACGGCACGTCTACTTTATATTAGTTGTGTTACAAGTTTAATATATCATCTCTTATCATCGATATGATTTTGAATAACTGTATAAAATGGACAATGGATTTAAAGATACTATAATTTTCTGTAGAGAGAGAGAAAGCAATTGCAATAAAGCAGGATCAAAAGTATTGAAATTGGTGGGGCGCAGTGCTGGAAGCAAATGTCAACTTATTTGTATTGCTGTGAAACCCATAATAGTGTGGTGGTGGTGGGGGGTGGGGGGGGGGGGGGTGATAGTGGTAGTTCGGTGGTGATTGTAGTAGTTGTAAAGATATTGGTGGTTGTGGTAGTGAGAGTGCTGGTGCGTGTGGAGATACTGTAGTATATAATGGTGGTTGTAGTGGTAGTGGTAATATTGGTTGTGGTGAGGATGGTGGTGGTTATGGTAGTGATAGTACTGGCACGTGTGGAGATACTGTAGTTTATATTATGGTGGTTGTAGTGGTAGTGGTAAAATTGGTTGTGGTGAGGATGGTGGTGGTTATGGTAGTGATAGTACTGGTACGTGTGGAGATACTGTAGTTTATATTATGGTGGTTGTAGTGGTAGTGGTAATATTGGTTGTGGTGAGGATGGTGGTGGTTATGGTAGTGATAGTACTGGTACGTGTGGAGATACTGTAGTTTATATTATGGTGGTTGTAGTGGTAGTGGTAATATTGGTTGTGGTGAGGATGGTGGTGGTTATGGTAGTGATAGTACTGGTGCGTGTGGAGATACTGTAGTTTATATTATGGTGGTTGTAGTGGTAGTGGTAATATTGGTTGTGGTGAGGATGGTGGTGGTTATGGTAGTGATATTACTGGTATGTGTGGAGATACTGTAGTTTATATTATGGTGGTTGTAGTGGTAGTGGTAATATTGGTTGTGGTGAGAATGGTGGTGGTTATGGAAGTGATAGTACTGGCACGTGTGGAGATACTGTAGTTTATATTATGGTGGTTGTAGTGGTAGTGGTAAAATTGGTTGTGGTGAGGATGGTGGTGGTTATGGTAGTGATAGTACTGGTACGTGTGGAGATACTGTAGTTTATATTATGGTGGTTGTAGTGGTAGTGGTAATATTGGTTGTGGTGAGGATGGTGGTGGTTATGGTAGTGATAGTACTGGCACGTGTGGAGATACTGTAGTTTATATTATGGTGGTTGTAGTGGTAGTGGTAATATTGGTTGTGGTGAGGATGGTGGTGGTTATGGTAGTGATAGTACTGGTACGTGTGGAGATACTGTAGTTTATATTATGGTGGTTGTAGTGGTAGTGGTAATATTGGTTGTGGTGAGGATGGTGGTGGTTATGGTAGTGATAGTACTGATACGTGTGCAGATACCGTAGTTTATATTATGGTGGTTGTAGTGGTAGTGGTAATATTGGTTGTGGTGAGGATGGTGGTGGTTATGGTAGTGATATTACTGGTACGTGTGGAGATACTGTAGTTTATATTATGGTGGTTGTAGTGGTAGTGGTAATATTGGTTGTGGTGAGGATGGTGGTGGTTATGGTAGTGATAGTACTGGTACGTGTGGAGATACTGTAGTTTATATTATGGTGGTTGTAGTGGTAGTGGTAAAATTGGTTGTGGTGAGGATGGTGGTGGTTATGGTAGTGATAGTACTGGTACGTGTGGAGATACTGTAGTTTATATTATGGTGGTTGTAGTGGTAGTGGTAATATTGGTTGTGGTGAGGATGGTGGTGGTTATGGTAGTGATAGTACTGGCACGTGTGGAGATACTGTAGTTTATATTATGGTGGTTGTAGTGGTAGTGGTAATATTGGTTGTGGAAAGGATGGTGGTGGTTATGGTAGTGATAGTACTGGTACGTGTGGAGATACTGTAGTTTATATTATGGTGGTTGTAGTGGTAGTGGTAATATTGGTTGTGGTGAGGATGGTGGTGGTTATGGTAGTGATAGTGCTGATACGTGTCGAAATACAGTAGTCTATATTATGGTGGTTGTAGTGGTAGTGGTAATATTGGTTGTGGTGAGGATGGTGGTGGTTATGGTAGTGATAGTACTGGTGTGTGTGGAGATACTGTAGTTTATATTATGGTGGTTGTAGTGGTAGTGGTAATATTGGTTGTGGTGAGGATGGTGGTGGTTATGGTAGTGATAGTACTGGTACATGTGGAGATACTGTAGTTTATATTATGGTGGTTGTAGTGGTAGTGGTAATATTGGTTGTGGTGAGGATGGTGGTAGTTATGGTAGTGATAGTACTGGTGCGTGTGGAGATACTGTAGTTTATATTATGGTGGTTGTAGTGGTATTGGTAATATTGGTTGTGGTGAGGATGGTGGTGGTTATGGTAGTGACAGTACTGGTACGTGTGGAGATACTGTAGTTTATATTATGGTGGTTGTAGTGGTAGTGGTAATATTGGTTGTGGTGAGGATGGTGGTAGTGATAGTACTGGTACGTGTGGAGATACTCTAGTTTATATTATGGTGGTTGTAGTGGTAGTGGTAATATTGGTTGTGGTGAGGATGGTGATGGTTATGGTAGTGATAGTACTGGTACGTGTGGAGATACTGTAGTTTATATTATGGTGGTTGTAGTGGTAGTGGTAATATTGGTTGTGAGGATGGTGGTGGTTATGGTAGTGATAGTACTGGTACGTGTGGAGATACTGTAGTTTATATTATGGTGGTTGTAGTGGTAGTGGTAATATTGGTTGTGGTGAGGATGGTGGTGGTTATGGTAGTGATAGTACTGGTACGTGTGGAGATACTGTAGTTTATATTATGGTGGTTGTAGTGGTAGTGGTAATATTGGTTGTGGTGAGGATGGTGGTGGTTATGGTAGTGATAGTATTGGTGCGTGTGGAGATACTGTAGTTTATATTATGGTGGTTGGTGTGGTAGTGGTAATATTGGTTGTGGTGAGGATGGTGGTGGTAATGGTAGTGATAGTACTGGTGCGTGTGGAGATACTGTAGTTTATATTATGATGGTTGTAGTGGTAGTGGTAATATTGGTTGTGGTGAGGATGGTGGTGGTTATGGTAGCGATAGTACTGGTGCGTGTGGAGATACTGTAGTTTATATTATGGTGGTTGTAGTGGTAGTGGTAATATTGGTTGTGGTGAGGATGGTGTTGGTTATGGTAGTGATAGTACTGGTATGTGTGGAGATACTGTATTTTATATTATGGTGGTTGTAGTGGTAGTGGTAATATTGGTTGTGGTGAGGATGGTGGTGGTTATGATAGTGATAGTACTGGTACGTGTGGAGATACTGTAGTTTATATTATGGTGGTTGTAGTGGTAGTGGTAATATTGGTTGTGGTGAGGATGGTGGTGGTTATGGTAGTGATAGTACTGGTGCGTGTGGAGATACTGTAGTTTATATTATGGTGGTTGTAGTGGTAGTGGTAATATTGGTTGTGGTGAGGATGGTGGTGGTTATGGTAGTGATAGTACTGGTGCGTGTGGAGATACTGTAGTTTATATTATGGTGGTTGTAGTGGTAGTGGTAATATTGGTTGTGGTGAGGATGGTGGTGGTTATGGTAGTGATAGTACTGGTGCGTGTGGAGATACTGTAGTTTATATTATCGTGGTTGTAGTGGTAGTGGTAATATTGGTTGCGGTGAGGATGGTGGTGGTTATGGTAGTGATAGTACTGGTGCGTGTGGAGATACTGTAGTTTATATTATGGTGGTTGTAGTGGTAGTGGTAATATTGGTTGTGGTGAGGATGGTGGTGGTTATGGTAGTGATAGTACTGGTACGTGTGGAGATACTGTAGTTTATATTATGGTGGTTGTAGTGGTAGTGGTAATATTGGTTGTGGTGAGGATGGTGGTGGTTATGGTAGTGATAGTACTGGTACGTGTGGAGATACTGTAGTTTATATTATGGTGGTTGTAGTGGTAGTGGTAATATTGGTTGTGGTGAGGATGGTGGTGGTTATGGTAGTGATAGTACTGGTGCATGTGGAGATACTGTAGTTTATATTATAGTGGTTGTAGTGGTAGTGGTAATATTGGTTGTTGTGAGGATGGTGGTGGTTATGGTAGTGATAGTACTGGTACGTGTGGAGATACTGTAGTTTATATTATGGTGGTTGTAGTGGTAGTGGTAATATTGGTTGTGGTGAGGATGGTGGTGGTTATGGTAGTGATAGTACTGGTATGTGTGGAGATACTGTAGTTTATATTATGGTGGTTGTAGTGGTAGTGGTAATATTGGTTGTGGTGAGGATGGTGGTGGTTATGGTAGTGATAGTACTGGTGCGTGTGGAGATACTGTAGTTTATATTATGGTGGTTGTAGTGGTAGTGGTAATATTGGTTGTGGTGAGGATGGTGGTGGTTATGGTAGTGATAGTACTGGTGCATGTGGAGATACTGTAGTTTATATTATGGTGGTTGTAGTGGTAGTGGTAATATTGGTTGTGGTGAGGATGGTGGTGGTTATGGTAGTGATAGTACTGGTATGTGTGGAGATTCTGTAGTTTATATTATGGTGGTTGTAGTGGTAGTGGTAATATTGGTTGTGGTGAGGACGGTGGTGGTTATGGTAGTGATAGTACTGGTGCATGTGGAGATACTGTAGTTTATATTATGGTGGTTGTAGTGGTAGTGGTAATATTGGTTGTGGTGAGGATGGTGGTGGTTATGGTAGTGATAGTACTGGTACGTGTGGAGATACTGTAGTTTATATTATGGTGGTTGTAGTGGTAGTGGTATTATTGGTTGTGGTGAGGATGGTGGTGGTTATGGTAGTGATAGTACTGGCACGTGTGGAGATACTGTAGTTTATATTATGGTGGTTGTAGTGGTAGTGGTAATATTGGTTGTGGTGAGGATGGTGGTGGTTATGGTAGTGATAGTACTGGTACGTGTGGAGATACTGTAGTTTATATTATGGTGGTTGTAGTGGTAGTGGTATTATTGGTTGTGGTGAGGATGGTGATGGTTATGGTAGTGATAGTACTGGTACGTGTGGAGATACTGTAGTTTATATTATGGTGGTTGTAGTGGTAGTGGTAATATTGGTTGTGGTGAGGATGGTGGTGGTTATGGTAGTGATAGTACTGGTACGTGTGGAGATACTGTAGTTTATATTATGGTGGTTGTAGTGGTAGTGGTATTATTGGTTGTGGTGAGGATGGTGGTGGTTATGGTAGAGATAGTACTGGTACGTGTGGAGATACTGTAGTTTATATTATGGTGGTTGTAGTGGTAGTGGTAATATTGGTTGTGGTGAGGATGGTGGTGGTTATGGTAGTGATAGTACTGGTACGTGTGGAGATACTGTAGTTTATATTATGGTGGTTGTAGTGGTAGTGGTAATATTGGTTGTGGTGAGGATGGTGGTGGTTATGGTAGTGATAGTACTGGTACGTGTGGAGATACTGTAGTTTATATTATGGTGGTTGTAGTGGTAGTGGTAATATTGGTTGTGGTGAGGATGGTGGTGGTTATGGTAGTGATAGTACTGGTACGTGTGGAGATACTGTAGTTTATATTATGGTGGTTGTAGTGGTAGTGGTAATATTGGTTGTGGTGAGGATGGTGGTGGTTATGGTAGTGATAGTACTGGTGCGTGTGGAGATACTGTAGTTTATATTATGGTGGTTGTAGTGGTAGTGGTAATATTGGTTGTGGTGAGGATGGTGGTGGTTATGGTAGTGATAGTACTGGTACGTGTGGAGATACTGTAGTTTATATTATGGTGGTTGTAGTGGTAGTGGTAATATTGGTTGTGGTGAGGATGGTGGTGGTTATGGTAGTGATAGTACTGGTACGTGTGGAGATACTGTAGTTTATATTATGGTGGTTGTAGTGGTAGTGGTAATATTGGTTGTGGTGAGGATGGTGGTGGTTATGGTAGTGATAGTACTGGTACGTGTGGAGATACTGTAGTTTATATTATGGTGGTTGTAGTGGTAGTGGTAATATTGGTTGTGGTGAGGATGGTGGTGGTTATGGTAGTGATAGTACTGGTACGTGTGGAGATACTGTAGTTTATATTATGGTGGTTGTAGTGGTAGTGGTAATATTGGTTGTGGTGAGGATGGTGGTGGTTATGGTAGTGATAGTACTGGTGCGTGTGGAGATACTGTAGTTTATATTATGGTGGTTGTAGTGGTAGTGGTAATATTGGTTGTGGTGAGGATGGTGGTGGTTATGGTAGTGATAGTACTGGTACGTGTGGAGATACTGTAGTTTATATTATGGTGGTTGTAGTGGTAGTGGTAATATTGGTTGTGGTGAGGATGGTGGTGGTTATGGTAGTGATAGTACTGGTACGTGTGGAGATACTGTAGTTTATATTATGGTGGTTGTAGTGGTAGTGGTAATATTGGTTGTGGTGAGGATGGTGGTGGTTATGGTAGTGATAGTGCTGGTACCTGTGTGGAGATACTGTAGTTTATATTATGGTGGTTGTAGTGGTAGTGGTAATATTGGTTGTGGTGAGGATGGTGGTGGTTATGGTAGTGATAGTACTGGTACGTGTGGAGATACTGTAGTTTATATTATGGTGGTTGTAGTGGTAGTGGTAATATTGGTTGTGGTGAGGATGGTGGTGGTTATGGTAGTGATAGTACTGGTATGTGTGGAGATACTGTAGTTTATATTATGGTGGTTGTAGTGGTAGTGGTAATATTGGTTGTGGTGAGGATGGTGGTGGTTATGGTAGTGATAGTACTGGTACGTGTGGAGATACTGTAGTTTATATTATGGTGGTTGTAGTGGTAGTGGTAATATTGGTTGTGGTGAGGATGGTGGTGGTTATGGTAGTGATAGTACTGGTACGTGTGGAGATACTGTAGTTTATATTATGGTGGTTGTAGTGGTAGTGGTAATATTGGTTGTGGTGAGGATGGTGGTGGTTATGGTAGTGATAGTACTGGTGCGTGTGGAGATACTGTAGTTTATATTATGGTGGTTGTAGTGGTAGTGGTAATATTGGTTGTGGTGAGGATGGTGGTGGTTATGGTAGTGATAGTACTGGTACGTGTGGAGATACTGTAGTTTATATTATGGTGGTTGTAGTGGTAGTGGTAATATTGCTTGTGTGGTGAGGGTGGTGGTGGTTATGGTAGTGATAGTACTGGTTCGTGTGGAGATACTGTAGTTTATATTATGGTGGTTGTAGTGGTAGTGGTAATATTGGTTGTGGTGAGGATGGTGGTGGTTATGGTAGTGATAGTACTGGTACGTGTGGAGATACTGTAGTTTATATTATGGTGGTTGTAGTGGTAGTGGTAATATTGGTTGTGGTGAGGATGGTGGTGGTTATGGTAGTGATAGTACTGGTACGTGTGGAGATACTGTAGTTTATATTATGGTGGTTGTAGTGGTAGTGGTAATATTGGTTGTGGTGAGGATGGTGGTGGTTATGGTAGTGATAGTACTGGTACGTGTGGAGATACTGTAGTTTATATTATGGTGGTTGTAGTGGTAGTGGTAATATTGGTTGTGGTGAGGATGGTGGTGGTTATGGTAGTGATAGTACTGGGACATGTGGAGATACTGTAGTTTTATTATGGTGGTTGTAGTGGTAGTGGTAATATTGGTTGTGGTGAGGATGGTGGTGGTTATGGTAGTGATAGTACTGGTACGTGTGTGGAGATACTGTAGTTTATATTATGGTGGTTGTAGTGGTAGTGGTAATATTGGTTGTGGTGAGGATGGTGGTGGTTATGGTAGTGATAGTACTGGTACGTGTGGAGATACTGTAGTTTATATTATGGTGGTTGTAGTGGTAGTGGTAATATTGGTTGTGGTGAGGATGGTGGTGGTTATGGTAGTGATAGTACTGGTACGTGTGGAGATACTGTAGTTTATATTATGGTGGTTGTAGTGGTAGTGGTAATATTGGTTGTGGTGAGGATGGTGGTGGTTATGGTAGTGATAGTACTGGTACGTGTGGAGATACTGTAGTTTATATTATGGTGGTTGTAGTGGTAGTGGTAATATTGGTTGTGGTGAGGATGGTGGTGGTTATGGTAGTGATAGTACTGGTACGTGTGGAGATACTGTAGTTTATATTATGGTGGTTGTAGTGGTAGTGGTAATATTGGTTGTGGTGAGGATGGTGGTGGTTATGGTAGTGATAGTACTGGTACGTGTGGAGATACTGTAGTTTATATTATGGTGGTTGTAGTGGTAGTGGTAATATTGGTTGTGGTGAGGATGGTGGTGGTTATGGTAGTGATAGTACTGGTACGTGTGGAGATACTGTAGTTTATATTATGGTGGTTGTAGTGGTAGTGGTAATATTGGTTGTGGTGAGGATGGTGGTGGTTATGGTAGTGATAGTACTGGTACGTGTGGAGATACTGTAGTTTATATTATGGTGGTTGTAGTGGTAGTGGTAATATTGGTTGTGGTGAGGATGGTGGTGGTTATGGTAGTGATAGTACTGGTACGTGTGGAGATACTGTAGTTTATATTATGGTGGTTGTAGTGGTAGTGGTAATATTGGTTGTGGTGAGGATGGTGGTGGTTATGGTAGTGATAGTACTGGTACGTGTGGAGATACTGTAGTTTATATTATGGTGGTTGTAGTGGTAGTGGTAATATTGGTTGTGGTGAGGATGGTGGTGGTTATGGTAGTGATAGTACTGGTACGTGTGGAGATACTGTAGTTTATATTATGGTGGTTGTAGTGGTAGTGGTAATATTGGTTGTGGTGAGGATGGTGGTGGTTATGGTAGTGATAGTACTGGTGCGTGTGGAGATACTGTAGTTTATATTATGGTGGTTGTAGTGGTAGTGGTAATATTGGTTGTGGTGAGGATGGTGGTGGTTATGGTAGTGATAGTACTGGTACGTGTGGAGATACTGTAGTTTATATTATGGTGGTTGTAGTGGTAGTGGTAATATTGGTTGTGGTTATGGTAGTGATGGTACTGGTACGTGTGGAGATACTGTAGTTTATACTATGGTGGTTGTAGTGGTAGTGGTAATATTGGTTGTGGTGAGGATGGTGGTGGTTATGGTAGTGATAGTACTGGTACGTGTGGAGATACTGTAGTTCATATTATGGTGGTTGTAGTGGTAGTGGTAATATTGGTTGTGGTGAGGATGGTGGATGTTATGGTAGTGATAGTACTGGTACGTGTGGAGATACTGTAGTTTATATATATTATGATGGTTGTAGTGGTAGTGGTAATATTGGTTGTGGTGAGGATTGTAGTGGTTATGGTAGTGATAGTACTGGTGCGTGTGGAGATACTGTAGTTTATATTATGGTGGTTGTAGTGGTAGTGGTAATATTGGTTGTGGTGAGGATGGTGGTGGTTATGGTAGTGATAGTACTGGTACATGTGGAGATACTGTAGTTTATATTATGGTGGTTGTAGTGGTAGTGGTAATATTGGTTGTGGTGAGGATGGTGGTGGTTATGGTAGTGATAGTACTGGTACGTGTGGAGATACTGTAGTTTATATTATGGTGGTTGTAGTGGTAGTGGTAATATTGGTTGTGGTGAGGATGGTGGTGGTTATGGTAGTGATAGTACTGGTACGTGTGGAGATACTGTAGTTTATATTATGGTGGTTGTAGTGGTAGTGGTAATATTGGTTGTGGTGAGGATGGTGGTGGTTATGGTAGTGATAGTACTGGTACGTGTGGAGATTCTGTAGTTTATTATGGTGGTTGTAGTGGTAGTGGTAATATTGGTTGTGGTGAGGATGGTGGTGGTTATGGTAGTGATAGTGCTGGTGCGTGTGGAGATACTGTAGTATATAATGGTGGTTGTAGTGGTAGTGGTAATATTGGTTGTGGTGAGGATGGTGGTGGTTATGGTAGTGATAGTACTGGTACGTGTGGAGATACTGTAGTTTATATTATGGTGGTTGTAGTGGTAGTGGTAATATTGGTTGTGGTGAGGATGGTGGTGGTTATGGTAGTGATAGTACTGGTACGTGTGGAGATACTGTAGTTTATATTATGGTGGTTGTAGTGGTAGTGGTAATATTGGTTGTGGTGAGGATGGTGGTGGTTATGGTAGTGATAGTACTGGTGCGTGTGGAGATACTGTAGTTTATATTATGGTGGTTGTAGTGGTAGTGGTAATATTGGTTGTGGTGAGGATGGTGGTGGTTATGGTAGTGATAGTACTGGTACGTGTGGAGATACTGTAGTTTATATTATGGTGGTTGTAGTGGTAGTGGTAATATTGGTTGTGGTGAGGATGGTGGTGGTTATGGTAGTGATAGTACTGGTACGTGTGGAGATACTGTAGTTTATATTATGGTGGTTGTAGTGGTAGTGGTAATATTGGTTGTGGTGAGGATGGTGGTGGTTATGGTAGTGATAGTACTGGTACGTGTGGAGATACTGTAGTTTATATTATGGTGGTTGTAGTGGTAGTGGTATTATTGGTTGTGGTGAGGATGGTGGTTATGGTAGTGATAGTACTGGTCGTGTGTGGAGATACTGTAGTATATATTATGGTGGTTGTAGTGGTAGTGGTAATATTGGTTGTGGTGAGGATGGTGGTGGTTATGGTAGTGATAGTACTGGTACGTGTGGAGATACTGTAGTTTATATTATGGTGGTTGTAGTGGTAGTGGTAATATTGGTTGTGGTGAGGATGGTGGTGGTTATGGTAGTGATAGTACTGGTACGTGTGGAGATACTGTAGTTTATATTATGGTGGTTGTAGTGGTAGTGGTAATATTGGTTGTGGTGAGGATGGTGGTGGTTATGGTAGTGATAGTACTGGTACGTGTGGAGATACTGTAGTTTATATTATGGTGGTTGTAGTGGTAGTGGTAATATTGGTTGTGGTGAGGATGGTGGTGGTTATGGTAGTGATAGTACTGGTGCGTGTGGAGATACTGTAGTTTATATTATGGTGGTTGTAGTGGTAGTGGTAATATTGGTTGTGGTGAGGATGGTGGTGGTTATGGTAGTGATAGTACTGGTACGTGTGGAGATACTGTAGTTTATATTATGGTGGTTGTAGTGGTAGTGGTAATATTGGTTGTGGTGAGGATGGTGGTGGTTATGGTAGTGATAGTACTGGTACGTGTGGAGATACTGTAGTTTATATTATGGTGGTTGTAGTGGTAGTGGTAATATTGGTTGTGGTGAGGATGGTGGTGGTTATGGTAGTGATAGTACTGGTACGTGTGGAGATACTGTAGTTTATATTATGGTGGTTGTAGTGGTAGTGGTAATATTGGTTGTGGTGAGGATGGTGGTGGTTATGGTAGTGATAGTACTGGTACGTGTGGAGATACTGTAGTTTATATTATGGTGGTTGTAGTGGTAGTGGTAATATTGGTTGTGGTGAGGATGGTGGTGGTTATGGTAGTGATAGTACTGGTACGTGTGGAGATACTGTAGTTTATATTATGGTGGTTGTAGTGGTAGTGGTAATATTGGTTGTGGTGAGGATGGTGGTGGTTATGGTAGTGATAGTACTGGTACGTGTGGAGATACTGTAGTTTATATTATGGTGGTTGTAGTGGTAGTGGTAATATTGGTTGTGGTGAGGATGGTGGTGGTTATGGTAGTGATAGTACTGGTACGTGTGGAGATACTGTAGTTTTATACTATGGTGGTTGTAGTGGTAGTGGTAATATTGGTTGTGGTGAGGATGGTGGTGGTTATGGTAGTGATAGTACTGGTACGTGTGGAGATACTGTAGTTCATATTATGGTGGTTGTAGTGGTAGTGGTAATATTGGTTGTGGTGAGGATGGTGGTGGTTATGGTAGTGATAGTGCTGGTACCTGTGGAGATGCTGTAGTTTATATTATGGTGGTTGTAGTGGTAGTGGTAATATTGGTTGTGGTGAAGATGGTGGTGGTTATGGTAGTGATAGTACTGGTACGTGTGGAGATACTGTAGTTTATATATATTATGATGGTTGTAGTGGTAGTGGTAATATTGGTTGTGGTGAGGATGGTGGTGGTTATGGTAGTGATAGTACTGGTACCTGTGGAGATGCTGTAGTTAATATTATGGTGGTTGTAGTGGTAGTGGTAATATTGGTTGTGGTGAGGATGGTGGTGGTTATGGTAGTGATAGTACTGGTACGTGTGGAGATACTGTAGTTTATATTATGGTGGTTGTAGTGGTAGTGGTAATATTGGTTGTGGTGAGGATGGTGGTGGTTATGGTAGTGATAGTACTGGTACGTGTGGAGATACTGTAGTTTATATTATGGTGGTTGTAGTGGTAGTGGTAATATTGGTTGTGGTGAGGATGGTGGTGGTTATGGTAGTGATAGTACTGGTACGTGTGGAGATACTGTAGTTTATATTATGGTGGTTGTAGTGGTAGTGGTAATATTGGTTGTGGTGAGGATGGTGGTGGTTATGGTAGTGATAGTACTGGTACGTGTGGAGATACTGTAGTTTATATTATGGTGGTTGTAGTGGTAGGGGTAATATTGGTTGTGGTGAGGATGGTGGTGGTTATGGTAGTGATAGTACTGGTACGTGTGGAGATACTGTAGTTTATATTATGGTGGTTGTAGTGGTAGTGGTAATATTGGTTGTGGTGAGGATGGTGGTGGTTATGGTAGTGATAGTACTGGTACGTGTGGAGATACTGTAGTTTATATTATGGTGGTTGTAGTGGTAGTGGTTATATTGGTTGTGGTGAGGATGGTGGTGGTTATGGTAGTGATAGTACTGGTACGTGTGGAGATACTGTAGTTTATATTATGGTGGTTGTAGTGGTAGTGGTAATATTGGTTGTGGTGAGGATGGTGGTGGTGGTTATGGTAGTGATAGTACTGGTACGTGTGGAGATACTGTAGTTTATATTATGGTGGTTGTAGTGGTAGTGGTTATATTGGTTGTGGTGAGGATGGTGGTGGTTATGGTAGTGATAGTACTGTGGAGATACTGTAGTTTATATTATGGTG
This sequence comes from Paralithodes platypus, assembly GCA_032716605.1. Classification (NCBI taxonomy): domain Eukaryota; kingdom Metazoa; phylum Arthropoda; class Malacostraca; order Decapoda; family Lithodidae; genus Paralithodes; species Paralithodes platypus. The sequence continues at coordinate 34,160,126 of CM064489.1, read as the reverse complement.
GTTGTAGTGGTAGTGGTAGTGGTAATATTGGTTGTGGTGAGGAGTGGTGGTTACGGTAGTGATAGTACTGGTACGTATGGAGATACTGTAGTTTATATTATGGTGGTTGTAGTGGTAGTGGTAATATTGGTTGTGGTGAGGATGGTGGTAGTTATGGTAGTGATAGTACTGGTGCGTGTGGAGATACTGTAGTTTATATTATGGTGGTTGTAGTGGTAGTGGTAGTGGTAATATTGGTTGTGGTGAGGATGGTGGTGGTTATGGTAGTGATAGTACTGGTATGTGTGGAAATACTGTAGTTTATATTATGGTGGTTGTTGTGGTAGTGGTAATAATTGGTTTGGTGAGGATGGTGGTGGTTATGGTAGTGATAGTACTGGTATGTGTGGAAATACTGTAGTTTATATTATGGTGGTTGTAGTGGTAGTGGTAATATTGGTTGTGGTGAGGATGGTGGTAGTTATGGTAGTGTAGTACTGGTAGGTGTGGAGATACTGTAGTTTATATTATGGTGGTTGTAGTGGTAGTGGTAATATTGGTTGTGGTGAGGATGGTGGTGGTTATGGTAGTGATAGTACTAGTGCGTGTGGAGATACTGTAGTTTATATTATGGTGGTTGTACTGGTAGTGGTAATATTGGTTGTGGTGTGGATGCTGGGTGGTTATGGTAGTGATAGTACTGGTGCGTGTGGAGATACTGTAGTTTATATTATGGTGGTTGTAGTGGTAGTGGTAATATTGGTTGTGGTGAGGATGGTGGTGGTTATGGTAGTGATAGTACTGGTACGTGTGGAGATACTGTAGTTTATATTATGGTGGTTGTAGTGGTAGTGGTAATATTGGTTGTGGTGAGGATGGTGGTGGTTATGGTAGTGATAGTACTGGTACGTGTGGAGATACTGTAGTTTATATTATGGTGGTTGTAGTGGTAGTGGTAATATTGGTTGTGGTGAGGATGGTGGTGGTTATGGTAGTGATAGTACTGGTACGTGTGGAGATACTGTAGTTTATATTATGGTGGTTGTAGTGGTAGTGGTAATATTGGTTGTGGTGAGGATGGTGGTGGTTATGGTAGTGATAGTACTGGTACGTGTGGAGATACTGTAGTTTATATTATGGTGGTTGTAGTGGTAGTGGTAATATTGGTTGTGGTGAGGATGGTGGTGGTTATGGTAGTGATAGTACTGGTACGTGTGGAGATACTGTAGTTTATATTATGGTGGTTGTAGTGGTAGTGGTAATATTGGTTGTGGTGAGGATGGTGGTGGTTATGGTAGTGATAGTACTGGTACGTGTGGAGAAACTGTAGTTTATATTATGGTGTTTGTAGTTGTAGTGGTAATATTGGTTGTGGTGAGGATGGTGGTGGTTATGGTAGTGATAATACTGGTACGTGTGGAGATACTGTAGTTTATATTATGGTGGTTGTAGTGGTAGTGGTAATATTGGTTGTGGTGAGGATGGTGGTGGTTATGGTAGTGATAGTACTGGTGCGTGTAGAGATACTGTAGTTTATATTATGGTGGTTGTAGTGGTAGTGGTAATATTGGTTGTGGTGAGGATGGTGGTGGTTATGGTAGTGATAGTACTGGTACGTGTGGAGATACTGTAGTTTATATTATGGTGGTTGTAGTGGTAGTGGTAATATTGGTTGTGGTGAGGATGGTGGTGGTTATGGTAGTGATAGTACTGGTACGTGTGGAGATACTGTAGTTTATATTATGGTGGTTGTAGTGGTAGTGGTAATATTGGTTGTGGTGAGGATGGTGGTGGTTATGGTAGTGATAGTACTGGTATGTGTGGAGATACTGTAGTTTATATTATAGTGGTTGTAGTGGTAGTGGTAATATTGGTTGTTGTGAGGATGGTGGTGGTTATGGTAGTGATAGTACTGGTACGTGTGGAGATACTGTAGTTTATATTATGGTGGTTGTAGTGGTAGTGGTAATATTGGTTGTGGTGAGGATGGTGGTGGTTATGGTAGTGATAGTACTGGTACGTGTGGAGATACTGTAGTTTATATTATGGTGGTTGTAGTGGTAGTGGTAATATTGGTTGTGGTGAGGATGGTGGTGGTTATGGTAGTGATAGTACTGGTACGTGTGGAGATACTGTAGTTTATATTATGGTGGTTGTAGTGGTAGTGGTAATATTGGTTGTGGTGAGGATGGTGTTGGTTATGGTAGTGATAGTACTGGTACGTGTGGAGATATTGTAGTTTATATTATGGTGGTTGTAGTGGTAGGGGTAATATGGGTTGTGGTGAGGATGGTGGTGGTTATGATAGTGATAGTACTGGTACGTGTGGAGATAATGTAGTTTATATTATGGTGGTTGTAGTGGTGGTGGTAATATTGGTTGTGTTGAGGATGGTGGTGGTTATGGTAGTGATAGTACTGGTACGTGTGGAGATACTGTAGTTTATATTATGGTGGTTGTAGTGGTGGTGGTAATATTGGTTGTGGTGAGGATGGTGGTGGTAGTGGAAGTGAGAGTGCTGGTAATATTGGTTGTGGTGAGGATGGTGGTGGTTGTTGTAGTGAGAGTGCCGGCACGTGTGGAAATACTGTAGTTTACATTATGATGGTGGTTGTAGTGGTAGTGGTAATATTGGTTGTGGTGAGGATGGTGGTGGTTGTGGTAGTGAGAGTGCTAGTGCGTGTGGAGATACTGTAGTGTACATTATGGTGGTTGTAGTGGTAGTGGTAATATTGGTTGTGGTGAGGATGGTAGTTGTGGTAGAGATGGTTCGCCGACGACACCGCGTTTTTGTTGAGGTTAAAAATTTGGATGAATCAACACTACGCATGCATACAGAGGTAGATGGAACAATGGAATGCATAAATTCAAATAACTATCTGTCATTAGTGAAAATACATAATATATAATTTTTTTTGTGACAGGAAAATGTACTGAGGCAAATGTAAATGTATGCATAGTAGGTAAGATTGTAAAGGTGAATCACAACAGTTTTTGAGAGTGATAGTTGATTAAAAATTAACATGGTGTGAACATATTAAAATAGTGATGCAGGAGATGTAAAAGGGAATAGGAATGTTATGTAAAGTTCGTAGAGTGCTAGGTGTATCCACGCTTGTTACACTCTATTATAATGTTCTATATCCTTACTTCACCTATGGAATAGAAATATGGGGAGCGTTAAGTGAATGTTATATTAACTCTATTATAAAAACACACATCTGCAATTCGAATTATAACAAATTCGCAACATAGAACACATACGGAGCCACTTGAAGAACAACAATTAAATTACTTATAATTAAAGATAATTACAAATATTGTGTTGTAGTGCAGATGTACAAAATCATAAATATTTTAATGTCATCAGTTGGTTAATGGTTATGATATGTTTGCAAGAATGAGGACTTTTATAATTATCCACCGCGGTAGAATTGGTTAAAACATGGACAATCGTCCTGACTGTCGGTGGTTCGAGCCCAGCTGAAAGTATAAAAACACAAAGTAGCTTACATGTATAATTATGTAAGATATACTTAGGCTAATGTGGATAGATAGTTAGTTAGTTAGTTAATTATTTATTTCATAAATAGTTACATGGTAACTTTAACCATATATACAGTGGATAAAAGGTCAGCCTACCGCAAGGTGGGTTCATTATATTAAACATACAGTATTCGTGACATAATGGCATCTATGTCATTTTCCATCATGCTTTCAATGTTATACTGTGAAAGTAGTACAGACTTGGCATCGCTAGCCAGGAACAGATCCTCTGACACATTTACCAGGCATTTTCCTAAATATTTGCATGGATTACTTATTATTTTATAACTAAACCTGATTATCTGCCAATTTATAAAATGATTAAACGTCATTAGTCCTGCAAGGTGACATGCCTTATGGTTACAGAACCACAATTCTGATCCATAAAAACTCATACAATAACTCTGGAATAATTTACTAAATACATTACAGCTAACGCTAGACATTTTCCGCAAAAGGCAATTGAATTCGTTATAAAACTTATTGCTGCGTCTTATTATGTCTTTGTCATTATTTAAATTGCAATCTATCACAAAGCTATGATATCCAGGTATTTTGGCTCGAACGTCCCTTGACTTTGACCCTGTCACTCTTTCAACTATGGGGGAGCCACTCGCTATAGACAGTTCTGCCTTTTGCCTCCCTCAATCACATAGAAAAAGAAAACAAAATCTACATTCTTGTACAACTTCTAACTTACTTCCATATAAATATATAATCGGATCCTTGACATTATCGTTTTTGTACTTAAAATACATACAGACGGACTTACTTGAATTAATTTGAATATCAAGTGCCTTTGCTTCATTTTCAATTACGCTCAATAATCCTTGTAGACCTGATGAAGAAGGAGACAGCAGCACCAAGTCATCGGCATAAGCAATTACGTTGCTAGATATGTTTCCCAACTTGCAGCCTGTACTGCTCTCAGATACTTTTTCTATCAAGTCATTAATGTACATATTAAAAAGAACTGTTGACAGAATACCACCTTGTCTCACTCCATGTTTTATTTTCCAAGGCTCTGATATTGCATCTTTATGCTTAGTAGCTACGCGTTGATTCCTATGTAAGAAATATATAATATTTACATACAAAATAGGAATATTTAATTATAAATGTTTGTGAGTAAGCTAAAAATTATTAATTTTATCAAAAGCTTTCTTCAGATCTATAAAAGAGGCATATACATTTGAGCTTAAAGTATTATATCTTAAAATGGTTTCCTTAAAAACTAAGCATGCTGTAGACGTAGAGGAAATCGCTCTAAATCCATGCTGTCTGTCATTAAAATTCACATACCGTTCAATATGGTATTTTAAACAATACTCAAACAGTTTGAGGAACACTGAGGATGATACAATTGGCCTGAAATTTGATATACAACTCTGTTCTTTGAATTTATCCTTCACTAAAAGTAAAATAACTCCAAAAGTCATTCTTTCAGGCAAGTATCCATGTGTGACAAAATATGAAAAGAGTTTAGCTAATAGCTTCACTAAATGTTAAGAACCATGGTTAACATGATTTGAATGTACATTAGCATGACCAATGACATACTTAAGGTCACTAATTCCTTTACATACATCATATATATTTATATTTCCCAATAACTGTCCTTTTTTACAATTGCATTTAATTTTGTGGTAAGGTATCCTAGATTGATAGATATAGATAGATAGATAGATATATAGATAGATAATATATATATATATATATATATATATATATATAGATAGATAGATAGATAGGTAGGTAGATAGACAGACAGATAGGTAGACAGATAGATAAAGATATATATAACGCCGCGGTGCAGTGGATTAAAGTATGGATTCTCGTCCTGACTTTGTACTTTTGTAGATGACTGTCCGTGGTTCGATCCCGGGAGGGGGTAAGCACATATTTTGTTCGTGTAACTCACGTGTAATGTGTGTGTGTGTGTGTGTGCGTGTGAGTGTGTGTGTGCGTGTGTGTGTTCATAATTGTATTCATAATAGTAGGTTGACAAGAATTGAGTTTTTGGCTCGTATTGTCCCGATTCCTAGGCATTATTATCAATGACAATTACCCATCTCCTTGCTCAAGGGATATAGTAACCGCCGGCTATATCTCAGAAAATCTTCATCAACCTGAGCGAAATTTGATCCCTGGTCTGCTGGGTAGTAGTCATGAACGGTACCGGTGAGACAGCCGCTCGGCTAATGTGGATGTGTGTATGTGTATGTGTGTGAGTGTATGTCTGTATGTGTGTGTGTGTGTGTATGTATGTGTGTGTGTGTGTGTATGTGTATTTTTTTTCTATGTGGGTGAGGGAGACAAAAGGCAGAACTGCCTGTAGCGAGTGCCTCCCCCATAGTTGAAAGAGTGACAGGGTCGAAATCAAGGGACGTTCGAGTCACAATGCCTGGACACACGGAGTTTGAAGCAATTTAAGTCATAGGAGGAGGGAAAGACTGATTCTGGGACAAAGTATCTATCTATCAGAAGAAAGTCTGAGAGTAACGTTTCACTCTTTCGTTGGAGAGTTGCACAGAGTAGGGGTGGGATTGTGTTGCAAGACGTGTACTACGTACTCTACGTAGAGAAGGTGGTATACACTGGGAGAGCTTTGAGGAACACTGAATATTGTAGTAGCGATAGAATAGCAAGAGAGATGCAACATTGGGGCAAAGAGAGAGAGTTTGCAGAGAGTTGGTGAGTGGGCGGGAATTAATGATATGAAAGGCCTTTCTTTCTACTTTGTCTAGGAGTGCGGTGTGAGAGGATCCTCCCCACACATATGAACAATACTCAATACAAGGACGTACTGTGCCCCTGTACAGAGCAAGAAGCTGTGCAGGGGTAAAGAGCCCCTTGAGGCAGTTGAGCACAGCCAGAATCTGGAAGGCTGGCTTAGCAAAACTAGTAATATGGTCCTTCCAAGTGAGAGCAGAAGAAAAAGAGACACCAAGAATATTGAGGGAAGATGAAGGATTGATTTTTGTATTGTTGAAGAATAGGGGATAGTCCGATGGGAGTTCCGGACGGGTAGATATATGGAGATATTGGGTTTTGGAAGCGTTAAAGGCAACAACGTTTTCTCTGCCCCAATTGGAAATAGTAGTTAGATCAGAAGATAAGTGTTGTATGGCTTCATGTTTCTCTTTGAGGGATTGCTGGCTTGGGTGTTCTGGAAAACTAATTGAGTAGTGTAAGATAGAGTCGTCAGCATATGAATGGATGGGACTGGAGGTACAGTTGAGAAGATCATTTATGAAAATTAGAAAGAGAATAGGAGATAGGACAGAGCACTGAGGAACACCGGAGTTTAGGATGAGAAAGTGAGCGATGGCTGTCCACAACCGCAGCTATGGAACGGCCGGAAAGGATATTAGAGACAAAGGCACAGATGGAAGGATAGAAACCGAAGGAGGGTAGTTTAGAAATTAAAGATTTGTGCAAGACTCTATAGAAGGCCTTTGATATGTCTAGCACAATAGAAAAGGTCTCACTGAAGTCCTGAAAGGAGGATGACCAAGAGTTAGTAAGATATGAAAGAAGATCACCAGTAGAGCGACCCTTAAGGAAGCCATACTGGCGATCTGAGAGTAGATTCGTATTCTTGGTTCCAAATTTCTTAAGCATTTCTCTTCTCATAATCATGAGAAGAGAAATGCTTAAGAAATTTGGAACCAAGAATAGTTTCAAAAACTTTAGAGATACAAGAGAGGAGAGCAATTGGACGGTAATTGGAGGGGAGAGAGCGGTCACCCTTTCTTTGGGACAGGTTGAATGAGAGCAAACTTCCAGCATGAAGGGAAGATGTTAGAGGAGAGACAGAGACGAAAGAGTTTGCCTAGGCAGGGAGTCAGTACGGAACCACAGTTTATGAGTACAACAGAAGGAACACCGTCCGGACCGTACGCCTTCTTAGTATTAAGCCCAGAGAGGGTATAAAGTACATCTTTAGAAGAAATTAGGATATTAAGCATAAGTAGGGGAGAGGGGGATGGGGAGAGAGGAATAGCACCGGAATCATCTAAGGTGGAGTTTCTAGCAAACGTTTGAGCGAAGAGTTTAGCTTTGTCAGAGGAAGAAGTGGTGGTTCTGCCATCAGAGTGGAAAAGAGGAGGGAAAGACGAGGATGAATAATTGTTGGAGAGGTTTTTGGCTAGATGCCAGAAAGCTTGGGAAGAGCTAGAGTTGGATGGTTCAGTGCATTTATTATTGATGAAAGAGTGTTTGGCAAGTTGAAGAACAGATTTGGCTTGATTCCGGGCAGAAACATAGGAAGAATGAGATTCTTGAGTTTTAAGGCGTCGGTACTGTTTGAATGCTTCCTCCTATATATCTGTGTGTGCATGTATGTGTGTACGTGTGTGTAAAAAGAGTTGATTAGAACTCGAGAAACATACGTTATTCAGACATGTACGTATACACTTAGATATAATTTTAAACAGGCAACACTTCAAATGTAGACTCACAGAGTGTCGGACAGACATTAAAATATATCTATAGAAGAATATATCTATATATTAAAAAAAGAATGATGTAGTAGGGAGAAAACAACACCATTATGCAAATATGGAGAATTGGAAGGGAAAAGTCACAATGGAGAGGTGCAGTAATGAGAGAGAGAGAGAGAGAGCATATGTGTGAGTGTGTATGTGCGTGTGTAATAATAATGTTATTCTTGTTTCCAATGTGTACGAAGGAGACAAAAGGCAGGCTGCCTGGAACGAGTGTCTTCTCAAGAGCCAAAAGAGGGACAGAGAGCCAAACTCAAGGGACGTTGGTGTCATAATGCATGGACACATTAAGTTTAAAGAAATCTAAGTCATAGGATGAAGGAAATTTTGATTGAGAGAGAGAGTTCCAGAGTTCACTAAATTAATAGTAGAACGACTAAGACAATTTGCTAATACCTGGATTGGAGTGTTTAACACAATTGGAGTGGGTCTGTGTTGAATGGCGGGTGCCTTGACATTACTGACATTACTATTCAATAAATCCTTGCAGTCTGGAACTATGCCTGATCAGTGGAAGCTAGCCAACGTAACACCGATATTAAAAAAAGGCAGCAAATCCCTACCCAGTAACTATCGTCCAATTAGCTTAACCTCAGTTGTATGTAAAATGCTAGAAACGGTCATACGAGACAGACTCGTAAATCACTTAGAGGAAAATAACATACTTAAAGATACTCAACACGGCTTTCGTAAAAAAAAATCCTGTTTAACAAACCTCTTAGACTTCTTCCACGATATCCTCAACCTCTTCGATGAGAGTAAAGTTGTAGATATTAATAATATATACCTTGATTTTCAAAAGGCCTTTGACAAAGTTCCCCACAAACGTTTACTGCTAAAACTAAAAGCGCATGGAATACAAGACGGTGTGTTGAAATGGATAGAAAATTGGCTCAGCAACAGAAAGCAAAGAGTAGTCATAAACGGTAAGGCATCTAAATGGACCAATGTAAGTAGCGGGGTACCCCAGGGATCGGTACTAGGACCAATTATCTTTCTAATTTACATCAACGACATCGATGAGGGTCTCACCTGTACAATCTCAAAATTTGCTGACGACACAAAAATTGCAAATAGTATACTCTCAAAAGAACAAGTTGACGATATGCAACTCAATCTAGATAAATTGTCATGTTGGGCCAAAATTTGGCAAATGAGTTTCAATGCGGATAAATGTAAAGTACTACATATCGGATACCTAAATGAGAAAGCAAACTATTCGATGAATGGCACTCAGCTTAAGAATGTAAACAGAGAAACCGATCTGGGAGTAACAATATCGAGTAACCTAAAACCGAGTCAACAATGTTCAGAAGTTGTTAAGAAGGCAAACAAAATAATTGGCTTTATAGGCAGGTCATTTGAGCATAAATCCAAAGAAGTTATCTTAACCCTTTACAATTCCTTAGTCCGCCCTCTTCTGGAATACTGCGTTCAATCCTGGTGCCCTTATTACCAAAAAGATATAAACAAGCTAGAACGAGTTCAACGTAGAGTTACCAAAATGATACCTAGCCTAAAGAACAAACCATACGAAGAGCGTCTTAGAGAATTAAATCTATTTCCTTTAACCCAGCGCAGATTAAGAGGTGACTTCATTCAAGCGTTCAAAATCATCAAAGGCATCGACAATATGAACTGTAGTAAGTACTTCACTATCGACCAATCTAATTACACGCGGGAAACGTTGCAAAATTATTGGTAAATCTTTTAACTCGCACGAATCTAAGAATTTCTTCTTCAATCGAGTTGTCAACTTGTGGAATGGGCTTCCCTGAAACGTTATAGACTGCATCACCGTTGATTCATTTAAACTCCGCCTAGACAAATATCTCGCATCAAACCCGCGACTGACTGCGCTTGTAAATGAATAACTTTATTTTATCCCCCCCTCAGTTACTAACCCATCTGTCCTCTACTAATTTCCTAATCCTGCCACGGACATTAGTTCCAGGGCAGTAATTCCCTTTCCAATGTTCCCTTACCCACTCAAAACCACTGTTTGGACACTTGATCCTCAGTGTTTTGGAGGACAAGCAACCTAGAAGGGTCACTAGATCTGTTGTTGCTTGATTTCCTTTGTACTCCTTTGTACTCCTTGCACTTGCTGCAAGGGAGGGATTATGCACTGAGAGAGCTCTGAAGAACACTCATTGTTGTAATATCGATAGAAGAGTGAAAAAGATGCAACATAATGGCATGTAGCAAGAGATTGTAGAGAACTAGTAAGAGGAAGTGAGTTGATGAGCCGAAATGCTGTTGATTCTACACTCTTGAGAGGTGTGGTATGGTTGAAACCTCCTGACACATGCGAACAATGTTCGATATATGGGCGCTCGGTGCTCCTATATAGAGCAAGAAGCTGTTTGGGGGTGAGGAACCCACAGAGACGGTTGAGCACACCTAACTTCTGGGAAGCTGTCTTAGTAAGAGTGGTAATAATCTTTCTCAAGAGTGCTTGGATCAAAAACATATACCAAAAATCATAAGAGATGATGAAGGGTTGCTTTGTGTATTGTTGAAAAATAGTTGATGGTCTTGTGGAAGTTTGCAATGGGTAGATAGAGGGAGAAATTGGATCTTGGAGGCATTAACCCCTACTGTACCATAGAGTACAGTAATTAAAAATCCCCCCCAGTCACAAGCAATGTGGCCAAAATGGCAAGATATAACATATAACAACCTCCCACCTCAAAAGATGTAGGAATACTGGCTCTCCCAGCCTGTAGAGACTTGGATATAAGCTGAGAAGTGTTGCCAACTCTAGAGCAGTGCTCAAACAGTCGTGGTACCAGGCACTGCCTGATACTGGCAGTTACAAGGAAAGTATACTACTGACGGCTCTCTGCCGTCGCTGGGACTGGGGAGTGATTTATCTACTGACGGCAGAGAGCCGTCGATGGTACTGAACGGGTTAAAATTAACTAGATTTTCTCTGTCCCAACCAGAAATAATTGATAGATCAGATAATAGGCGTTCTATGGCTTTGTCACCTGACTTTTGGTGCGATTGCATGCTGGGTTGTTGTGAAAGTTGACTAGTTGAATATTGTAAGGTAGAGTCATCAGTATATGAGTGGATAAGACTAGCTGTACAGTTGAATAGATCATTAGTGAATATTAAAAAGAGAACTGGAGACAGGACCTAATCCTGAAGAACACCGTAGTTGATAAGTTGGGGAAGTGACTGATGGCCGTCCACAACTGAAGCTATGGAATGATGAAAAGGAAATTAGAGACAAAGGCACAGATAGAGGGATAGAAACCAAAGGAGGGTAGTTTGGAATTTAGAGACTGTGCCAGACTATATTGAAGTCCTTCAATTTGTCTAGCGCAACAGAAATCGTCTCACTGAAGTTCCGAAGGAGGGATGACCAAGAGTTAGTAAGATAAACAAGTGGATCACTGGTAGAACGGCCCTTACGGAAACCATACTGGCAATCTGAAAGTAGATTGATGGAAGATAAAGGCTTATGAAATTTTGAATTCAGAATAGTTTCAAAACTTTAGAGTTGCAAGAAGTGAGAGCAATTGGATGATAGTTGGAAGGATGAGAGCGGTCACCCTTCTTTGGGACAGTTTGAATGAGAGGAAACTTTCAGCAAAAAGGAAAAAGATTGCCTGGGCAGGAAGTCAGCACAGGAGAACTGTTTCTGAGTAAAACAGAAGGAAGACCATCCGGCCTGTACACCTTTTTAGTATTTAGCCCAGAGAGGGCAGAAAGTACATGCTCGAAAGATATTATGATATTAGGCATAAGTAAGTGAGAGGGTGGTGGAATGGGAGGAATAACACCGGAATCATCCAAAGTGGAGTTTTCAACAAAAGTTTAAACAAAAGATTCTGCTTTGTCAGTGGAAGGCGTGACGGTGCTGCTGTCAGAGTGGAAAAGAGGAGAGAAAGACGAGGAAGTAATATGGTTGGAAAGCTTTTTGGCTAGGTTCCAGAAAAGTTGAGAAGATCTAGAGTCAGAGAGTTCAGAACATTTATTATTGATGAAGGAGTTTTTGGCTACTAGTCGAAGAACAGATTTGGTTTGAATCCGGGTAGAAACATAAGAAACACGAGATACTTGAGTTTGAAGGTGACGGTACCGTTTGTATGCTTCCTCCTTATTGCGGGCAGCAGTAGAACAAGCGTGAGTAAACCAAGATTTGTTTGCATTATACTATGAGAAAGAAAATTAAATGTATGCCTGAGAGGACTACCTTGATTATGCGCTCGGCTCTCTCCAATGGTTCGCAGCCACAGAAACAATAATAATTCCATGGGAAATCAAATAAGTACTGCTGAAGAGCCTCCCAGTCGGCAGTATCAAATTGCAACAACTACCACCATCTGGGAGGATTGAATATTCGATACTTAAGAGATAATCTAATTTTTGATTAACTTCACTCCAACACCAAACACCTCCAATTAAATTAATGAAAGCATGTGATCCACCAGGATTCGATCCTGCATTACAACACAATAAGACAGGTAGTATATATATGTGATCAGAGGAGTCCAACACAGAGAATAGGTTTAAAGCGTAAGTAGAAGGAGTAGAAGTTAGAAATACGTCAATAATATTGAGCCGATCTCATAGGCGGTCGGGAATCCGAATAGGGTGGATAACTAACTGCTCTAGGTAATTTAGGATATAAAAGATGTAGACTTGTTCACCAGGTTAATCATTGAAATGGGAGTAGAGCCATAGGTGGTGAACATTGAAATCACCTGATAAACGGCGCAGAAATATTTAGTTTAAGAGTGACAAGAGAGCCTTAGCCAGAGAGTTGAGAGTTTAGAAGAATCTAAGGTGGGAACACGAGTGAAAGCAAGATTGTTGCGCACATATACGCAACATCCACCTTTGGCTTTGAAATTGAGAATAGAGATAATAGGAGGATACAGAGAAGGCTTTGCTGTCAGTAGTCGCAGACAACTGGGTTTCGGTGATAAGGAGAAGATCAGGGTTGGCAGAGGAGAGGTGGTGTTCAACAGAGTGGAAGTTGGAGGAAAGGCCACAAATGTTACATAAATTGACAGTAAGAGTGGATGATAGTGGTCCAGAGTATTTTGAAGAGTCAAGACCAGGAGCTAAACTTATAGAGTGTGTGTGTTAGCTTTGCAAGTGCTTATAAGCCATAGCCAGTACCTCAAAGGCCGAGTAGTGCCTTATGCTCATTGCAAAGTGTTCAGGTAATCTGTTCTTGAAAATGTGCAACTGAAGAATTATTTACAGAGAGAGAGATAGATAGTTACAAGGAGTTGCAAGGAATAGTTAGTATCTCAGAGACCTTGCGGTCCATTCTGAGGAGATACTCGAAGTGGAAGGAGAGAGACTGTTTAGTGCACTACACTCTTTACATAGTATGCAAAATGCTATCTACTCTCTTCTTCAACTGCTCTACTGAAGAACTATTTACAACTTCGGAGGGAAGTTTGTTCCAGGTAGAACAGATCTTATTTGTGAAAAAGTTTTACACAGATACTAGTGCTGAACCTTTTCAATTCTAATTTCCAGCCATGGTTGTGTGTTGTATTCATATTGAGGCTAAACATTTTGGTATAATCCACATTGTCAAACCCATCAATGAGCTGACCTCGTAGTCTGCGTGTCTCCAACGGGAAGAGATCAAGAGCTCTCAACTGGTCCATATAGCTCATTGTTCTAAGCGATTGAATAAGCTTTGTAGCCCTAGCTTGTACTCTTTCCAGTTGCTCTATATCTCTCCTGAGTGCTGGATACCAGAATTGAACAGCATGCTCCAGGAGTGGCCGTATCAGAGTGTTGTATAGTGTGAGGACTATTTCCTTATTTCTATACTTAAATTGCCTCTTAACCCTTAACTGGCGGCGCCCGGCTATAGCCGGGCGCCAATTTGCAGCAAGTTAGGAGCATTATTAAGGCTTTTAAAGGGTTAAAATCGAGTGCAAATGGCCGGGAGTACAGCGGGCCACACGTCCGATTCCCAGGGCCTACCGCCGCCCACTGACTCACCCTCCCTGTGTTCTCGAGAGGCCGGCAGTGTAGCCAGTAGTGAGCGTAGCTGGAAAAAATATACCGCTATACGCTAAACTCCCATGTTACTGGTACCACTGTATGAGAATCACGAGTGCTACGTAGCTCGTTCTGGTCTCATTTTGAAGCTTTTAGCGCCTAGTTTTTTGCTGAATAAATTTCTTTTCATGCAAATACTTGATTTATCATTCAGGAGGGCCTGAATATGCCCAAATAAGCCCAAAACCCCCCGCTCGACAAGGGTTAATATAGCCCAATAATTTCTGAGCTTTCTTCTCTACTTCAATGCACTGCTTGGAAAACTTTAGGTCACTGCTAATTAGCACACCCAAATCCTTTTCCAAGTCAGTTATTTCCAGAGGCATTCCCAATAGTGAATAGCCTAAATTGGAGTTTGCTTGGCTGATATACATCACCTTGCACTTTTCCCAGTATAGAGGCATCTGCCATGTCTCCGACCATTCACTCAGTCTGTTGAGGTCCATCCTGAGCTGTTAAACCCCTTTAGGGTCTTTCACATTCATTCCAAGCTTTATGTCATCTGCAAACTTGGAGATCACACTCAACAGACCAATATCGATGTAATTGACATATATGATAAACAGAAGTGGGCCAAGGACAGATCCCTGTGGAACTCCAGAAGTGACTGAAGTCCACTCAGAAGAAACACCATTGATTACCACTCGTTGCTGTCTACCTGTTAGCCAACTTTCTATCCAATTTGTGACCTCTGTATTGATACCTAGTGCACTCACTTTTGACATTAGCCTGCAATGAGGTACTTAGTCAAAAGCTTTTTGAAAATCTAAGTAAAGGATGTCTATGGCTCTACTTTTGTTATCCTCAATCGGCATTTCATGGAAAAATTCCACCAAATTGATAAGACATGATCGGTGTCGCCTGAATCCATGTTGGGAATCTGTAATTAAATTGTGGATTTCTAGGTAGTCAACTATCTTTCTACTAGTATCCCTTCTAAGAGTTTTACTATGATAGAAGTCAAGCTAATTGGCCAATAACTCTGGGACACTCATGATCCCCTTTCTTAAAGATTGGGGTCACATTGGCCAGTTTCCAGTCTTCCATTTTCTAGTGATATATTGAAAATGTCTGCTAGGAAAGGTGCGATTTCATCTCGCACTTCACATACAACTCGAGGAAGAAAGCCATCTGAGCCGGAATGCTTGAACCTATTTAACTTATCTATCCTTTTTGCTACATCCTCTGACAGAGAGAGAGAGAGAGAGAGAGAGAGGGAGGGGGGAGGCTGTAGATGGTGGAAACCATTTCATTATGCAAAACTGGGAGGAAAAGAACAATCAACGGGTACAGTTAGGAGAGAGGGAGAGAGAATTACACCGATAATCAGACCAAACAGACCATGCGGTCTCTACTAGGTGGTCCGGCAAAAATACTACTAGAGACAGGGACAGTATATAGTAGAACAATAGGATAGCCAAGTAGAAGGCTCTCTCCGCACCATCCTCTTTATTTGGCTGACAACAAAATTTACGGGAAAATAGGATGAAGTGTAACCTTATGTATCAAGGAAATTCCTATAAGGAAAGTTTTTTATGTATAGGATAGAAAGAAATTAGTCTGAATGGGAATTTACAGCTACAAACCTACTGATTACCAATATATATGTTTATTCATGTTAATCCAACCTCCATCAGATGATCGTTGTTTCTTCTGATACGTATCAATTGGATTACTATTTGACTCTTTGACTACACTGTACAAAGGAATACAAAGAAAATCAAGCAACAACAGATCCAGCGAGCCCTCAAGGCTGCTTGCCCTCCAAAACACTGATGGTCAAGGGACCAAACAGTGGTGTAGAGTGGGTAAGGGAAAAATGGAAAGGGAAAACTGCCCTGGGACAAATATCCATGGCAGGATCATGAGATGTTAGTAGGGGACAGTTGTTAGTAATATAATAGAGGAAAACAAAAATAAATTTATTTATTTACAAATGCAGCCAGTTGTGGATTTAAGGCAAGGTATTTGTCTAGGCGAAGAATCAACGGTGTTGCAGTCTATGACATCTCGGGGAAGCCCATTCCACAAGTTGACAACTCGATTGAAGAAGAAATTCTTAGACTCGTGTGAGTTAAAAGATTTACCAATAATTTTGCAACCATTCACCCGCGTGTAATTTAATTGGTCGCTAGTGAAATATTTATTGCAATTTATATTGTTGATGCCTTTGATGATTTTGAACCCTTGAATTTAGTCCCCTCTTAATCTACGCTGGGTTAAAGGAAATAGGTATCATTCTCTAAAACGCTCCTCGTATGGTTTGTTCTTTACGCAAGGCATCATTTTGGTAACTCTTCGTCGAACTCGTTCTTGCTTGTCTATATCTTTTTGGTAATAAGGGCACCTGGATTGAACACAATATTCCACGAGAGGGTGGACTAAGGAATTGTAAAGAGTTAGGATTACATCTTTGGATTTATGCTCAAATGACCTGCCTATAAAGTCAATTATATTGTTTGCCTTTTTAACAAACTTCTGAACATTGTTGTTTCGGTTTTAGGTTACTCGATATTGTTACTCCCAAATCAGTTTCTGTGTCTACACTTTGAGCTGGGTGCTATTCATTGAATATTTTGCCTTCTCATTTCGGTTTTCGATATGGTGTACTTTACATTTATCCGCATTGAAACACATTTGCCAAATTTGAGCCCAACTTGACAACTTATCTAGATTATGTTGCATATCTTAAACATGTTCATTTGAGAGTACGCTATTTGCAATTTTTGTGTCGTCAGCAAACTTTGAGATTGTACAGGTAAGACCCTCATCTATGCCGTTAATGTAAGCTAGGAAGAGAACTGGTCCCAGTACCGATCCCTGGGGTACCCCGCTACCAACACGACCCAAACACGACCAACACGACCCGAATTCAAAACCGCCAGGGCTAACGACCGAGGACCGAGGACAGCCATGAATGTAAATGTAGATCCGACCAGAACCAAAAAATTTGATTAAAGAACGTTTTGTGAGTTCTAAAACCGCAACTTTAAAGGTTTTCTATGCAAACGCTCGTAGCATACGCAATAAATTTTCAGATTTAGAGGAACTAGTGTTTACAGAAAATGATGATGTGATTGGCATAACAGAATCTTGGCTCAATACAGAAGATAGAGACTTTTTAGCAGAGTATTCACTTCCCGGTTATGTAATGTTTGAGAACAGCCGAATAAATAAAAATGGAGGTGGTGTTTTATTTTATATCAAAGAAAGTCTTAACCCTACCCTCTTGTCAAAACCTCAAATTGTGAACGTCGACACATTTTTTGTGCTAATAAAGAATAATAAAGGTACAAAAATAATACTTGCATTAATATACAGACCTCCAGCTCAATCAGTGCAAATTGACCGAGAAATTTATGAACAAATTGCAGATGTAAGTAACTCACAAGATACCGTATTTTTGGGCTACTTTAATTTACCTGTGACCAAGTTGGGCGATACACTTACTTCACACTCCGGACATGACTTGTATGCGAACTTGCAAGAGAGTTCACTCTATCAATTTGTTCGATCGCCGACCCGTGGTAATAACGTTCTTGACCTTGTACTTGCAACAAAAGAAGAATTAATAGAGAATTTGAATGTTGGTGATGAATTCAGTAACAGCGACCATCGTACAATAACTTTCACTTTAAAGTTTACTAGTAACGAACCAAATAGCAGCATCGAAAAAGTCCCTAATTTCAAGAAAGCAAACTTTCATAAACTTAGATCTATGTTTAAAGAAACTGACTGGAGCTTTTTAATTAACAATAACGACGTAAATACATCTTGGGAATTATTCGAAACCACTTACCTAAAAGCAGTGCAGGACTGCATACCATCGAAAATACGGCGTACAGGCCATAATAATAAGCCCAAATGGTGGAATAAAGATATTTCAAACTGTCTGCTTGCTAAAAAGTTTACTAATGATAGATTAAAATCCTTGCAAAATGACGAAGAACGGGTGAAATTTGTAGAGCTACGACGCAAAGCCAAAAAGTTAATTAAGCAAAGTAAAAAGACCCTGGAGTTACATGTTGGGAATCAAAGTAAAACAAACCCGAAAGAATTGTATAGTTATATCAGAATGAAAAAAGTAGTTACTTTAACTGTTGGACCGTTAGTCGATGAAAATGGAGAATACACCAAAGACGAAGTACAAATGAGTAATGCCCTCAATACCTTCTTTGCATCAGTTTTTACAACGGAAGACCTCAGTGATATCCCTACACCATCGCCGATTCAGATTGATAATTCAGATGTTCTAAGCAATATCACCGTTACAGAGAGAGAAGTATTGAATTGTTTAGATAAACTCAAGGTAAATAAAACGCCTGGACCTGATACAATCTCACCTAGAGTCCAAAAGGAAGCTAAGGATGAGCTCTCTAAACCACTGACATTGCTAATCAATAAATCCTTGTAGTCTGGAACTATGCCTGATCATTGGAAGCTAGCTAACGTAACACCGATATTAAAAAAAGGCAGCAAATCCCTACCCAGTAGCTATCGTCCAATTAGCTTAACCTCAGTTGTATGTAAAATGCTAGAAACACTCGTAAGAGACAGACTCATAAATCACTTAGAGGAAAATAACATACTTAAAGATACTCAACACGGCTTTCGTTAAAAACGTTCATGTTTAACAAACCTCTTAGACTTCTTACACGATATCCTCAACCTCTACGATGAGAATAAAACTGTAGATATTATATACCTTGATTTTCAAAAGGCCTTTGACAAAGTTTCCCACAAACGTTTACTGCTAAAACTAAAAGCGCATGGAATACAAGACGGTGTGTTGAAATGGATAGAAAATTGGCTCAGCGACAGAAAGCAAAGAGTAGTCATAAACGGTAAGGCATCTAAAAGGACCAATGTAAGTAGCGGGGTACCCCCGGGATCGGTACTAGGACCAAGTCTCTTTCTAATTTGCATCAACGACATAGATGAGGGTCTCACCTGTACAATCTCAAAACTTGCTGACAATACAAAAATTGCAAATAGCGTACTCTCGAAAGAACAAGTTGACGATATGCAACACAATCTAGATAAGTTGTCATGTTGGGCCCAAATTTGGCAAATGAGTTTCAATACGGATAAATTTAAAGTACTACATATCGGATACCAAAATGAGAAAGCAAACTATTTGATGAATGGCACTCGGCTTAAGAATGTAAACAGAGAAACCGATCTGGGAGAAACAATATCGAGTAACCTAAAACCGAGTCAACAATGTTCAGAAGTTGTTAAGAAGGCAAACAAAATAATTGGCTTTATAGGCAGGTCATTTGAGCATAAATCCAAAGACGTTATCCTAACCCTTTACAATTTCTTAGTCCGCCCTCTTCTGGAATACTGCGTTCAATCCTGGTGCCCTTATTATCAAAAAGATATAGACAAGCTAGAACGATTTCAACGTAGAGTTACCAAAATTATACCTAGCCTAAAGAACAAACCATACGAGGAGCGTCTTAGAGAATTAAATCTATTTCCTTTAACCCAGCACAGATTAAGAGGCGACTTAATTCAAGTGTTCAAAATCATGAAAGGCATCGACAATATGAACAAAGTACAATATGTAGTAAGTACTTCACTATCGACCAATCTAATTACACGCGGGGAAATGGGTGCAAAATTATTGGTAAATCTTTTTAAATCGCATGAAGCTAAAAATGTCTTCTTCAATCGAGTTGTCAACTTATGGAATGGGATTCCCCGAGATGTTATAGACTGCAGAACCGTTGATTAATTTAAACTTCGCCTAGAAATATATCTCGCATCAAACCCGCGACTGACTGCGTTTGTAAATGAATAACTTTATTTTATCCTCCCCTCAGTTACTAACCCATCTGTCCCCTACTAACTTCCTAATCCTGCCACGGACATTAGTTCCAGGGCAGTAGTTCCCTTTCCAATGTTCCTTTACCGACTCAAAACCACTGTTTGGACACTTGATCTGACAAGCAGCCTAGAAGGGTCAATAAACCTGTTGTTGCTTGATTTCCTTTGTACTCCTTTGTACTTACATTGATCCATTTGGATGCTTTACCGTTTATGACTACTCTTTGCTTTCTGTCACTGAGCCAATTTGCTATCCATTTCAACACACCGTCATGTATTCCATGCGCTTTTAGTTTTATTAATAAACGTTTGTGGGGAACTTTGTCAAAGACCTTTTTGAAAATCAAGGTATATAATATCTACCGCTTTACTCTCATCATATAGGTTAGGGATATCGTGGAAGAAGTCTAAGGGGTTTGCTAAGCAGGAGCGTTTATTACGAAAACTGTTGAGTATCTTTAAGTATGTTGTTTTCCTCTAAATGATTTACGAGTGTGTCTCTTATGAGTGATTCTAGCATTTTACATTCAACTGAGGTTAAGCTAATTAGACAACAGTTACTGTATGTGAAGAAGTTTTGTGTGACATCTAGACATGCCTTCTTTCTATATAGTTTCATTCCATTACCTTTGGTTGTTGAATTGTTATTAATCATGAACAGTGCATTGATAATTATCTACTCTGTCAAATCCTTTAAATATCTTAGAACAATAGATAAGTTGGCTCGTAGCCTTCTTTTCTTCAGCAAGAACAAATTGAATATATTGAGTTTTTTATAATATAACTTATATCTCAAGAAGTACCTTAGTTGCACTACGGTGCACTGATTCGAGTTTGTCAAGGTCTTTTTTGAAATACGGGGACCAGAACTTAGCGCCATATTCAAGATGGGATCTACCAATGCTTTTGAAATAGAGGACAGTATTGTTATCGTTTTTAAGGTAAAATTTATTTTGATAAATACCAAGGCTCTGTTAGTCTTATTTGCCGCAGCCACACATTGCTCTGAGGATTTTAGATTTTCAGATAATTAAACCCAGCCTTAGAGTTTGATATTACTAGTTGGCCCTTCATATAATATATTTGTTTGTATATATTTATTTTTATTTTTATTTGTGTGCACCAACGTACACAATTTTATATTTGTTAACATTAAAGGACATTTGCCACTTTTCTGACCATTCAACTACATTGCTTACCGCGTAAGTCGGATTGTAGGCTATTACTGTCTTCTTCACTTCAGAGAGAGAGAGAGAGAGAGAGAGAGAGAGAGAACACAAATATATAGACAATCTAGTTTTCAAAGTAACTGTTCGTATATACATTTTATGTTATATATACGTGCCAGTAATAATATACTTCACTTGTAGATCATAACAACTTCAAGGATAACCTATTTAAGGGGAGACAAACCATTTTTCTGGACCCCATTCTCCCTAATGTTTAGCCCCACTAGTTTTGAGATTTTTAAGACGTTGGTTCCATTAGTTTTGGGATTTTATGACCTTTCACTCCATTTATTTGTCAATATTAGGACCCTTCGTGCCATTTAGGTGTCGATTTTTTCCTGGCGAGCGATGGCGAGCCTGTAATTTTAGGAGGAATCGTCCTTTGGCCGGGACATTTTTCTACCGAAAAATGTACACATTTATCTTGAAGGGGGTTTAGGGGGTGTTTGTCTAAGCTTGATGGAGGTCTAGGGAAGAAAAATAAATAAATATGAATACGTGAATTAATAGACCAAACAAACAGCCACTGTCCCCTTAAGACTTGGCTAGCTTTTCATTGACTGACTTAAGACTGATTTAATGTATGCTTACCTTGATTGATATACCTGTATATGTATAATGTATGACTGGTATTGTATTTGATTGACTTAGTTTGTGAATTACCTAATAATTTCCAGAATTAATATTTGTTATATCTATATTTTAGTTTATACTTGATTGAATTATAATGTTTGGCTAAAATAATGTTTGACTGACTATATCGATAGATTATATAAAACTAAATATCTGACTGATTTATTATTTACATCATTAAATTCCTGATAGACCAAACGATAATATGTATTGATCGATTTACTGCATTCTCTGTAACTATCATGTGTGCAAAATAAAACATTACTCTAATAAAAACTGTTACTCATTTTAAGAGTATGAAGTTGACCATATTCATAAAGCTTCATTAAGGGGGGATGGGCGTATATATTCATAAAGCTTCATTAAGGGGGGATGGGCGTATATTCATAAAGCTTCAGTAAGGGGGGATGGGCGTATATATTCATAAAGCTTCATTAAGGGGGGATGGGCGTATATATTCATAAAGCTTCATTAAGCGGGGATGGGCGTATATATTCATAAAGCTTCATTAAGGGGGGATGGGCGTATATATTCATAAAGCTTCATTAAGGGGGGATGGGCGTATATATTCATAAAGCTTCATTAAGGGGGGATGGGCGTATATATTCATAAAGCTTCATTAAGGGGGGATGGGCGTATATATTCATAAAGCTTCATTAAGGGGGGATGGGCGTATATATTCATAAAGCTTCATTAAGGGGGGATGGGCGTATATATTTGCTAATTAATGTAGTTTTATTATTTTGTTTTCCAGTTTCCTACGTAGACGTCCATCAAGCATATAAAAACACCCATCCAAGACTCTCCCTCAAGATAAATTTGTACATTTTTCGATATAGAAATGTCCCGGCCGAAGACAGGTTCTTCTTAAATTACAGGCTCGCTAACGCTCGCCGGGAAAAATTTGACACCGAAATGACACGAAAAGTATTAATATAGACAAAGAAATGGGGCGAAAGAAGGAAAAAGGGAACCAGAAAAACGGCCCATCTAACCTTAAGTAGACATTGATGTTAGAGCACATTAGTAATTTACACCATGTATTTATTATATAAGAACATAAGAAAATGGGAGTCTGCAGAAAACCAATTGGCCCACACAAGGCAGATCCTTCTCACACCCAACCACAATTACAAGGCCTAATTATAGGCCCAGCTCACTAATACCATGGGGACCGACCTCACCAAAACGGTCAGAGGTCAGAAAATGGGGGGTTTGCAGAGCGCCGACTGGCCCACACCTGGCAGATACCCCTCACACCCAATCCATATCGTCCATATGCCTATCTAATTAACAAACCCTGTAAATTAACAAATCCTGTAAAATGTACAATTGTTATGCATAATTGATTACTAAATACTTGTTATACGACCTACTTCCGCGGCGTCTACACGTTCCCTATTGAACACTGTTATTTTACAGTGTAGAAGACTGACTCACAGCTCAACACTATGAATTATTAAACAGGCAAGAAGTTAGAGATTCTCAGAAAACTTCCCAACTTGTCCACACGCCTTCCCAATACTTCACCAAGATATATAAATGATACCCTCCACAGCACAGGGTCACTGGCCAAGGTTCAGTAATAATGATACCCTCCACAGCACAGGGTCACTGGCCAAGGTTCAGTAATAATCTAATTAAATAATCTCACTCCCAACACCAAACACCTCCCAATGAAATTAATGAAAGCATGTAATCCACCCGGGATTCGAACCTGGGTTACCATATACAGATCTTAAACACTCAAACCATTACACCATCAAGCCAATTAAAGGTTAAGTACATGGCTACGATTATATACCTATTTTATCTAATACTGGATATCAATCTAATCATGTATTCAAACCAATAATTATATGAGCTTACTGTGGCTATAGAGTCCAAGATTATAGTCCATTATTTTCCAGCTGATGGTAAATTGAATCCTTTAGCGTGTGATTTATCGATTCTTACTGGAAATATATGATACTGCTATGTCTTTGCGTCATAGTTTTGCCCAAGTTTGCTGAATAACAACATATTTCGCAACCAATTCAAGGTAATACCCAAGGAATTAAGATGGAGAGATAGCAATTTACCATCAGCTGGAATAAAACAGAGTAGTTAGATGGTCTAAGGATTGAGCTGATATTTAATGATGACAGTAGTAGGTCTGGACAGTTGGATTCGTTGATTAGAGTGGGAGGACGGATGTCAACAAACCCAAAACAACGGCTAGGTTAGATGCGCATTGAAATCGCACATCTTCCATTTCAAGCCACAATAATATTATTCACATATACATTGATCATTATCTATATAATATAGTATAGCTATCTATTATTTGCCAGAACAAACTTATCCCCGAGCGGGGGTGGCCGCTAATGAACCACCTTCATTTACTTCCTTTGCCGAGGTTTACCAAGGTTTGCTTGGAGTTGTTGCCTGAGGCAGTAGTTTCGGGCTGTTAGCAACCTAGGACTTTAAAAAAACGACATTGTTGAGCTCTTCACCCTCACTCTCCTTCAACAATTCTTTATGATGAGCTGTGTGTCGAAATTTCTGTAGCTGACGCATACTTAGTTTTTGCATATTGTTGTTTATTATATTTCAAAGTCACCCATACAAATAAATAACGATATACTGTATATATTACAACGTCATCAGCTAGTATTGCATTTGTATATAATGATAATTTATCAGCATATAATTATGTCTGTTGTCAATATCAGCTGCATATGGAAAATCCCATGATTACTACACTATATAAACACTTAGTGTAGTTGTATACTTTAGCAACTTGGCAAACTTGGTGGGCAAAAGCACTATATTACCCTCCTTCATATAATCTGGTTGCACTACATCAAATAGTAGTATGTGCTGATTAACATGTATAGCTTTGAATAATTACCTATGTACTATGTATTAACTAACCTCAATCCTGTTTCCTGCAAAGTATTGACTACACCTTTGATGCTCTTGGATACCCTGTGATCTGGGAGGGTACCTACGACTACAGATCTTACAGAGGAATTCCTATCCCTATCCTTGTACTGCAGAGTGACTACCTCATACAATTGTTCATGCTGGGCTCCCATAAACCCCTGCAGATTCAGTGTTTCTTTACCCAATGCAACATCATGCACTATTGGTAGAGAGTACCGTAGTACAAAAGTGCGTTGTGAACACTGATCCAGCAATGGACTTATATGGATGTATCCTTTACTACTGTTGATGAGCACCATTATGTTGGGTAAAATTGCAGTTCCCTTCTCAAAACGCAGTAGAAGTATTGGCAGGTTCAGATACAGCAACAGTCTTATTATCAGCTTTTGTTCTCACTTGGAGACATAAGGTGCGGAGTGCCTGCCATTAATGTCTTACATATTTGACGTTAGTATACCCACATCCCCCATGATCCTTTGAGAGGCATTCAGGACATAATTATAAAGTTCTTGTTCTACTTAACCCACTGAGCCCCAGGCAATATAATATAAATGTAGGCCTACACTCCAGGACCAGCAGGTTGTCAAAAAAGTTTTTTTTCCAGAATACACCTGGAATGGGATAGAAATGAAGGAAAAACCACAAAAAAACGATGTCCTAGGTCATTAAGGGGTCCTACGGCGCACCCAAAAATTGGAACTAACATGGGTAAATGGGTAGGCAAAAACATGCAACAACAAGTCTTTGCGCGTTCACGCGCATGCGGATGGACTTAGAAGGTTTTCAACCATAGGTATTGTTGTGTGGGATACTTACACAGTTTCCATACAAATCTGAGCCCTCTAGGTGCCATACGACCAGAGTAATTAACCGCGAAGCATCCTATGCGGCGCTGGGTTTAGCGTTACATTCATTGCCGATGCATCACGTGCGTCGCTGGGGTCCAGTGGGTTAATCTTATTTCATTGATATGGTAGCTAGTGCATTTGTAACGCTCATGTTTAGGATTGCTACACAAATAGCAGGCAAAATTTGGGGGCTTTGCCTGCTTCTGGCTTCTACCAATACTTTAATTAATTGTGCCAAAAGTAGTAGCTGTGGCCTTAGATGGTACCAAATCACTGCTAACTTCTTCCATGTGAAAAACTTTGGCCTGATAGTGATCTATACAAGATTGCAGGTCAAGTGGGGTAGATTTTATTGGCCTATTTTATATTCTTAAAGTGGTGATTGTAGCTTATTTATCAGAATGACCGTACACATTTTTTCGACACTAATATTCAGTGAGTGACGGATCTGATGGTACCTTTGAAAGCGGCGTATAATGACTTAACTGCACCTCCCTCATAAGATCAAACAGACAATTCGCGCAAGTTGGTGATGTGTGTAGACTTAACACGTTCTTTTTGCCCGTTAGTCTATGGAGTAGGGCTACTGCTGTGGCATAGCTACTGACTATTAAAATAATCCCTCCAACAATTTCCGAGCCTCCCCTTCCAGGTACCTGTGCAGATATGTAACTCCTCATTTTCATGTACCGTACAGCAGAATAGGTCCCAGAATCCTGTCCATCTTGACAAGTCACCTCAAAATATTGGCAAATAAAGCGTTAGTAGCAATACCCCTATTACCTTGGACGTAGAACTTGTCGTGAAAGTAGTATGCGACCTATTGATTAATGCTTCCAGTTTAGCTATTTCTGCTTCCACTGCCTCGTAATACTTATCATCAACCCCAGCTGCCTGTTCAACATCCACTGTCTCATCACATACAAGTGATCATTGATTAACTCCAACTCACCAAGTTGCTTGGGTATTGCAGTAATTGTATTCTTTATATCTGCTTGAGTAATAAAGGCAGCCAGGTTTATTGTTTGCCTAGTTAACCCCTTCTGTACCGGCGACGTCCTTTCAACTCTATTCTGGCTACTAGTAGACGATTTTATTCATTTTATAAATGGCCTTCAGCAATTAACAGGCTTCGAACTATCTCCCTTAACCCTTTTTACTACCACAGATTCTTCTTAAACTGCACACAATTGTCTAAATGTAGCAATAATATAATACAAAAAGCGTCGCGGTACAGAGGAGTTAAACAACTCTTAGCTATCCCTAGCTATCTGAAAATGTAACAGGCATGATCAATTAAGTCTAGGCTAGGCTAGGCCTAGGCGATCTGAAGTTGAGTCACGATTATCCCCACAAACCCCAACTCGCATGTTAGGCCTGAACAGATTTAACCTAACATGGCACAATTATACCCAAATCCAGCAGAATCATTCTTGGCCATCTCAACATATTTCCCTCCATTTCGCTCCTCCTGATTGTGGAAGCTTATACCCTTAGTAACTGATCATTTTTGAATCACTAAATGATAGGCTGATCCATATTATGGGCTTCACTAATTATGTCCTAGTGCAGCAACACCAAAATAAATACCAGGCCATGACCCGACACCGGCAAATTTGTTTTGGAGGGTTACAATGACGAGAAAGGAAAGCTGGGAAAATAAGGAGAAGAAAGTGAAAATGAAAAGGGAAACATGAACAAGTATGCAGAGGATCAATTTCAATCGGTTCGAAGGACCCATTTACATCGGGACTGTGGTGATCAAAAGCTTCAGAAGTGCAAGGATTAAAATCACGGTATAATTACTGTAAATAGGTAGGTTCAAGATCTAGCCAAAACAAATTTGTCTGCACATCTTGGCTCAATGAGTTTGTGACGGCAGCTGGTGATTAATTATCCTGTGCTCCTATGGTGATACATGGTGGCGATCCAGTGTGGATGTTTTTACTTTAAATTCTAAATCTGTTATAGCTATGGGGCGGTGTAGTGTACTTGGTTGTAGTGGGAGGTCGAAGGGAACTATGCATACATTATTTTGCTTCCCCATATATAGAAAAAATAAGGCAAAAGTGGACAAATCTACTATGGCGGCTCTGATGCGGCGTGATTTACGAGGCAAAAATGACCTGTCTTCATCACATCTTTACATAATAACCACTTGATGTAGGTGTGTTTTAGTAATCGACATTCTCAAGACAAAGATTTGTGCTACATTAAATGTATTATTAATGCAGATTAGGCCATACCATTGGCGAGATAATAACCCAAGAATGAAGACATTCTGTCCAGAATGTTTTACTAGGTGACTTCGACGTTCCTTTCGGAACATGGTACATTAAAAAATAAATAAATATATAAATAAAAATATATAAAATACAATAACACCCCAGTGCCAGTGAAATGAAAGCAAAATGTGATTAGGTGGTATGTCTCCTTACCACCACCTCCTGTCCTTAGCATACCCTTCCACCCTCTCAACCCCCTTTTCTCCCTCCACTTCCCCCTACTTACATATTCTACCTTTTTGCTCCAAATTCCAGCCTTACTTCCTCCCTCCCGCCTAAAATATGTCCAGTCACCCTCATCTATACTCCCCCTACCTCCCTCAACCCTCATACATGCACGAAAGGCTGCTAGCAGTGCTAGATTCACCAGTGTCTCGCGTAACATCCGAGAGAGCACATCCAAGTCGCGCTCCCTCGTATATGTTTGTCACCTCTCCCGTCACAATTATTAGTTTTCTCACTGGATATTTGCTCTTTGCACCTATTTTCTTGTTCTTCAATGTTCGCATGTTCATTATACAAGTAAAATATATGCATATGATGCAGTAATATTGCTTCATGTGGTAAATATAACATATGTTGTCCGAATTCGCACTGGCGGACGTTTAAAGTCGCACTTTACGAGTTAAGCATTGAAGAACATGAACAAAACAGCAAGTTGCAGGGTGCAGTGCAAGCGTAAGCCATTAGTAAGCTTGTCCATGAAAGCATCACTGCTATAGTTAGGTTAAGTAAAGCTAATTTGGTTAGTTAAGTTAACTCTTATGCAAACTTTTGGTGAGGCTAGCGGTTTCTATAATTAATGTAGCACACGTTTGGAATAACGAAATAGACGCCGTTTGCATACCAAGATGCGAGTTACGCACTACACAGTGCACTAATGATATCATAATACACATCTTGGCCTGCCATGTTTGTCTTTAAACAATTGTTTAGGCCAAAGAAGACAACAATATTTGCACAGTGATCTGTGCTTATAAATCACACCGGACGTCACACAACTATCCGCTGAGGAGAAGGGGTGGTCGAGGATTAATAATCGATATCTGTGTGCAAGCCAACTTGTTGAATTCATAAGTCTAATACATAATTAAACAATATAGGGCTATTAGTGATTGAGCAATATGTGCTTTGATGTGGTTGTAGAGTCGTAGAAGTAGTCAGATAGTCTGAGGATTAAGCCGATATAAAATAATGACCGTAGTAGGTCTGGATTTTCTGGACAGCGTAGCTTCATTGATTAGAGTGAGAGGAGGAATGTGAACAAACCCAAAACAACGAATAGGTTAGATGCACATTGAGACCGCACATCTTCCGTTTTAATATAAATCCCTAAGAATTGGAACTTTAAATGTTGTTTCTGTTCTCGCTCTATCTCGAGTTGGTCACCCCCAGCATTGGGGTATGTGCCTCAGTATATACATACAAACACAATTATATTAAATAATGTCCGTAACATATAAGTAAATGAAGTAATTATTGGGCCTTAGATACGAGTTGCATAGTAGAGACTTATACTATGGATTACGTATTTATTGGAATTAACTTAAATTAGAACGAATACTAAAATATATTTGCATTATTTTTGTAACTTAATCAATATTATTATATACTATTTATATGTCCATATTAAGGTCTTATTAATATGACCTTGGTATTCTTTCGTTTACCGTCGATTTTTGACACACTCTCTTATAAGGGGTTAGATAGGAAAGAAATAGAGGTTGGAGCTTTAGGGGTACTTCACACAGTCAGGAATGCAAGCTAAAATGACTAGGAGTAGCTGAAAATTCCGATTCCTGGGCCTATTCGAGGTGAATTTCGATGACTCCTAGTGACTCTAGCGATATCCTAGTGATTCCTGTTGACTCCAAACCAGTCCCGGCCTATTGGCCCTGTCCGAAAAAATGTTCACCGTGTTTAACGCCTTACGAGCGGGCCCGTCAGTAACTTCTACTACCCGCCAAGCGGGTGGTTTTACCCTAAACTACCTTGTTTCTGTGCTCTTTTTCATGCATAAACAAGAGCCAGAGCGTAATACAATTATGTATCCCTGAAAGGGCGATAATTGAGCTTTCCAATGACACCAGAACCATCCTTCTACGACCACGCGTTCTCTTGCAACGATCGTGCAAGACGAAGGAAAAATCCCTAAAATACGGTAATTTCCTTACATAATTCCCTGTGTAGCAAGGCAGTGAGTGTGGGTGTATGTGGAGGTGGGCCCAGTGCTGGCGCGGGAGCCGTGCCGAACGGGCAGAGCCGACCTACGCTCCTCCCACC
This sequence comes from Paralithodes platypus, assembly GCA_032716605.1. Classification (NCBI taxonomy): domain Eukaryota; kingdom Metazoa; phylum Arthropoda; class Malacostraca; order Decapoda; family Lithodidae; genus Paralithodes; species Paralithodes platypus. The sequence continues at coordinate 34,130,010 of CM064489.1, read as the reverse complement.
GCTCGTCTCTCTCTCAGAGCCAAATATTGCTCAAAATTGCACACCGCCTGAAGTCGGTCCCCGCCACATAGTCCTTTCTTCTCTAGACCGACTTAAGTCCGGTGCCGCCAGACAAGGGTTAAAGCCTAGTTCACACATTCAGGAGTGTGAGGCCGAGTTTCCAAGAGTCCACAGTCTCGGAAACTCGTGTAATGACTCTTGGAAGATTGCATGAACCCATGGGCACTCTGGGTCACTCCCTGATACTCCTGGAAAATCCACTCGAGCAGCCCAAATTTATAACATTATATCCTAGTTCACACATTCAGGAGTGTGAGGCCGAGTTTCCAAGAGTCCACAGTCCTGGAAATCACGTAATGACTCTTGGAAGATTGCATGCACCCATGGGCACTCTGGGTCACTCCCTGATACTCCTGGGAACTCCGCTCGGGCAGCCCAATTTTCCAAACATGTTTGAAAATTGAGCTGCCCAAGCGGAGTTCCCAGGAGTATCAGGGAGTGACCCAGAGTGCTCATGGGTGCATGCAATCTTCCAAGAGTCATTACACGAGTTTCCGAGACTGTGGACTCTTGGAAACTCGGCCTCACACTCCTGAATGTGTGAACTAGGCTTAAGGTTCTCGCCACGAATCGAACCATTCCCAGTGATTCACAGTGATCCCCAGTGATTCCCCAGTGACTCCCAGTGAGTCCTGGTGATTCTGGTGAAAACAGAAACTGAAATAAAAACCTGCCCGCGAATCAGATACGAATCACCGAGAATCACCAGGACTCACTGGGAGGCACTGGGGAATCACTGGGGATCACTGGGAATCAACTGGGAGTCACTGGGAATGGTCCGATTCGTGGCGAGAACTTTAAACACGGTGAACATTTTGTCGGACAGGGCCAATCGCCCGCGAGTGGTTTGGAGTCACTGGGAGTCTAACAGGAATCACTAGGATATCGCTAGAGTCACTAGGAGTCATCGATTTTTCACCGCAAATAGGCCCAGGAATCCGAATTTTCAGCTACTCCTAGTGATTCTAGCACGCATTCCTGACTGTGTGAAGTACCCTTTAATAAATATATTATTCATATAAACCTGTAATACTTCTCACGTGAAAGTATAATATACAATATACGGGTAGTTAACTTTTCTTGGTCAAACATTATAAATAGGCCTAGTATTAACCTGTGTAAGTACAATTTCCCACAAGACATTGTATTCACCCAGTGATTGTGTGTAGAGAAGGAAAATACGGTAGTTGAGGGAATTAAATAATGTGAACAATGTATGGTCAATGTTACAATACCCAACTTGTAGTCTACAAGTTCTGCAACTCCCCTTACCTAACATAACGAGAGTGGTGGATACGTGTTTGTATGTGTTTTGAAATGTCAAGTTCGCTTGGTGGTGGAGAGTGGAGTTTGGATTACTACTTCGAGGGGCGTTGTAGTCGCCAGGGTAAACTTTGAGCCAGCGTAATCATGGCTTGGTTGTTTAGGGGCCGTTGTAGTCGCCGGTTAATAATCTTGAAGTTCTGCAACTCCCCTAACCTAACTTAAGCAATGTCCATACTTAGTGTACTCAAACTAGTATGAACAGTCTCGATGTTACGTAATCTGGGTTGATGTAGCGTTACGTATCATTCCGTAGTCTTAAGTTGAACGCTTCCATAACCTTGGTCGAACGTTCCATGATTGGGTAGAATATATTATTCTATAGTAGTAAATGGGAAAGTATTGTAGGATTATAATTCCCATATATATATATATTTGTATTATTTAAGATTGTTTATAAGTATCTCATTGTAAAGAAGATGGGATACATTTTCCATATGTTATGCGCGTGCGCGGTATGTCACGACAGAGACGAACATAACGCGCTCGCCAGTCTCCAACCAACCTCCGTCCCAGCTACACACGCTAAGCCTTCTTTTCCTAGTTACTTCACCAGGTGTTTTAGCTTCACTTTTCATCTCATATTCCATATAGTCACTACATCATCATCTTTGTTAATTAGCACGAACTTAACGTAAATATCTAGCCTATCCTAGCCTATTGTAGCCTCTTTTCATACGCTGTTTACCTTACTAACCACTTCGAGTCATCTAGCCTATTTTCCGCCATCCTCCAATCACCAGCTGAGTTCATCAAAGGGTAAATATTTCTATATGGTTAATGTTCCTTTAATATCAATAATATACAGTCCACTTATCTAAATTAACCATATAATTGGTCCTTAAACCTTTCACTAGTTAGCCCCCCCCCCCATTTTTTTGGGTGTTATTCGGCGGTCGGTAGTTGCCTTGCTTGGAGTGGGGCTGGCCTATCCCTGTTTTTGTCATGTGTCCTACGTCCTCCAGGCCCGGGTCTTTTGGCCCCGTGGGGCTGTCGTTTTTTTTTTTCGTCCGCTCTTTGCTCAGGCCGCCCCAGGTGCCTGACCAGTGGGACAGGATGTGGAAACTAGTGGATAGGTCAGGGCTGCGACGGGAGTTTTACCCAGAATGAAAAGTTATAAATCTGATTCAGTACAGTACTCAAAACAATAATTAGCCTACTTTAAATGCTTTTTCGGGTTCATTACATACTACTTTGGCCCTGGAAAATATTGCACAATTGGCACGGCATTAAGATTAAATTAATTCATACTGTACTGTATTTTAAATTTAATCTAGATTTAATTTATATCTAGATCAAAAATATATTGAAAAATAACTTCTTTAAAATTTAAAGTTTATTCATTCACATATCTTTCTAAATTCTACTCTCGTCGTGTGCCCTGAAGGCGGGGTAATATGATAGCTGATAGGCTGAGTGTGTTAATCCAACTCAAAACTGTTTTCCTTGTGACTTCTTGAGATGAACTTTTCTTGTGTACAATTTTCACATTTATTAAATTTAATAATATAGAATTAGCGGTGCCCATTGAGTTTAGCCTGTATAAATTACCCTATAGGCTCTCTCTCTCTTCAAATTCTTGAATTTATTATAACGTTAAACGGTACCTCTCTTTTTTGACACCTGGAGACTTTTGGCCTATACTGTATTGTACTAAATTTCCCTCTCAGCTTTTCTTAACTTATGGTGTAATGATTCTATAATTTCATAACTATTATGTAGGGAGTTAAATTGAAAAGCTCCAGATTGCTAGTCTACATTGCGCACAATTCTTATTCCGCAGTTCGTGAGGGTGTTTTATTTTCGGCTCGCGATTTGATTTGATTTCTCTGAGTACTGTATTGTTGGCCGAAACTTATTCGGTCTGGCATTGATAGTTTGATTTAACGTCAATGGATTTCCTTCCCGTATAATCATGGCTAAAAGTGTACAAAAGCGTCGGGCTGGACTTAAGGGCTCTTTGACGGTCTTGACCTCTGATATTGACGAATTCCTTGATTCGGCGTCTAGAGTGGAGGTGGAGGCCAGGTTGCTCAGTATTCAAAAGCAACTTGACAAGTATGAGGTCACACAAGAGGACCTGGCCGACACCTACGAGGAAGCCGAGTATATCGAGGTGATATGAGAGGATACCTTATATATGGAGGGCATACAGTAATCGTTGCCACACTGAAGGGGATCTTGATTCCAGAGGTCAAGAAAGAGCCAAGGGTATCCGCAGTCAAATTACCACATCTTACTCTTCCAAAATTTGAAGGTGATGCCACCATGTGGTCGGGATTTTGGGAGATGTTCAAGTGTACCATCCATGACAATCCCGACTTCACAGATATACAACGCTTCACCTATCTAATGGGTCAGCTTCAGGGTGATGCACATAAGCTAGTCGAAGGATTCATTATGGAAAGTGCAAGCTATGCCCCAGCAATTGAGCTCCTGCAAGAGACATATGGGCATCCAGATCGAATCAAGGCAGCTTATGTTACCAAATTCAATCAATTAGTGTCACCCAAACACCAAACAGCTGACCTGAAGGACTTCTATGTCAATACAGAGAGTGTGATGAGGTCAACCATTAGCCATGGTATTTGTTTGGAGGAATTTTGTGTGGTGACTCTTGTAAATAAGTTACCATCACCACTAAAAGAAACCATAAAACGGGAAATGGAAGACTCGAGCCTGGATTATAAGAAATTCACTCATTGCCTCCAGGCTGAAGTGTACAATATGGCGGGTCAAGACAGAGTAGGGGGTACACCCATGGCGACGGCAACATTTACCGCCCAGAGTGAGTACAGGAAATTCAACTGGGTTCTGTGTAGTGGCACCAATCATTTATGGTACAAGTGTATGAAGTATAAGACAGGGCCTCTTAAAGTTAAAAGAGCCCGTCAACTACGTCTCTGCACTGGGTGCTTGTCAAAAGACCATGGCCATTCGGGTTGTACTAATCCTAACGTAAAAAGCTGCAAGTTTTGTAAGGGCAAACACTTTCATTCCCTGTGTACACAAAAACAAGGGAAAGAAAGTAGACCAGCGGAGGATAACACCAAGAGAGAGCATACTGCTGCTACTTCAACTACAATGTCCGTTGCCACAGGTAAAAATACAGTAATCTTGCCCACCGTACAGCTGCCGGTAAAGGGTAAGGATAATAATTGTGTTAAAATCAGATCGCTACTTGACCAATGTTCTCAGAGGACCTTTGTGAAGTCTTCTGTTCTATCCTCCCTTTCCTACATTTCTAAAGGAACTGAGGAGTTATGTCTTCACGGATTTACCGGGAAACAGGCCTCTAGGGAATATAATGTTGTGGCACTGCAATACAAACACAGAGGTAAATTTCATCATCTAGATGCAATAGTGGTTGATGAATTGCCAGAACATAAAGGTGAACTTAACCTAAAGTCTAAACTGGTTAGTTTACAAAGTAAAGGCATAAAATTAGCCGATCCTCACGCGACGGACACAGATCAGCTGGAGCTGCTCATCGGTGCGGATCACTATTACGATATAGTGCGACCTGGGTATAAACGGTCAGGTAGTCTAATTCTGCTTCCTACCAAGTACGGGTACGCCATCAGTGGTTCATATGTGACACAGCCTACAAGCTCCAGCACAGAAGTAATTACTGTATTGAAAGTAGCAGTAACACCAATGGACGAATACATGTCCACTGGTAATATTCCACCATGCAAAAATGACTTAAATGTTTTGTGGGAATAGATCATATCGGCATAACCCCTAAGGAATACTCACTGGTTGAGCGTCAAGCACTATCGTCGTATGAGGATACCGTTACCTACGATCCCGACAGCCAACAGTATAAAGTGAGACTGCCCTGGAACAATTCCAAAGGATCAGCTGCCATCTAACAAGGGTTTGGCCATAGGCCGTCTTCGGGGACTTCAGAAAAGATTCCTCAAGGAGCCTGACTTTTGCGAGGAATACTCAAAAGTCATAAAGGAACAGGTGTCCCGGGGTTTTATAGAAGAGGTGCCTTTTGATAAATCAGATACCGGGCATTACTTGGCTCATCATGGTGTAATCAAGGAGAGCAAAACTACGCCAGTGCGTATTGTCTTCGACTGTTCCGCCAGGATGAGTGAACGTCATCCTAGTCTTAATGACTGCCTGTACACTGGACCCTCACTGGTGCCAGATTTAGCGCAGGTTTTGCTTCGGTTTCGACTCGGTAAGTATGCCTGGGTGTCTGATATTGAGAAGGCATTTCTAATGTTAAGGCTCCATGAAGACGACCAGGACTATACGCGATTTATGTGGCCCAAGTATACGAGGCAACTGGATTCCCCCCTAATTTGTTACCGGTTCCGGGCAGTTTTATTTGGAGCGACTTGTTCCCAATTCCTTTTAAACCCGACCATTTTGAAACATTTGTCTTATGTCAGTGCAGATCCGCAGATTATTCATCAGATTCGGTCAGGGTTGTACATAGACTATTTATTGGGTACAGGAAATGAAGAAGATTTCCTGGTTGATACCTACGCTGTAGTCCGAGAGATTATGAATGACGCCCATCTACATTTGCGTGAATGGGCGACTAATAATTCTGTTTTGCAGACTGTACTGCAACGGGATGGTGTGGCGGCTGTACAGCAGGAACATGTTAGAGTGCTAGGGTTGTTTTGGAAAACGGACACCGATACCCTCTCATTCGGCGTTCAGTACGCGCAATGTTCGCAGATTACAAAACGAATTTGCTTGAGTATGACAGCTAAACTTTTTGACCCCTTGGGGATAGTTCTACCGGTGTCGATCAAATCGAGATTATTCCTTCAGCAATTATGGAGGATAAAATTAGGATGGGATGAGGTTTTGACTGGCGATCTGGTTCAGGAGTGGGAAGACATTATTTCGGATCTTCGTCTCTGTAAGGGTTTTAATTTTCCTCGGAGAGTTGTCATGGACCATCCTGTTTCCATTCATGCCTTCTCAGACGCTAGCAAGGTCGCGTACGGCACCGCCATATACTTTGTTGACACAAGTGGCAGCCGTCTCATCATAGCGAAGGCGAAAGTCGCCCCGATCAAATCCCTTTCCATCCCAAAATTAGAGCTGACTGCAGTTCTGTTGGCTGCTAGACTCGTTCACTTTGTAGAGGAAACTTTTAAAAATTTGCTAAATATCTCGGAGACAGTTATATGGAGTGACAGCCAAATTACGCTCTACTGGTTACATAGCCGTAAGAAGCTGCCAGTGTACGTCACCAACCGTGTCGACGAAATTCGTACCCTGCTCCCAACCGCACAGTTCCGGTATGTGTCTACCAAAGAGAATCCAAGTGATTGCATTACTCGTGGTGTCTCTGCTAAATTTCTCGAATCTTCTGCGTTGTGGTGGAATGGCCCATGCTGGCTTAATGATCCCAACGAATGGCCAGAGAATATAGATTTGAGCGAGCAACACACTGCTATTGTGGCACCGGTAATTGACTTGGTGCCTGACGAAGACACACGGTTATGGGACTGGGATAGATTCAGCAGCTATGAAAAGTTACAACGTGTTACAGCATGGGTGTTACGATTTGTAGAAAATGTAAAAGCAAAAATTAAAGGCACACCGCCCAAAGGTAGTGCTTACCTCAATGTGAAGGAGATCAGAATTGCAGATCAATTATTACATAAGCTCTGTCAACAAGAAATATATACGCAGGAATATAAAATACTGGTTAAGGGAACAAAGTCTAGGAATAACCTGATCAATCAGTTGGGCTTACACTTGAAGGGGGACTTGATACATTGCGGAGGCAGATTACGATTGGCAGCCCTCTCTGAGGCAAGTAAGTATCCAATACTACTGCCCCCCAATCATCCCTTCACCCATCTTATCATCGATAGGTGTCACCGACTCTGTTGTCATTATGGGGTTGGTCATATAGTCACCTATGTAAGACAACGATGGTGGGTGCCTAGAATCAGGCAGGTGGTCAAGAAAGTCATTCGCAAATGCTTAAAGTGTAGAAGAGTACAGGGAACACCTTATGATCCCGTCGGAATTCCTCCCTTACCAAACCTGCGAACTACCCCAGATGACCCTTACAAAGTTACCGGGGTTGACTACAGTGGAGCAATCCCTGTGAAAGATTCACCCAATCTTAAGGTGTATATGATACTTTTCACTTGTGCTGTTACCAGGGCAATTCACCTGGAACTGGTCACCAACCTCACTTGTGATAGCTTCCTACATGCCTTCCGAAGATTCTGCAGTAGACAGGGATATCCGCGTATCATGCTGAGTGACAATGCAAAGACTTTCATAGGGGCATCTACATATCTCAAAGAAGTGAGCAACAATCCTAAGATTCAGACCTGCCTAGCGGATGTAAAATGCGAATGGCGTTTCATTCCCGCCAGAGCGCCTTGGTTTGGCGCCATATGGGAGAGAGCCATAGGCATCGTGAAGGCGGGTCTGAAGAAGGTGTTGGGTAGAGCTCTCATCTCGATTGAGGAACTCAACACCATACTCTTGGAGATCGAAGCCACCGTAAATGATCGCCCTCTATACTATGCTTCTGGTGATTTGGAAGACCTTACCCCAATCACACCCTCAGTACTGGTACGTGGATACAGACTGCGGGATCTTCCTGAAGAGCATGACGAGGATACTATGGAGGATCCAGACTACATAAGTAAGGAAGTGATATCGGCCCGCTACAAATACATTCGTAAATTATCGCGAGATATTTGGCATCGCTGGTCAACAGAATATCTGGTGACTTTAAGGGAAGCACAAAAGAATAAACTAACACCATTAAAAGGTCATTGGCCTAGGGTAGGGGACGTGGTAACCATCCATGAGGAGGGCCCGCGCGCATTTTGGAAATTGGGTCGGATAGAGTAGTTATTACCAGGTCGTGATGGTGAGGTTCGGGTAGCAAAGGTTCGCACCAGGACTGAAGTAATCACACGGCCAACAGTCCGACTATATCCTCTTGAGGGTGACCTCGATCGCAAGGACACCCCCTCGGATCAGTTATCAATTGAAGTCCCCTCTCTGGCTTCTACTTCGGCGCAGCCTGTTGACGCGTCTGGCGAACGCCCACGTCGACAGGCAGCCCAGATATCCTCCCAAGCTTGGCGGGATAAGATTGCCTCCGGGCAAATCTAATCATGTAAATTTTTCATATTTTCTGTTGGTGGGAATATGTCCATACTTAGTGTACTCAAACTAGTATGAACAGTCTCGATGTTACGTAATCTGGGTTGATGTAGCGTTACGAATCATTCCGTAGTCTTAAGTTGAACGCTTCCATAACCTTGGTCGAACGTTCCATGATTGGGTAGAATATATTATTCTATAGTAGTATATGGGAAAGTATTGTAGGATTATAATTCCCATATATATATATATTTGTATTATTTAAGATTGTTTATAAGTATCTCATTGTAAAGAAGATGGGATACATTTTCCATATGTTATGCGCGTGCGCGGTATGTCACGACAGAGACGAACATAACGCGCTCGCCACTCTCCAACCAACCTCCGTCCCAGCTACACACGCTAAGCCTTCTTTTCCTAGTTACTTCACCAGGTGTTTTAGCTTCACTTTTCATCTCATATTCCATATAGTCACTACATCATCATCTTTGTTAATTAGCACGAACTTAACGTAAATATCTAGCCTATCCTAGCCTATTGTAGCCTCTTTTCATACGCTGTTTACCTTACTAACCACTTCGAGTCATCTAGCCTATTTTCCGCCATCCTCCAATCACCAGCTGAGTTCATCAAAGGGAAAATATTTCTATATGGTTAATGTTCCTTTAATATCAATAATATACAGTCCACTTATCCACATATCTAAATTATCTAAACACAACCTATAAGTGTTACCTATTTTAGGTAATCGTATGAAATATTACAGAACTCGGTAACGAATGAAAAGAAGAAGGTGGGATTCTGGGAAGGATTAATTATCCACTATTTAGACAATAGTTTAAATATATTTGTTTCGAAAAGTATAGTAAGCATTGATATCATGACCTTACGGTACATAATAATACAGACTTATCGTATTATATCAAAGTCTGTAATGATGTATGAATACAGTCATTGTACTTAATGATGATATTAGAGGACTGTAGTTATAGCCTACAAGAGACATACTTGAGGACAAATTAATTTCAATTATAGAGTCAAACACATGCCTGGAGCCTCACAGTGGATGTACAATTTCCCACAAGACATTGTATTCACCCAGTGATTGTGTGTAGAGAAGGAAATTACGGTAGTTGAGGTAATTAATAATGTGAACAATGTATGGTCAATGTTACAATACCCTACTTGTAGTCTACAAGTTCTGCAACTCCCCTTACCTAACATAACGAGAGTGGTGGAGACGTGTTTGTATGTGTTTTGAAATGTCAAGTTCGCTTGGTGGTGGAGAGTGGAGTTTGGATTACTACTTGGAGGGGCGTTGTAGTCGCCGGGGTAAACTTTGAGCCAGCGTAATCATAGCTTGGTTATTTAGGGTCCGTTGTGGTCGCCGGTTAATAATCTAGAAGTTCTGCAACAACGCCCCTGACCTAACCTAAGCAAACTAACACAACCTAGAAGTATTACCTATTTTAGGTAATCGTATGAAATATTACAGAACTCGGTAACGAATGAAAACAAGAAGGTGGGAAGGATTAACTATCCACTATTTAGACAATAGTTTAAATATATTTGTTTCTTAAAGTATAGTAAGCATTGTTATCATGACCTTACGGTACATAATAATACAGACTTATCGTATTATATTAATGTCTGAAATGATGTATGAATACAGTCATAATACTTAATGATGATATTAGAGGACTGTAGTTATGGTGTCCGTGGGTCGGTGGTGAGTGTGCATGTGGCTTGGCACAGCTTGGGGGCCCCTTGTATAGGGGCTGTGCACAATGGGGGCCATGCCTGGCATACTCGTATCTCATTCCTAACAAATCCCAGTGATGCTCGGTGACTCCCAGTGACTCCTATCTAATTCCCAGTGATTCCTATATTACTCCTATCGACTCGTGTATTACAGTAATCCGAAATTTTCAACTTTTCATTAACTCGCACTTCATTCCTGGTTTTATCCCGGTGATTCCTGGTGATTCCCAGTGATTCCAAGTGACTCCCAGTGATTCGCAGGTACACTCCCACTGGTTCCTATGGTGTTGTGAGTGCACAGGGAATTGCAGACATTCCCGGTCGTATTCCCAGGAATCACAAGGAATCATTACTCCTAGTGATTCTAGCTCGCATTCCTGACTGTGTGAAGTACCCTTAAATCTCTCTCTCTCTCTCTCTCTCTCTCTCTCTCTCTCTCTCTCTCTCTCTCTCTCTCTCTCTCTCTCTCTCTCTCTCTCTTGGCAGACCTCATAAGATGGACGAGGGACAGGGACAAGGGAAAAACAGAGTGTGAGGGATTACTGCAAAGGAAAAAAAAAAAGGGAAATAGGTCACACACAATAAAAACAAAAGGAAAAGGAATTAAAAAACGAAACGTTCCTGTTATTAGTAGCCTACATATCAATGTCCAACTATTCCTCATATACAGTATGAGGCATACGTATATATTTATTGTATATGTGTTTAACTGTCTTACAATATGTGTAAATGCCTTATAATGGCTACAATTTAGTTTGCATATAACATACAATATATATTACTCTATTTTGGTGTGCATGTTGCTACGATTTTATACATCCATAAAATTATATAACATGCAGTTCCCTATTTTCCAACATAGTCTGTCCTCTTTAAGCATAAATTAAGCTTCACATCCAAAGTGCTGTAAGTATGAACATTGATATAGCCTAAACAAAATAATAACAAAACATAGATAAACATCTATCTATCTATCTATTGCCTGACTCCATGATCCCCGAAAGGGTTTGCCACGAACGAACCGCCCCCATGCACCTCTGTCCCCAGTCAGTCGATGCCCCTCCTCTCAACCAGCAACGCCTTCATCCATATACTTCCTCACTCCATCCTTCCACCTCTCTTTCGGTCTACCTCTCCCTCTCTGTCCTTCCACCTCGCTCTCGTACACCTTCTTAGTTATTCTCTCGCTTCCCATACGTTCCATATGGCCGAACCATCTCAAGTTGTTCCTTTTCCCACTTTCCAGCACATCTACCTCCACATCACACCTCCTTCTTACTTCCTCATTCGTCTGTCTATCCTTCCATGTAACTCCGCACACACTTTTCAAGTAACTAATTTCCACCCCTCTTAATTACTCTTGGTCTGAGTCTCTTCTCAAACGTCCATGCTTTTTTTTTTTTTTTTAAAGAGACAATGAACGGAGGAAGGAAAAACACAGATAAAACAAAAAGGTCCATGTGCCTAAAGGCATCCTCCATTCATAAAATGTTTGTAACAACTGGATTTAAACATTTGTAGATTGTAAGTTTGTGGAAAGCAATTCGAGGGAAGTGAATTCCAAAGAGTAGTAGCTCTGGGGATAAATGAATTCTGATAAGCAGAAGTTCTGCATTGTGGAGGAGAAAGTGTAAATTCATGGGCGCTCTCAGCTGCCCTAGTTCTACGGGGAAAGATGTGGAGAGGCGGCACAATTGAAGCAAGTTCCTCGGAACAATTGCTGTGAAAATATCTGTAGAATAATGCAAGGGATGCAACGTTTCTTCATATGGATAATGTAGGAAGGTCCTGTGTGATTGCAGGGTTATTGATTAATCTAATAGCTTTATTTTGAATTTTGTCCAACTGCCTCAATGCAACCACTCCACTTCCACCCCACAGAGGTAAACAGTAATCCATCTGAGAACGCACATGACTTTTATATATCACGGCCAACTGCTCGCCAGTGAAGAATTCTCGAACTCTGTACAGGAGTCCCAGTTTTTTAGAGGCATTCTTAGCAATGCTTCTAACATAATGTGTCCAGCTCAAGTTAGTAGTTAATGTTACACCGAGAATGTCAATACTTGGGGAAGTGGGAATATTTACATCATTAACAAATATATGGGAGTCAGTGAGATTCTGTCGGTTAGAAAATTGAATGTATTTGGTTTTCTGTGCATTAAAGGAAACTAGATTCTTTTGTCCCCATCCATTAATTCTAGAAAGGTCCTGGTTCAGAGAAATTGCAGTGTTTATTTTTGAATTTATAAGATCGGGTTGAGTGAAAGAATTGGTAAATGTGAAGGAACTGTGGAGTGTTGAGTCATCTGCGTAGGAATGTATTGGATTATGAGTGGTAGATATGAGATCATTGATATGAATGAGGAACATAATTGGGGCCAAAACTGATCCCTGGGGAACACCAGCATTTATTGAGTGAAATTGAGAATAAAGGCCATCTACCATTACACATATTTTTCTGTTATGAAGATAAGAAGAAATTAGTGGAACTAATGATGCAAGGCCGTAGTGTGACATCTTCGACAATAAGGATTGATGCCAGACTCTATCAAATGCCTTTGATATATCCAATGCTATTGTATGTGTTTCACCATGTTGGTCTGTAGCTTGCTTCCGTAAGTCAGTGTCGGGATTACCACACTGTCATGCAAGGACTTCTTCACTTCCAAACTGACCACTCTAATTCTTGTTACTGCTCTCAGCATTCCTACAAACCTCTTCCCCTGTTGCACCCTCTCCCGCATTTCTTCATCCATAGTCCCATTTTTACTCAACACACTGCCCAGATACTTAAATGAGCCGACAATCTCCATAGCCTGACCGTTCAACTTCACCTCACACTCTGTGGCTTCACCCCTTTCGAAGACCATAACCTTGTTCTTCCCCGCATTTACCTTCAGATCGCGTTTTTCGCACACTGTTCCAAACACATTTAGAAGACCCTGCCACTCCCATTCATTATCGCTCATCAGAACTGTATCATCAGCAAACAGCAGTACAGGCAGCTTCCACTCATTTCCCTCCCTTATCAGCGATACACCAACATCCACTGCTCTTCCTTGTATTTCTTTCATGACTTCATCCATATATACAGTAAACAACCACGGGGACATCACACACCCCTGTTTCAACCCAACATTCAGGTCAAAGAACTCGCTCTGCTCATTCTCCACACGTACTGCCGCCTTTGCACCCTCATACATGCTCTTCACTGCTTTCAGAAACTTGCCATCTACTCCGTATATTCTAAGTATTTTCCACATACCTCCTCTATCCACTCTGTCATTGGCCTTCTCCAAGTCCATAAAGTCAACATACACCTTTTGTTGCTTCTCCAAATATTTCTCCACAACACAATTCAGGGTAAAAATCTGATCTACACATCCTCTTCTCTTCCTAAGACCTCCCTGCTCGTCACCTATCCATTTCTTCGTTCTCACTCTCACTCTCTCAATCACTACCCTACTGTACACCTTCCTTACTACGCTTAGAAGACATATTCCTCGGTGGTTACCACACACTCCTATTTCCCTTTACCCTTATATAGGGGGACTATAATGCCTGTCTTCCAGTCATCAGGTGCACTCCCATTCTCCCATGCTAGTTTGCACATTTCCCATACCCATTCATAATGCTAATTCATAGCCCAGTACAGAAAGGGTTAAACAGTCTAGGAAAAGTTTGGGGAAAATGATTAACACTCTTCTTTTGATCTTTGACACTGACCTTTGACCTTAAGCATTATAATATTTATATGAAATTGATATATATGTTGTTTAACCCTATCTCTGCAGGCATATTTCCGCCATATTAGGGCTCATTTAGGCACTCCTGATTGATTAGGCAAGTATCTGAAAGAAATGAAATGTATTCAGCCAAAATCTACAAGAAAATAGCTTCAAAATGACACCAAAACGAGCTTCGTAGCTCACAAGGTTCACCCGCAGCGCTACCATAGGCATTCGCTAAAATTAGCAATTCTCGCTAATGTCTCTCTACATTTGTCTTTGGCAGCACTGTATATCTAGAGAGATTCTGACTCAGAGTCTTCAGTGCTACGGCCGCCTGGCTGGGAGAAGGACGTGTGGCCTGTCACGCTCCCTCTCCCTTGCACTCGATTTTATAGGTTTTAAGAGGCTTTAAAAGTCTGCAGATCGCTGTAAATTGCCATGGCGTTCAGTAACATCTCCCTTGAGGGAAAGGGCTAAGTAAGATGCAACTGATAGTCAGCTTATCAAAATTTGAGTATTTGTTTATGAATGTTGACTTTTGACTTTGACCTGTGACCTTGACCGTTATGTAGGATTAAATTTTTTGCTTGCATTGATGTAACCCTGGAAAATCAAATAAGTGTGACAAATTTCATTAATGATCATCAATTAGTTCCAGAGGTAAGGAATAGCTGACCTTGACCTTTGCCCTTCATCTTGACCTTCATGATGCCTGAAAATTTAACATTTTAATTTTAATTTAAAGCACAACTGTCTCAACGAATTTTGTGAATTTTACATGAGTAGTAAAGAAATTAGCATATTGACCTTATATTTGACCTTGACCTCTGACCTTGCCTTATTATATGGCATTATGTTTATTGTTTATTCTTATATGACCTTGGCCTTGGCATACCGAATATGCATGATATGCCTAGTGAGAATCATACATTACATATGAAATACTAGTACAAATCTTATTTTGACCTTTAAACCTTGACCTTTGACCTTGACCTTCGACCTTAGAAATTATTTTAGAGAATTTAGTTAGCTTAACACCAATTTTCATATTAACTAGCATTATGAATATGGTGTAATTTGTATAAAGAGTTATAGGTTACAAATAGTGACCATATACTGTGACCTTGACCCATGACCTTTAACTAAAAATAAAATACATATATTTGGATGGTCGTCGCATTGATCAACTGAATTTGTCTGCACAATTTGGTGACAATACATTAAACCGTCTAGGAGGAGTTTAGGGAAAATAATGAACACCCTTGTTTTGACCTTTGACCTCGACCTTTGACCTTAACTGTTACAATATTTATATGAAACTTGATATATATGTCATTAAAGTACTAAGCAAATAACACAGCCAGCTAGTTTTCCAAAATTTGAGTAATCATTTTTAAATAATAATAAAGTAGGTGTGCAGTTTTGCATTACCCCCCCACCCCACCCCAAACAAAAAATGCATGCGCAACTCTGCGACCTAGAATTCTGCAAGTAGTAGTGAATCTCTTAGGTAAAATCTGTGTATATACATTATATACAGTATATATATATTATATATATACCGTATATAAATATATATATATACAGTATATAATTATATACATATATATATATATATATATATATATATATATATATATATATATATATATATATATATATATATATATATATATATATATATATGTATATATATATAATATATATATATATACCGGTATATATATATACCGGAATATATATATATATACCGGTATATATATATACATATATATATATATATATATAATATATACAGTATATATATATATATATATATATATATATATCGCAAACACACATAAGCTACTGAATGTTTTTATACTCACAGCCGGACTTGAACCACCGACAGTCAGAACAAGTACCCATACTTTAATCGTATATACCACGGCGTGATAGAAGATACTTGTGTGCAGTGGATTTAAGCATAGACACTTGTCCTGGCTGTTGGTGGTTCATGTCCGCCTGGGAGTATAATATATATATATATATATATACGGTATATATATATATATATACATATAATTACATTTATGATCACATTGAATCTTAATCATTGGAATATTTATCTATAATAAGGTCAGCGTAACACTATGTTGTAGCATTTTGAATATGGTGTAATTCAATTTTAAAAATATATAAGAAAGAAAGGAGAAAGAGTGACCATAATCTGCGACCTTGACCTTTGAATAACAAAAACACTAAATCGTTGCTTTGACCAACCAAATTTGCCAGCAAAATTTGGTGACGATACGTAACCCGTTCAGTACAGTTCTGTCGGTTTTATTTCATACTGGATATTAAGACGATTATATTTAGTTTATGAAGGGCCTCCATAAGATTAGCAGGCTTTCAACTATCACTAACTAACATTTTTTGCTACAACAGATCCTTTATAAGCTCCACAATATCGTTTAATTATAGCTAGCATATAATACAAAAGACGTCACCGGTACACAAAGGGTTAAGCAGTCTAGGAAGAGTTTTGAAACAAATATTAACACTCTTCTTTTGTTCTTTGACCTCGACCTTTAACCTTAAGTATTATAATATATACAGTATATACTGTATGATTGAAATATATGTAATTTAATTAAAATGCAACCAATTAACAGTCGTCAGCTTATCGAAATTTGAGTATTTTTGTTATGATGAAGGTTAACTTATGACCTTGGCCTGTGACCTTGACCTTTTTGTAGGATTATATTTTTGTTTGCTTTGATGTAACCCTAGAAAATCAAATAAGTGTGTCAAATTTCATTAAAGATCATCAGTTACTTTCAGAGGCATTAAAGGAATAGTTGACCTTGACCTTTAATCTTCATCTTGACCTTCATGATGTCCGGAAATTTAACATTTTAATTTTCCCTTAAAGCACAACTGTCTCAACGAATGTTGTGAAGTTTACATGAATAGTAAAGCAATTAGCATATTGACCTTATATTTGACGTTTACCTGCGACCACGACCTATCAAATGGAATTATGTTTATTCTTGTATGACCTTGGTCTAGGCATTCCGAACATACATGATATGCCTAATGAGAATCTTACATCAATAGGAAATACTAGTAAAAATCATATTTCGACCTTTAAATTTGCCCTTCGACCTTATCATTTCTTATCAAGGATTTAGTTAGCTTAACAGCAATGTTCGTATTATGAATATGGTGTATTTTGTATAAAAACTTATTGATTACAAATAGTGATCATATACTGTGACCTTGACCTTTGACCTTTGACTAAAAATAAAATACATATATTTGGATGGTCGTCACATTGACCAACTGAATTTTCCTGTATAATTTAATGACAATATAGTAAACAGTCAAGGAGGAGCTTAACGAAAATGAAAAATACCATTGTTTTGACCTTGACCTCTGACCTTAACTATTACAATATTTACGTGAAATTTGATATACCTGTATATGAAATTTAATTGATAAGCCATAACACAGCCAGTTTTCTAAAATTTGAGTAATCTATTTTAATAATTAATAAAAGTTGACCTTTGACCTTGACCTGTGACCTTGACCTTTATGTAAGAGTACATTCTTGTTTGCATTGACATTGCCCATGACAATCAAATAAGCATGCCTAATATCATTAAAACCCATCAGTTAGTTTCATATATATTAATATAATAGTTGACCTTGACCTTTGACCTTTATCTTGACCTTTATATGTCTCAAAATTTATTATTTTCCTTTTCACTTAAAGTGCAACTATCTCACCAAATTGTGTGAAGTTTGCATGATTAGTAAAGAAAATAGCATATTGACCTTTTATTTGACCTTGACCTGTGACCTTGACCTTTCATATGGAATTGTATAGTTTATTGTATGACTTTGGCATAGGTATTCCGATTGTACACTCACGCGTACTAAAAGTTGCTCAGGGGTGGGTCCTTCCTTCCCTTACTCCACCCTGGACAGGTGGAAGGGGGGAGTCGGGTCCAAGACTACCCCCACCTTCCTCCCCCAAACTATCACTAACTCCCCCACCTTCCTTCTCTTGCTGGCAGTTAGTGATTAGCTACGATTGCGCTCATGTATTGCAAATTATTGTTAAACCATAAATGCACACGCTTACAATGGCCGTCATTTAACATTTATTAGGAGTTTATTAATATAATATACTGTATGATTGTAGTCTCAAAAAGAGTTTTTATGCACAACGTGGGCTACAAGAATCTCGGTTGTACTGCTCGTGCTCTCTCTCTCTCTCTCTCTCTCTCTCTCTCTCTCTCTCTCTCTCTCTCTCTCTCTCTCTCTCTCTCTCTCTCAGACTACGAGGTCAGTTCATTCCATTTTTTTTTTTAAATATGTAATGGGTTTGATAATGTGTATCATAGCAAAATAATTAGCCTCGTTATGAATACAATAAGGAACCATGGCTGGCAGTTAGAATTGAAAAGGCTCAGCACTAGTGTTTGTGGAAACTGTTTCCTCATTTAAGATATGCTCTACCTGGGACAAACTTTCCTCAGAAGTTGTAAACATTTCCACAGTCGAGCTGTTCAAGAAGACAGTAGATAGTATTTTGCACACTTTGCAGGGAAACGTGCACTGAAAATGTTCTCTCCTTAATAATAATAATAATAATAATAATAATATTTATTCAGTTAGCAATTTACAGAGTTGGTACCACATAGTATATTACAAAATATGACATACACCAGCCTTGCATAATTCCAACTAAGGATAGCCCAATAAGGCCGTTAGGCGTATTTCCATTGGGGTCCTTGTGGGATTAGGTTAGCTGGGGAAATGGGGAGGAAAAACAAAAATTAGAGAAAGTATTTCTAGGGGGTTTAAGATACCTTACATCCTATAATAAATATCAGTAATCCGTAATCAGTAATCATTTTAGTTTGGTTTGTCTATCTCTTATGTCGTATTTAGTAGTAGACATAAGTTTGGTGCTCCTTTCTCGCAGCTGTCCGATTCAGGTGTTCCTTCAGGCTACGTCTGAAGGAATACAGTGTTCTCTTTTCACGGACTGACTGGGGTAAGTCGTTCCAGTCTTTGATGGCAGTGAAGAAGAATGTTTGCTTACCCTGTCCTTGGATTCTCGGGACCTTAAAATTAATCATCCTGTTTCTTGTATTATGTCCACTCCTCTCATTTTTTTTTATTTTTTTTTTTTCTATGTGATTGAGGGAGGCAAAAGGCATAACTGCCTATAGCGAGTGCCTCCCCCATAGTTGAAAGAGTGACAGGGCCAAAATCAAGGGACGTTCGAGCCAAAATGCCTGGACACACGGAGTTTGAAGCAATTTAAGTCATAGGAAGAGGGAAAGACTGATTCTGGGAGAGAGTTCCAGAGCTCAGATGTTGAGTAGAAGAAAGTTTGAGAGTAACGTTTCACTCTTGGGTTGGAGAGTTGCACAGAGTAGGGGTGGGATTGAGTTGCAAGACGGGTACCACGTGCCCTACGTAAAGGAGGTGGTATGCACTGGGATAGCTCTGAGGAACACTGATTATTATAGTAGCGATAGAATAGCGAGAGAGATGCAACATTGCGGCGGAGAGAGACAGATTGCAGAGAGTTGGTGAGTGGACGGGAGTTAATGATACGAAAGGCCTTCCTTTCAACTTTGTCTAGGAGAGCGGTGTGAGAGGAACCTCCCCACACATGTGAACAATACTCAATACAAGGGCGCACTATGCCCCTGTACAGAGCAAGAAGCTGTGCAGGGGAAAAGAACCCCCTAAGGCGGTTGAGCACACCCAGCTTCTGGGAGGCTGCCTTAGCAAGACTGGAAATATGGTCCTTCCAAATGAGAGCAGAAGAAAAAGAGACACCAAGAATATTGAGAGAAGATGAAGGGTTGATTTTTGTATTGTTGAAGAATAAGGGATAGTCCGCTGGGAGATCCTGACGGGTAGATAGATGGAGAAATTGGGTTTTGGAAGCATTAAAGTTAACAAGGTTTTCTCTGCCCCAATTGGAAATAGTATTTAGATCAGAAGTTAAGAGTTCTATGGCTTCATTACGTTTGTCGTTGAGGGATTGCTGGCTGGGGCGTTCTGAAAAACTAATGGAGTAGTGTAAGGTTGAGTCGTCTGCGTATGAATGGATGGGAATTAAGGTACAGTTAAGGAGATCATTTATAAAAATTAGAAAGAGAATAGGAGATAGGACAGAGTCCTGAGGAACACCGGAGTTTATAGGGTGAGGAAGTGAACAATGGCCGTCCACAACCGCAGCTATGGAACGGCCGGAAAGGAAATTAGAGACAAAGGCACAGATGGAGGGATAGAAACCGAAGGAGGGTAGTTTAGAAATTAAAGATTTATGCCAGACTCTATCGAAGGCTTTCGATATGTCTAGTGCAATAGAAAAAGTCTCACCGAAGTCCCGAAAGGAGGATGACCAAGAGTTAGTAAGATATGAAAGAAGATCACCAGTAGAGCGACCCTTAAGGAAGCCATACTGGCGATCTGAGAGCAGATTATGAGAAGAGAAATGCTTAAGAAATTTGGAAGCAAGAATAGTTTCAAAAACTTTAGAAAGACAAGAGATAAGAGCAATTGGACGATAGTTGGAGGGTTGAGAGCGGTCACAAAAATAATTCTTTAGATACTCTGGTGCTCTGTCATAGACCATTTTGAAGGCATTAGTGAGCCTGATTTGTTTGGCCATGTCAGACATTGAGCATACCTAGTGACTGAAGTTGTTCTGCAGTTTGTGCTGTGCTGATTTGGATGATGCAGAGTACCAGGATGACACAGAATAGTCAAAATGACATAGAACAAGCGCTTGGCAGAGGGTCTTTTTGGTCGTCGCGGGCAAGCATCCCACCTGTCTCTACAGGTATTTTATACGTGCTCTACACTTACTCAGGATAGATTCCAAAATTGTTTCACCTGACAAACTCGCGTCCAGTTTTAGTCCGAGATATTTAATTTGTGACACTGTTGTTATAGGAATATCATTACAGTTGACCGAGAAGCCCACAATGTCTTTCAGTTTGCGTTTTGTTCCACATAAGATGGCTTCCGTCTTGCCCAGGTGAAGAGATAGTCTATTGTCCACTAGCCATTCACTACATATTTCTAGTTCTTTTGAAAGTGAAGCGGCAATACTTATTGGGTCTTTTCCTGAAACCAGAAGCACGCTGTCGTCTGCATACAGTAATAATTTACATGAGACGCTCAGTTCCATGTCGTTCACATAACAGAGAAAGAGTAAGGGACCAAGGATGCTTCCCTGAGGGACCCCACAGTTAATTGGCATAGGATCAGATATATTATCATCAATTTTGACTCTTTGGGTTCTACCACTAAGATAAGATTTAAACCAGTTCACACACCCTATTGCTTGTAGTTTATTACATAGGATATCATGGTCTACTGTGTCAAACGCTTTTTGTAGATCAAGAAGAACCATACCGGTGTAGTTACCTCTAGACATTTCTTTATGAATGTGATCCGTTAAGTGGATGAGACAGGAGTCTGTCGAGTACATGCATCTGAAACCTGATTGAAACTTATAGAATAGATAATTTTGTTTGAGGTAGTGTTCAATTTGGGTGTATACCGCTCCTTCAAGGATTTTAGATACAATACATAATATGCTAACTGGTCTGTAGTTGCCAACTTCTAGTTTATTTCCTTTCTTAAATAGAGGGGTTACAATAGCTTCCTTCAGTTCAGCAGGTACAGTGTTGGTGTTAATTGACAAGTTGATGATGTGGGCTAGGGGGCCTGCTATACCAATGGCTCCATCTCGTAGAAATTTGGCAGGAATTTTGTCTGGTCCTGTGCTTTTATGTACATTTAGGTAAGACAGCTCGTCATATTTCCCCGAAATGGACCTGAAGGTCTTTGAGATGCTAACTATTCCTTGTAACTCTCTCATTGCACACACGTTCTACAACCAAGATTTAGCGGGTCTGAATGTGGTATACTTCCCTTCATTAGTGAATGTGATGAATATTGCCTGCATTCGATACACATAGCGGAGAGTTGAAGGTAAAACTGTCAATTAATCCTATTCCTTATTTGGTGGTTTGTAGAGGTGAGAGGCTGGGATCACAGAGACAGAAGGGGAAAGTGAGAAGGCGAATACTCAAACCTTACTAAAAGTTAACACCAACTTATATAGTAATTTGTATCGAGTTCTACATGTACTTGATTGAAAAGAAAAAAAGTGCATAGGCCACATAGCATTAAATGCAAACCGTGTATAGTATGTATGGTAATGAATAAATGGGAGAAACTGATTCCAATGATAAACGATACAATCAATAACAGTCGCAACACTATTCCAGCTTATCTTTGCCTGTAGTCCTTTCCTTTTATGATATAATATTCCAGCTTATCTTTGCCTGTAGTCCTTTCCTTTTATGATATAAAAGCCCGACTGTGTAAGTACTGTAATTTGAGAACCTAGGAATAAATCGTAGAGGGCACTTTGATGTGTATTGATATAATGGTGAACAAAATATCCTGAATACTGTATGAGATTGGATTTAATTACGGTATTATTATATTGAAACCACATTAAGTAATGATCGTAGGAAGTAGTGCAATGAGAGAGAGAGAGAGAGAGAGAGAGAGAGAGAGAGAGAGAGAGAGAGAGAGAGAGAGTACAAAGGAGTACAAAGGAGTACAAAGGAAATCAAGCAACAACAGATCTAGTGACCCTTCTAGGTTGCTTGTCCTCCAAAACACTGAGGATCAAGTGTCCAAACAGTGGTTTAGAGTGGGTAAGGGAACATTGGAAAGGGAATTACTGCCCTGGAACTAATGTCCGTGGCAGGATTAGGATGTTAGTAGGGGACAGATGGGTTAGTAACTGAGGGGGGGATAAAATAAAGTTATTCATTTACAAACGCAGTCAGTCGCGGGTTTGATGCGAGATATTTGTCTAGGCGGAGTTTAAATGAATCAACGGTGATGCAGTCTATAACGTTTCGGGGAAACCAATTCCACAAGTTGACAACTCGATTGAAGAAGAAATTCTTAGATTCGTGTGAGTTAAAAGATTTACCAATAATTTTGCAACCGTTTCCCCGCGTGTAATTAGATTGGTCGATAGTGAAGTACTTACTACAGTTCATATTGTCGATGCCTTTGATGATTTTGAACACTTGAATTAAGTCACCTCTTAATCTGCGCTGGGTTAAAGGAAATAGATTTAATTCTCTAAGACGCTCTTCGTTTGGTTTGTTCTTTAGGCTAGGTATCATTTTGGTAACTCTACGTTGAACTCGTTCTAGCTTGTTTATATCTTTTTGGCAATAAGGGCACCAGGATTGAACGCAGTATTCCAGAAGAGGGCGGACTAAGGAATTGTAAAGGGTTAGGATAACTTCTTTGGATTTATGCTCAAATGACCTGACCAGAGAGAACCACTACAGCCGAGATTCGTGTAACCCACGTTGTGTATAGAGACTCATTTTGAGAATACAATTATACAGTATATTACATTAATAAATTCCTAATAAATGTTAATGACGGCCATTGTAAGCGTGTGCATTGATGGTTTAACAATAATTTGCAATACATGAGCACAATCGTAGCTAATCACTAACTGCCAGCAAGAGAAGGAAGGTGGGGGAGTTAGTGATAGTTTGGGGGAGGAAGGTGGGGGTAGTCTTGGACCCGACTCCCCCCTTCCACCTGTCCAGGGTGAAGTAAGGGAAGGAAGAACCCACCCCTGAGCAACTTTTAGTACGTGTGAGTGTACATGGTAAGCCTTGTGAGAATTCAATAATTAGTATAAGAAATACTAGTAAAAAACCTATTTTGACCTTTGACCTTGAACTTTGACCTTACCCTTTAGTATATTTATCTATAATTTGGGCAATATAATATCATGGTTACCAGTAACTTGTATAGTGAAAATGAAGACATTGGAATATAAACTAAAAATATATAGTATAAGTTGACCTTTGACCTTGACGTTTGACCTTGACCTTTCTGTAAGAGTAATTGTTTATGTTCATTGACATTGCCCAGGAAAATCAAATAAGCATGACTAATTTCATTAAAACCCATCAGTTAGTTTCATATATATTTATAGAATAGTTGACCTTGACCTTTGACCTTCACCTTGACCTTCATGATATGTCTCAAAATGTGTTATTTTCCTTTCTATTTAAAGTGCAACTATCTCACCAAATGTTGTGAAGGTTGCATGAAAAGTAAAGAAATTAGCATATCGACCTTATATTTGACCTTGACTTGTGACCTTGACCTTTCATATGGAATTGAATAGTTTCTTGTATGACCTTGGCCTAGGTATTCCGAATATTCATGGTAAGCCAAGTGAGAATCTAACAGTTATAAGAAATAGTAGTACAAAACTTATTTTGACCTTTGACTTTGACCTTTGAGCTTACCATTTAGAATATTTATATAAAAGTTGGTCAATAAGATATCGAGGTTAACAGTAATTTGTATAGTGAAAATGAAGAAATTTGATTAAAAACTAAAACACATGAAATATTGACCTTAATTTTAACCTTGACCTTTGACCTTAACCTTTAAGTTAAATTGAAATATCTTTATGACTGACCTTTGCATTGACCAAATGTATATACCTGTGAAATTTGGTGAAAATCCATCAAACGGTCTAGGACGAGTTACCGGACGAACGACGACAGACAAGCTGATTGGTGGTGCACAGTATACGGGCGGGATCTGTGTGCGCGATACCACTCTGCTTCGCAGAGTTGATAAATGTTGACCTTTGACCTTGACCTGTGACCTTGACCTTTATGTAAAGGTAATATTTTTGTTTGCATTGACGTTGCCCATGAAAATCAAATAAGCATGTCAAATTTTATTAAAGCCGATCTGTTAATTTCATATATATTTATAGAATAGTTGACCTTGACCTTTCACCTTTATCTTGACCTTCATGATATGTCTCAAATTTATTATTTTCCTTTTCATTTAAAGTGCAACTATCTCAACAAATGTTGTGAAGTTTGGATGATAAGTAAAGAAATTAGCATATTGACCTTATATTTGACCTTGACCTTTCATATGGAATAGTTTGCATAGACCTTGGGCTAGGTGTTCCGAATATACATGGTAAGCCTAGTGAATATCTAGCAGTTAGCATAAGAAATACTAGTACAAATTGTATTTTGACATTTGACCTTGACTTTTGACCTTGCCCTTGAAAATATGTATCTGAAAGTTGGTCAATATAATATCAAAGTTACCAGTTACTTGTATAGTGAAAATTAAGAAATTTGAGTAAAAACTAAAACATATGAACTATTGACCTTATTATTAACCTTAACCATTGACCTTAACCTTTAAGTTAAATTAAATATGTATTTTTGACTGACCATGGCATTGACCAAATGGATATACCTATGAAATTTGGTGAAAATCCATCGAACGGTCTAGGAGGAGTTTCCGGACAGACAGACGGAGGAGGACGACGACGACAACGGACGACGGACGACGACGGATGACGGACGACGGACGACAGACAAGCTAGCTGATGGTGCACAGTATACGGGTGGGATCTGTTGGCGCGATACCACTCTGCTTCGCAGAGTTGATAAATGCAATACTGAGAGAGAGAGAGAGAGAGAGAAAGAAAGAAAGAGAGAGAGAGAGAGAGAGAGCAAATGTGAGTGTCGGCACAAAGTTTAGCAAGGAAAACTGCAACCCTCCAGGAGTTAGCTGAGGGGGGTGTCAGGCGTGAGGGGCTGGGGGGTGGTGGAGACTGGAGAGAGAGACAGTCAGCTAACAAATACAATGGGGCACGGACAAGTAGCACATACACTGTAAAGCATTATGGGTAGGAAAATGGTAACTAAAGTGTCCATATTAACTTCCCATTCAACCCCTTGAACACGATGATGTAATTTTTATCTAATTTTGGTTATCATTAGACAATTTAATTAACCTTATAATCTACTTCCAGATCTCAAAGGGTACGTTGTATCTCAGTAAACCATCTGAAATATGACTTTCTTAAACTGCATATAATCATCGAATGTTAGCCATAATAAACGGTTATAACGTTTGTCATGGTACTGAACGGGTTAAAGGTATATTAGTATTAAGACACCATTTTAATACATTTATAAAACAACCAAAGATAAATCACTATGAATATACCTAACTTTACTGTAATAATACTTTATAATATCTCTTTATTGCTGACATTGTACACTCAAACAGATAGGAGGGCTTTATGAGGTAGGGACACCAGAACTGCACAACATACTCCAGTTTTGGCCTCACTATGCTTATTTTGTATAAAAGTATAACGATGTATTGGCCGTTATAATGGACATTTCCTCTAAGGAATCATATCAATATATTTGCTTTGTTAGCTGCTGCAGTGCATTGGTTTCAAGATATTATGTCATTGTTCAGTACGCCTGGGAATCTTTTGCTGGGGATCCCTCATCGTCCTTGGTCTCTGGGTCTTCTAGGCAACCTAGATGTGTGTGGATGTTCTATTTTATTGTATTTTGTTGTTTCTGCTCGGCCATCCCCAGCTATGTGATATGTGCCTGAGTATATACATACTTACAATTATATACAAGTACACTTAGGACTTTTAATTGTGAGTAGACTATTACTTTCTCTCCGTTCTTGTAGTACTCTTATTTATATATTTGCTTTATCCTATTAGTAATATCTGACATTTGTTTACATAAAAGGGCATTTGCTAATTATCTGACCATTCCGTGATTTGATTTCATACTTTCTGAAATTATTACATTTCCTATCTTAGTGCCATGCGCAATTTTTCAAACTACATTATTAATAACATTGTCTATATCATTGATATATATTGTGAACAAGATTGGACCTAACACAGAGCCCTGAGGGACTCCACTATTCACTGGAGTCCATACTGATTCTAAACCATTACTAATGAATTTGTATACTTTTTCTGTTATTTTGGGTGGATGAGACTCGTCAGCCTTGGTCGGCAACATACTTAGGGGAGACACCCTTATAATAATCTGGGTGGATGAGACTCGTCAGCCTTGGTCGGCAACACATTTAGGGGAGTAAATGGGTAAAGCAGGGTGGTGGATGGACAAAACATCCACCACTATAAAAAAAAAATCCTAAAGAAATACATGGAGGCTCTCAGAGTCAGAAAGAGTTAGTCAGCTGAGTGGTAGATCCTGTAAGTGCTTGAATTAACTGGCACGGTTTCTCCTTTTCATGTGGGAGAGGTCTACTTGGGGGCTTTTTGTGTAAGGCCATGCTCATAAAGGGGAGTAAGATGCCCGACATCAATAGATAGATCAATTTAACCAGTGTTATGGACGGAACAGCAGAAAACCACAAAGCACTGTACTCATTAAGCAGCCCAACTGCTCGAGCTGTCCAAGCTGTCACAACTGAAGGGGAGTTTATGCGCTTCAGGTTCACATAAAACTACTATGCTTTCAAGGAAATACAGCCTGTGAGCAAAGACATTAGTTATGTTACGTTACAACAAGTAGATAAGTCAACTGGACTTTCTCTCAAACAAGTGAATGCAAGACGTCCTTGTCAAACAACCTGGGAAAGCCGGACCTCAGTATATTACAAAAAGCAAGCACAGGGTGCAGGACACACACAGGGGAATACTCAGAAACAGTAAACTTAGAGGTAAACCTTAAAATTATAGTACATTGTACTTAACACATGAAATATTATAAGTACCGAGACAGGAATTACAACACCACTAAATTATGGTGCCCTCTTATATCCCTAGAATCCTAAATCACAATACTCTGGCCCGGTCATAACAAGTACAGGAAACAGAGACGAGGTGAGAGGCGTGAAGCAAGGTGAAGTAGTTCTGTAGCTGTGCCGCTCCTGCAGGCAACAGGATATTTAATTAGTCTCTTTATAAAATTCCCCCTATGTCCACAGTAGGCATCAAGCTAAGTAAATAATCCTAACATCTAACATGTTACACACCAAAGGCATATACCACTAATATTCCCAGGCTGCTCGAGGCAAACTAAAATACACGGAATGTGAGAGTAAAGTCCCTTTCCCACATTCACGACTCAATCCAATTTTAGTTCGCCGAATGCTTGTCGGCTGACTTTTGCAACAAATTAGTACGATTTTCTAATGATGACCATTATAATAAGAATGTCGCCGAGCACTCCACAACATGTTTGGCGATAGTCAGCGACACCATCGGCAACATATGTGATGGCTCGCCGATTTCGTCGGCAACAACATCGGACAACACTGAAATTTGAATTTCAGGCAGCCGATACAAGACGATTTAATGCGATCATTGGACGATTTCTCTGCAAATCGTTGCTGACACCGTTGCAGTCATGTCGGCGATGTGGCGGACGGTGAACGATGGCAATGCGAGACTTTATAATTTGAATAAGGTAATTATGTCTCTCCACGCCCCCCTTTTTTGATGATATATAAACAGCATTTTCGAGGCAGAAAGTACTGCCAAAAGTCCAAGGCACAGTCAGCACTCAATGGCGCAGCTCCATATCTCCCAGAAGACGGTGTGTACCCCAAGAATATAATACTAAAAAAATGAAATAAATTATTTGTAATATCGTTTTTAATACTAATAACCCTCAAAAAGAAATTAATGAAAGTATGTGATCCTCCCAGGATTTCTGTCTGCCCCCAGGCTAAACTAGTAAATATTATAATGCCATATCATATCTTATCACCTAATAAAGAGATCGCCAAACACAGTAGACAATGTAAATTTACAGGAGATAAATCAACTATTCCAAGGATATGTAGCAAATAAAGGACGATAATGTGAAGACACAGCTAAAAGTCTATAGTGCATAGCATAAGGGGTTGAGCTTGTAACACCAATTTCTAATACAAACGTGAATTTTGCCCTCTATTTCTAAGACCTCGACTTTCTGCAGCAAGAGAGAGAGAGAGAGAGAGAGAGAGAGAGAGAGAGAGAGAGAGAGAGAGAGAGAGAGAGAGAGAGAGAGAGAGAGAGAGAGAGAGAGAGAGAAAGAAAGACAGAGAGAGAGAGAGAGAGAGAGAGAGAGAAACCTCAAGATAAACAATACAAGAAAAACACTAGGCTGAACTACGCTGTAAGTTTGAGGAAAGTTTGGATGTGTTGAATGCTTGAACTGTTGTCCCATTGGCACTTACACTTTCACGCAAAAACACTCAAGCACACACACACATACACACACACACACACATACATACACTACTGACACACATATTCAATCACATATAAGTCAAACACATACATGAAGAAGAAAAACATGAACAGCCTAAGCCAAACTTTCACATACAGCTTCACCCACACACACACACACACACACACACACTTACTTGCTTATGGTAGTCCATCGTAATCCGATGATGACGTCCTCTCCTACTAACTTCATCTATGGGTTCTCTGGTGACTGTAGAGGCCAATCTTCGACGAGCACCGCCTGCCACAGTCAGCACATTGAAGGTTTTGGGCAGGTGGGGATGGTGGTTGTTCCCGTCTTGCATGCCTACAAGCATGTTTCTCACGCTGGAGGTTTTGGTGATCGGCTTCAAGAACTTCCACTCCATGATGGATGTGCCGTCTCCTGTCTTCTCTGTTGGTCGCCAGATGCTCAAGGCTCGTGGGATCTATTCTGCATCTTTTTAGAGTTTTCTTCAGTTCGTCTTTGTATCGCAGATTCGGTCCACCCGCTGTCTTCCTGCCCTCATGAAGTTGACCATAAAGCATTCTACATGGAAGTCTCTCCTCAGGAATTCGTATGACGTGGCCCACCCATCGAAGTTGGTGCTTAGCGATGGTTGCCTCTATGCTTATGCTTTTTGTTCTCCCTAGTATTGTGATATGGGGGATTCTGTCTTGCCAAGTGATGCCTAGGATCTTTTGGAGGCACCTGATGTGAAACGCTTCCAAAGGTTTGATGTTTCGTCGGTATGTGGTCCAAGATTCACAGGCATAAATCAAAGTTGGTATGCACACAGAGTTGTAAACGGTCATTTTTGTTCTGATTGTGAGGTCTTTGTTTTTTAAGACTCTTGAGCAGAGGCAGCCAAAGGAAGCTGCTGCTTGTTTCAGACGGTGTTGTAACTCCTCGTCAAGGCTAGTGTTACATGAGAGGTAGCTGCCGAGGTACTTGAAAGATGGAACAGTTGCTAGCTCCTCTTTGTTTATTCTGAATATTGGTGGTTCAGGTGGCATGTCAGCTGACCATTGTGAGATTACTTCTGTCTTTCTGATATTGATTGACAGGCCTAGTCTGGTGTAGGCTTCTGCAATGGCTGTTAGAGCAGCTTGTAGTGCCTCTAGTGAGTGTGCCACAAGAGCACAGTCATCAGCATATTGGAGCTCTAGCACATGGCCTAGTGACACTTTAGTTCTTGCTTGGAATCTTATGTTGAATAGACTACCATCCAATCTAAAAGTTATGTAAATTCCACTTCTTTCTAGGAGTGATCGATGGAGGAGTATTATGACACAGACCTAGTACATGTTAAACAGGACTGGTGCCATCACACAACCCTGTCTGTCCCCAGAGCTAACATCAAAAGGCTCAAACTCCTGACCAGCCATAGTGGAATCATGGAATTGTTGCATAATACTAACACATTTTAGTGGGCAGCCAAAGATATGTAGCACCTCCCATAGCAAATCCCTATTGACAGTATCAAAGGCTTTTGTAAGATCAATGAAAGCCATGTGCAGATCTTTGTTTTGCTCTCTTGCCTTTTCCTGAAGCTGACGGGTTGTGAAGATCTTATCTACTGTACCGCGATCTTTGCGGAAGCCTCACTGTGATTCTGGCAATAGATCTTCAGTAATTTTGGATGTTAGTCGCTGAAGCAAGATTTTGGAGAGGTCTTTCCCAGCAACAGATAGTAATGAGATACCCCTGCTATTGCCACAGAGAGATTTGTCGCCCTTTTATTTGTATATTGTGATTATGTTAGCATCTTTCCATTGTTGAGGCACGTGTTCCTTTTCCCATACTCCCTT
Organism: Paralithodes platypus; assembly: GCA_032716605.1. Lineage (NCBI taxonomy): Eukaryota > Metazoa > Arthropoda > Malacostraca > Decapoda > Lithodidae > Paralithodes > Paralithodes platypus. The sequence goes on along the minus strand of CM064489.1, from coordinate 34,099,032 downwards.
GATATATTAATAGAGATCACGCAGAAGTGAGTAGCCACCATGTTTTAGGATCTCCACGGGTATGCCATCTGGGCCTGGATACTTATTATCTTTGAGCGTCTTGACTGCCCTTAGTAATTCGTTGAAAGTTGGTGGTAGGTCTTGTGGATATTGTGGGTCACTCTTCAATTTCCTGTAGTGCTGTGTGGTCTATCAGGGTTGCTTGGTTGAGTAGTTCATTGATATCCTCACTCCATCTTTGTACTATTTGCCTTTGGTCTTTCAGTAGTGTAGTTCCGTCAGATGTTCTCACTGGTGTGAATGCGCAATTTTGAGGACCATATAGTCATTTCACAGAGTCATAGAAGCTGTGCATGTCATAAGAATCGGCATATGTTTGTATTTCTTTTCCCTTCGTTGTCCACCATTCATTCTGTAAACTTCTTATAGTTCTCTGTACCTCTGCCCGTGCATTTTGCCAGCGTAGCTTCAATGCATGGGAGTTTGGATTGTTAAGTGAGGCACAGTGGGCCTTATGCATGTTATCTAGTAAGGGGAATATACCGTCCATGTTTTCATCAAACCAGTCTTTGTGCTTTTTGGTTTGGGTTCCAACTGCTTTTTCTGCTGTATCGTAGATTGTCGTACTGAAAGCCTCCCAAATATCATCTAAAGGAGTTGTCATGTCATTTAGGGGTCTCCTCTCAGTTAAGGTTTCTGCTATAGCACTGCGAAGCTTGTTTCGGCCATTCTCACTATTAAGTTTGCCTGTGTTTAATCTCCTCTTGCTTAGTTTTTGGAGACGTACAGGTGGGCGAATTGACAGTTTGAGTGTGGATCTTATCAGTCGGTGGTCTGTCCAGCAATCTGCACCTCTCATTGCTTGTGTGTGTAAAACATCTTGGATATCTTTCCTCTTTACTATAATATAGTCGATCAGATGCCAATGCTTAGAACGTGGGTGCATCCAGGATGTTTTATATTTATCTTTTTGTTGGAAGATGGTGTTAGTGATGGCGAGGTCATGTGCAGCACAGAGTGTCAGTAACCTAAGGCCATTGGCATTCATCTTGCCCACACCGTGTTTTCCGATAATATTGTCCCATATGTCACTGTCCTTTCCAACTCTTGCATTGAAATCTCCTAGAAGTATTATTTTGTCCTTCCTAGGAATTCTGCACAGGATTTCATCTAGAGCAAGATAGAAACGGTCTTTATCTTCTTCAGTTGCATTTAAGGTAGGCCCATAGGCACTGATTATGATGGCATAACTGTTGTTTATAAGTGAGATTCTAATTGTCATCAGCCTTTCATTTATCCCAATTGGTGATTCTGGGAGTTTTTTCAAGATTTCGTTGTTAATGGCAAATCCAACCCCATGTAAGTGCTGACCTCCTTGAGGGTATCCCTTCCAGAAAAATGTGTACCCTCTGCCTGTTTCACAGAGTGACCCTTCCTCTAATAGGCGTGTTTCGCTGAGTGCCGCTATATCAATCTTGTATCTTTTCAGTTCTGTCGCAACGAGAGCTTTTCTTCTCTGGGGTCTGTCTGATTTGTTTGGTACATCTAGTAATGTTCTCACATTCCATGAAGCCACTTTTAGTGGCAGTTGCTTCTTTTTGTATTTGTGACCGCTGAAAGGGATGACTCTGTAGAAGCGGTGGCCTACCCGAGAAGAGTGGAATAGGCGATGTTTAGACCACATTTTCTAGGTCCTTCCTCTGTCAGGGGTGAGCAGCGTGGATCCTGAATAGGCCTGCTCAGACACACAGGGGTCTGCCGGAGGTGGCTGCTACTCCAGACCAAGCCACCAACGACCATAAATAGCCCTGTTCCGCTAAAGTGCAGGGGTCAGGCTAAGAGCTCCCAGAACCATCCTGTTCCTGCTCCCGTCACCCATCACCCCATCGCCGCCAGACTTTGGTCATAGTGAGGAGATAAAGATGATGTAAAAGGAGGAGAGAGAAACCAGCTCAAAGAAGAGTATAGAGTGCCACAGGAGACGCGCATATCCTGCAGCACTATCTTCGTGCTGAACAGGGGTGACTGATGGCAAGGGAGGGAGGGGGGGCCCAAGACAATCAGAATCTGTCCAACATTGCAGGGGCTGCAGGTACTTCAGTCTGTCGGAGCCCGCCTAGACGTGCCCTCCACACCTACTTTTCTCTCAGGGTGTGTTCCCCTAGCCTTTGATCAACCAAGACCTCCCACAAGGCAGTGGGTCTTAACCAGACAGAGGAGTGCCTGACATACCCTCACTTATTTTAGCCCACTGGTCGAAGTGGTTTTCCGGGGTGTGGCCGCCATCCTAGGACAGCTGCTTGGAGCCACAAGTGAGAGTTGGGAGCTGGAGGGAGACCAATTGTGGATCACGACTCCTAGGAGCCAGACCGTGACACAAAAGAGGTACTACTCCTCTCCAGCTCCCCGTACACCCCAAAATATACATATATATATATATATATATATATATATATATATATATATATATATGTATATATATATATATATATACCGTATATATATATATATATATATATATTATATACATGTATATATATACCGGCCAAAGCCGGTGGCGTACACCTGAAGAAACTCATCGGCGAATTCACCCCAGGTTATGCTTACGGTACCATAAAAACCCACAAACCCGGGAACCCCCTCCGCCCCATCATATCACAGATCCCTACTGCTACCTACCAGACCGCCAAGGCCCTGATCAACCTCCTCACCCATTTTGTTCCACGGCAATACAACCTCAACTCTGCTTATGACTTCCTAGAAATTCTACGAGATGCCCCCCCAGCTAACGACCACATCATCGCCTCCCTCGACATAGAGAGTTTGTTTACCAATGTGCCCGGTGACAAGACCATAGATTTTATCCTACGTCGAGTTTACCACTGCCCTAATACGCCCCCTCTGGACATCCCGGAGAAGGCCCTGAAGACACTCTTGGAACTATGTACCAAGGAGTCCCCTTTCCTCTGCCCCCTCGGGAATATGTACCAGCAAATCGACGGTGTAGCGATGGGAAGCCCCCTGGGGGTCCTGTTTGCCAATTTCTTCATGGGAATTATCGAAGAGGAACTCCTGGCTGCCCACCGGCCCACTGTCTACTGCAGGTACATCGATGATATCTTCGTGTGGGTGAAGGACCTGGGCGAACTCAGGGACCTCCAGCAGTGCTTCATGGCCGCCTCCGGACTCAACTTCACATACGAAGGAACCACCGATGGATATCTACTCTTCCTCGACCTCCTTGTCTCCCTCCACGACCACGGCTTCAAAACTACCGTGTACACCAAACCTACTAACAATGGCCAATGTCTTAATGGGGAAAGTGAATGCCCTAAACGATACCTACAGTCCACCATCGCCGCCTATGTCAGGAAAGCCCTCACCCATTGCACCACCTGGAATGACACACACAATGAACTGGAAAGGCTCACCCAGGTCCTAGTCAACAATGGGTATTCCAACACTGACGTCACCAATGCCATCAACCACCACCTAGAAAAATGGTACAAACAAGACCCCCCTAGCACCAACCCGGCCAATGACATTACATTATTTTACAGAAACTACATGTCTTCCGACCACACAACAGACGAATCCATTATGAAAGAAATAATTAACAAAAACGTCCTTCCCACCAACCCTGACAATAAAATCAAACTCATTATTTACTACAAATCTCCTAAGACCTCCAACCTTGTCCTAGTAACCGCCCCATTTCCACCAACAACCAAACGCAAGACGATCATGTGATATACCAGCATATTTGCACCTCTGGGGACTGTGGACCCCTATCCCATGTTGGAATGACACAGACTCGCCTTTCCCGTCGACTAACCCTCCACCTTCAGTCTGGCGCTATAAAAGATCACTAGCAAGCCCCCCACCATCTTGCCCTAACTCGCGCCGACCTAGACAAACAAACCACCATACTCGACAAAGAATCAGACCCCAGAAGACTAGCTATTTTAGAAGCTCTATACATTCAAACACTCAACCCCAGCATCAACAACCAAACACAAGACCTTCAAATTCTTCCTTCAGGCAAACGCTACAGGCATGCTGCCCCCCCTCCTCTCGCCCCGCGCCCCCCTTACTTACGCTTCCACGCTCAGCACACAACTGACAACACCAACCAATCACAGCTACCCACAGCCAACAACCAACCACCAATAAGATCTAGTGCCCGTCTCGCGAATAGACTACCTTCCACTAATCAACAGCCACGGATGAAATTTAGATTGCACACACCCAGTAGCTCGGCCAACCTCCCTCTACTTGATCCTCGAATTTTGTATAAATAAGATGCATTGTCCCTATTCTAACCATTACCTCTCCATTCCCTGAAGATGCAAGATGTTTACTTGTGAAACGTTGGATCCACCATGAATTTTGCTAACCTTTCGTACCTCATCTCTGAACCCCAGAGGAAAATTGTTAGAACTATTGAAAGCTGTAACAATAAAATCCTGAATGCTGAAACCGCTCTTGCATTTAACCTCGTCTGTTTAAAAGAGAATCTATTACCTGGCTATACTAACATATATATATATATATATATATATATATATATATATATATATATATATATATATATATATATATATACAGGTATATATATATATGAAGGTTAAATCACAAATACGTGTGATCAAAATATGTAGTAAAACTCGCACGCACACACACACACACACACACACACACACACACACACATGCATGTTAGGGACCCCAGATAGGCCAAAGCCATTGTAGGACATGTTCTCCCTGGTCAAGCTGTGTATTCATCCTCTCCTACTAGTGTGTGTATGTGTGTGTGTTTGTGTGCGTAATAAAGACTTCTCATTATTTCACCACCTCACTCCTAAAACCGGAAAAAGCAGAACATTCCATAGATAACCATATTTACTGAGCATATCTTACTAATAAGTACTGTAGTTAGGTAAGGTTAGGAAAGGTTATTTAATTGCTTACGTCCACTGGAGTAACACATATAGATAATATATACCGCCACCGGTATATATATATATATATATATATATATATATATATATATATACAGTGTATATATATATATACATATATGTGGGAAGTATGTGGAAGACGAGAAATCTCGGAGTGAAAGTAAAAAGTGCACTGTATCAAGGAATTGTTGTGCCAACAGTGATGTATGGGGCTGAGACATGGGCTCTGAAGAAAAAGGAGAAAAGAGGGCTGGATGTGATGGAGATGAGCTGCTTGAGGAGTATGTGTGGAGTTACTCGTAGAGACAGATTGAGGAATGAAGAGATACGTAGGAGAGTGGGGCAGCAGGAACATTTGTCAGCCAGAGTGGACAGAAGGGTGCTGAGCTGGTATGGTCATGTTGAACGAATGGGAGATGAAAGGCTTACAAAGAGAATATGTGAGTCAGGTACAAGGGGAGATAGAAGGGCAGGAAGACCCCCATTGAGATGGAAAGACTGTGTAAGAAAGGCTTTGGATGATAGAGGAATGACTATAGATCAGGCAGGGGAAGTGGTGGTGGACAGGAGTGAATGGAGAATGCTTGTGAATAGTTGAGTGAACACGTGGTCATTTGGAGTAAGGGGTCGGGCGCAAGTTGGACTAGATAATAGTCCATCAGGCGCCTGGCCCGGGGAGACGATTAATATGAAGGGTGTGCCTGGAAGTGTGGTGGGAGGGCTTGTGGCTTTGGCTCTGCTGCATGTCTGCCTGCCGAGATCGGAACCTCTCCGGGTGGTCAGGGGCCGGGGGAGTGCTGGAGCGACCTTTGGTTACCCGGGTCTCTGGGTCTTCTCCTGGGTGACCTGGCTGTGTGAGAGTTTGTGTTTTTTATCTGTGTTTATTTTTTGTTTTATGTTGTTTTTGTGTTTTCCCTGTTCTTGCTCTGTCCTGAGTCGGCTACCCCCAAAATGGGGATTGGGCCTGAGCATATAGATAGATAGATAGATATATATATATGTATATATATATATATATATAAATATATATATATATATATATATATAAATATATATATATATATATATATATATATATATATATATATATATATATATATATCTTTTTATACTGTATATATATATTGTCACAATGACCAGGGTCTATAGGTTTTTTTATGAATAGCTAGACTTGACTGGCGCCAGATTTATTAAAGCAGCTGTGCCAAGTCTGTCCTTAGAAAGACCTGGTATTGTGAGTTTCACTCCGATACCCTTCCAATTACACATGACTAGTTTTGCTGTGTCTCTAAGCATTTTTGTCTCAATAAACATTTGTGTAGAATGAGCCCATAGAGTGTTATCAGTTTCGTCTAACCAGTTGTTAGTTAAGCGGCAACGTATAGTTTGCTAGATAGTGTGGCTGGCGAGAGAGGTGTTGACAGCTTGTTGCTTTTGCCTCGCGGGAGGTAAGGTTGCTAAGCAACACGAGTTTATTTAATTATATGATCATTGCAAGTTCAGTTGTGTTACAATACAAAGATGTAATTTATTTTACCTGCCACGCTGTTTTAGTCAATATGTTAACACAGGAATACTTTAGTATAAGTTATTCTTGTGAAGTGTCTTAGTCTTATCATATTGTGTGGTGAGATTTTGTAACCCCTTCGTTTGAGACTGGCCTTCGCGGTGCTCTGCAACATCCGGTCTCATTCTCTCATTGGCGGCCAGACAGTATAGGTGGTGGTAGCTCTCTCTTGTGGCACCCCAGTGGGCCTGTTTATTTTTCCTTGCTTGCATAACAGTAACGTAACGTAATTAAGAGAGAATCCTAGACATCCATTCCTTCCTTTTTATTATTCCTTTTCTCTGATCAGCATTTTACTATATTTCCCTTGTTTTATCATATATTCTGTACCTTCGGTGGCTACTTCAGGATTCGTGATAGTGAAGAGCTGGGAGGTTTACCGGGGTCCTTATTAATGAGCACTGTTAACCCCATAGACAATCCACACACACACACATCCATAACACCTACATATTTTTCCCAGTGTTCGTGCTCAGGACCCGGTAACAACCTAGACGGTTCTGCCCCAGCACTTGTGTGTTCCCTATCTCGGGTTTCGAACTGAGGCAACGGAGTGTTTAATATTAATTAGGAATCCAAGTTCAGTCTGGACCCCCCCCCCATAGTTAAGTGAGTGTGGTAGGTGGACTCTAAGAGTTCATTGTTTGGGCGGTAACTCGCTTGGGGGCCCAGGTTGAAGCAGGATATAGTGGTGTGATATTAGAGGTGATCAGGGCAACTTGCTTCCACTAATATCACCCCGAGGTTAGTAGTCATATTAGGACACTGCCTTGTATTGTTAGAACATTATTATCTGCAACATTATTATGTGCAACTCTCTTGGGTTGAGAGTGGATTACCGTTGGCTGGTTTGCGCACGGTTTAGTATTGTCGTGGGCGCGCATAGCCTGTTATGCTCGAAGTACACCTGCACTCTTTTTTTCGTTGATGTCTGCTGGTAGCCTATATGTATTTGACTATCCAACCCAGCACTGCTAATCCCGGTGTTGGTTTCGAGTTCTCGTAGCTAGTAAGTTACATGATTATTTCTGTTCTACTTATTATTCAGAATAGGAGCAGGGCAGTGTGCACCTTAAGCCCTGAGAAGAGCCTGGAAGCGTTCATAAAGCTCTTACCTGTTGCGTCGTGGTGTTGTTTGGTAGAGAGACAAGTTGCATTTGCATTAGTCATTATTTTCGTATGCCGTCGCTTAAAGCAACTGAAGTGCAGATGCGTAACAGTGGCGACCTTGCCTAGGATAATCAGAATAGCACCAGCAGTATTATCCCTAGAAGGGGAGACCCCCCCCCCCCCGGAGCGGTACACAAAACTGAAACGGGGGTCTCAATGACCCCCTGCGGGGAAATAAAAGACAAAAATATGTCTGATGCTTTATTGATGCCCAAAATGGTTTAGTTGTATACATACATCATTATGCTAGCTTATTATCACAGTTTATAGAATATTTCCTGAGTAGTTGCGTGTTGAGGCACTCGTGTTCCAAATTATCCAGGCAAAACAATTGTGTCCACTAAAAAAATCAAATAAAAATAAATTACCGACCAAATTTTCTGATACTTAGCAGCATGAAGGCCTAATGATGGGATAAGTCGCTCCTAGAACCTGAAGGGCGTAGACCCCAGGAACAAGACGATCTGGAAGAAACAAAAGAGAGGTACTTTTTTGTCACACAAAATCACACAATTTTCTATACTTTCACATAAAACCCCAAAAGAGGCCCTGAAACATGGTTTATTGTGCTGAAACTCTGTAATTGTATAGACACATGTACAATAAGTAAATTTGGCAAAATAAAATGGATATTTAGTGACTTTTTAGTAACCTAACTCCCCGCCATTCAACATTTTCTACAAAAGGCCCCCTCAAAATGACTGGAAACATGCTTGTTTGGGCTTGAAACATTACCAAATGTGCTAAAATTGTGATATATTATACTTAGATGTCTAAGAAGTAACCTGGGAACAAAATAATAATATTTACCTAAGTGGCTTGGCAGTCGACGCACAGGATGTGGGAGTGAGCGGGTCACACAGGCCGCCCACAGGTGATGCAGTTGTTGCTGGTCTTCTTGTCACTGCCCCTGGGACATATGACGCATCTAACTCGTTTTACAGCACCACGTACATCAACTGGTGAAGGAGGAGGGAGAGTGGTGTAGTGGAAGGCGTCTCTGATCACGTTCTTCACTGACGTATGCTGCCCGGGTAGGCAAAGTCGGTGGGCGGCCCATGGTTCTATCAGTGAAGAGCCCAGCTGCTTCATAAAATCTCGCCTCCCTATCTGCTTCTTCCCTTCCCTCATTAGCCGGCTGTTGTAGATGATGTGCGAGTTGATGCAGGCAATGTTGAGCATCCCCAGGAAGATACACACTGGCCACTGTCGAGTCTGCCTGCTGCAATTATAATTTGCACATAGTTGATCAAATGTGTCGACTCCTCCTTTGTGTTTATTATAATATAGAAGTGCAGTGACCTTGTTCTTCTCCCCGATCTCGATGTTGTGATGGAGTGTGGACAGGAGGGCCACTGTCTTGTCGGCTTTTGGCTTGTACGAGATGGCCGTGATGTAGTCGTGAAACAGAAAGGCGGTTGTTCCGACAGGCCGGATTCTGTGGTCTTCCTTGGGGGCTCCCTTCTTGGGGCCATAGATCAGTTGAGGTACATTTGGCTTCTTTCTTAGGGTGCCGTCGTGAGGCCCTTCTCCTTCAGGTCCTTGGCCAACCCAATCGACGTGAAGCAGTTGTCTGTGGTCACAGTCCTGTCACTCCTGTAGCAGTCCTCCAACAACTTGATGGTGAGGTAGTGCCCCTGGTTCATTCCTGGCTGGGCAGGTATGGACCCCTTCCCCAGGTAAGGGTAGGCGTTAAACATGTAGTATGTATGGCAGTCACAGGCGAGGACCAGCTTGAGGCCATACCTGTGAACTAAAAGAAGTTATTAGAAATACATCGAATTCCAAGTAAGGTAAGTAAATAAATCGTCAAAGGTAAGTCATTGGTGAAGGTAGGTCTGGTAAATCATTAGTGAGGGCAGGTCAGGTACGTAATTAGTGTAGGTGTGTCAGGTAAGTCAATAGTGAAGGTCAGCTAAGTCATCAGGTGGTCAGGTAAGGCTATACATTTGTAAAGGTAAGTCATTGGTGAAGGTAGGTCAGGTAAATCATTAGTGAAGGCAGGTCAGGTACGTAATTAGTGTAGGTGTGTCAGGTAAGTCAATAGTGAAGGTCAGGTAAGTCATTAGGCGAAGGCAGTCATCAGGTGGTCAGGTAAGGCTGTACATTTATAAAGGTAAGTTAGTAGTGAAGGTCAGGTCAATCAGTAAATAACATACATCACATAAATATAATACTAAAACATCAATAAAATAAGGTCTATCCTATAATATTATAAGGTAAGTCTTTCATTCACTTTCTCTCTCTTTCCCACCATCTCCAAAAGTGTCCTCATCCACACTTTCCCTTCCCCGTTATCAGTTGTCTCCACTTTCATCCTAAACAAATATATATTATACTTACTTAGCTGGTTTGTTGGGTATGTAGGTCTTGAACACACATCGCCTACGATAAGCCAGTAGCTGCTCGTCAACAGTGACAGCCTCGCCCGGGGTATAGTTGTGCCTGCAGTGCCTGATTAATTCGTCCCACAACTCCCGGATAGGTGCGAAGCGGTCAGTCAGCCGTCGTTGAACTCGAGTTGTGGCGTCATCGAACCGCAGACACCTCATCAGGAAACTGAAGCGGGTCTCCGACATGGCAGATCTATACAGGGGAAACCCCATATCAGTGCTGAACATCTTCTCGGCCGAGATATGAAAAAACAGCAGGAAGATATCGGGCACAGTGTTTGCTAAGAAGGTGTCCGGTGTCGGCCCCTCCACGTATGCCTGCGAGGACCTCTTCTGCTTGGACACTCGTGGTGGTCCTTGCGGTTTCTTGGTCCACACTGCTAGGCCGTCAATGGACAGCACCGTGTCTCCTGGCACAGGAAACATGTATAGAGGGTCAATTGTAGGGGCTGCAGGGGAGGCAGGGGCTACAGGAGGGATGGCAGGGGCGGCAGGAGGGGCGGCAGGGGCTACAGGAGGGGTGGCAGGGGCTGCAGGAGGGGTGGCAGGGGCTACAGGAGGGGTGGCAGGGGCTGCAGGAGGGGCTGTGGGGGCTGTGGGCTCTGGAGATGGTGTGCTAGCACGTGGGGAGTGCGAGGGAGAGTCATAGTCGTTTGGCGAGGGTGGGTTCACGACGGGGGAGGGGGGGTCGTCTTCGTCATAGGAGTAGGCAGGTCCCCGTCTATCGGCCTCATCATCCTCATCTTCTGACTCATAATCAGGCTCATACAGATCTCCCATGGGCTCTAGAATGGGTTCAATGGTCACATCAGAACCACAGTCGACGAATTCGATGTCGCCATCCTCAGTGGTGTCGAGTTGGTCGAGCAGGGACGCTATTTGTTCATCCGACAGGTTCTTGGGGTCAGCCATGGCGGGACTATTCAAAAGCAAGAAAATCCAGAATTAGGAAAAATATTCATAAAAAATAGTTCCTGGGGTCAAATGCCTATCAAATTGTTATGGGAAGCTGGGGAATTTATATGTCAATCATATAAGCATAATACACCATAAATCTATCTGTCAACATAGCTTGCACAAGCACGAAACCAAACAAATCGAGAACGAAAATGCTTACCTTATAAGGGGAATGGTCGGGTCAATATGACCCAAACGGGCTGGTAGGGCTGCGAGGGGCGGAGCTTCGGGCTTGTAGGTGTGCACGCGATGAGAGGTGGGTGTAGACTGCCGTTCCCTCACCCAAACTCGTGGCTAGCGGGCCGCATCACGCCAGAACACCAAGAAACAAGCCCGCGCACGATATTTCGGGGTCGTGGTGACCCCGGTTTCCTCTTCTAGGGGATTTATTTTAATCATAGGATTTTTTTTTAGAATAGGTGTCTAGCATTTATATTTTATTATGTCTGAACAACAAGCAAGAGAGGAGGGGGAGAGTGTCGTGCCATTACATATCACCAGTGAGGAGGATGCGAGAGTGTTCCTTCGGAGTTCTCCAGAATGGGCACAAATGCAGTTGAGAAGGGTGGAGGAATTGAGGTTGATAGCAACAGTGTTGGGAGTAGAGGGGTCTCTTACCACGAGGGAAGCATGTCAGCTGTATATATGGCAGTAATATTAGGACGTTCAAGAGGAGGTTGAGTCAACAACTGTGCCGGCAGGCTATATCACACCTGCACGCTCTCCGCCGCGCACACCCAGTCCTTTTAATGAGATACCTGCACGCTCTCTGCCGCGCACACCCAGTCCTTTTAATGAGAGTATAATGTCTTCCCAGTTTACCTGTCCTACTGTTAATCCCCCGTTGTTGCCTGACGTGCCCTCTGGTGTGCCCCAACTTTCTCAACCCCATTTTTATCCTTTACACTCTACTCCTGCCGCTGGCTGGGCGGCACAGAACCAGGTTACACCTCCCCCCCCCCATTTATCCCAGCCGGACTTTCTACGATTCAGCCACGTTACCGTCCCGCTTATGTTCCTACACCACCCCCTACTTTTGCCCCGGTAGGGCTATCGGGTGATGCTCTAGTACAACTAGAATTGAAGAAATTGGAAATGCAGGAGAAAAGAGAAGAGAGAGAAAGGCAGGAGAAAAGAGAAGAGAGAGAGAGGCAGGAGAAAAGAGAAGAGAGAGAGATGCAGGAGAGGTTAGAAACACAGAGAATGACAATAGAGTTACAAAGAACCAAAGTTGAGGTACACGGGGGTAGGTACACAAGGGGACAAGTGGGCACGGTACACAGGGAGAAATCTAGAGAGTTAAAGTTGTCTCGTAGCCTGAAGCTCGTTCCTGCTTTTGGCGAGGAAAAAGTCACTGAATGGTTCCAGCGATTTGAAAAGAAAGCACGGGAGTTCGAGTGGCCACGGGAACGCTGGGCGGCATTGGTGGCAAATGTTCTCAAGGGAAAAGCGCTCAAGGCATATGATAGGATGTCAGTGGAGGACTTAGCAGAGTATGATAATTTAAAGCAGGCTATCCTTAAGGCTTATGAACTCAGACCAGAAGCCTATTGCCTTAAATTTCGTAATGCAAGGAAGAAGCCTAATCATACTCATGTTGAGTTTGCTAAGTACCTCCATGATTGTTTGTCTCGTTGGCTTTTGAGTGAAAATGTAACACATTTAAATGAGGCAGTTGAGCTTTTCCTGCTAGAACACTTTACCAACGATGTCGACAAAGAGATTTGCCAAAAGATCCGGGAGAAGCGCCCCGGCAAGCTGTCTGATGCTGCCGTGTGGGCTGACGATCGAGTGTTGGCAACCAAGGGTTTTACTGATCGTGCCAGATATGCCCCCCCACGACTGCACGTGAGACAAAGTACCGAGCAGGTGGAAGCAGAGGGTACAGTAATAGTGGCCCTGGTCCCACACGTAATAATAACGTTGGAGACAGACCAAAATCACCAAATTCAGGCCGACCTGATTCCAGTGTTGTTAGGTGTTATGGGTGTAAACAGACCGTACATATTAAACCAAACTGTCCCCAGGCAAAGTCTTCTGCAGCGCTTGCTAAGCCTGTGTCGTTAGTGGTTGGTATCCAGGGAGGAGGGGATGTATCTTTGTTACTGAGGTTGGAGGCAGACCGAAGGGTGAAGCAAGGGATGCCAACGGCCGTGGCACAGCCTGCCCCCAACAAAGTGTCTCAACTAGGTAGCAATGCAGGTCCAGAAGCCTCGCTCGCATGGTGCCAGGCTTTCGTTCATGAGGGTGAAGTAGAGCTGTGTGGGAAGGTGTATCCAGTAAGTTCTTAGGGATTCAGGAGCTAAGCAGTCCATGTGTTTGAACTTGACGGAGAAGCCTATAAAATCTGACGAGTTTGTGTTATGTTGAGGTGTAAACACTGAGGCCCATTATAGCCTCGTTCCTGTACATCTTAGGTGTCCTGTAGTCACGGCGACGGCGAAGGTAGCGGTCGTGGACACATTACCCGTGGAGGGGATTGATTTTCTGCCTGGAGCAGATATGGCAGGGAGTAGAGTCTTTCCACCTCCGGTAGTGGTGTCAGAGCAGGTGCAGCCTGAGGAGAGGAACAAGGAGGCTAAGAAGCTGCCTCCCGATTTGTTTCCGGTGTGTGAGGTCAAGAGTTCTATGGCCCAGGTTGCACAGCAGGAGGAATTGTTACGGGAGGAGTTAGATCTGATCGAGGGGATATACAGTACTGAATCTGCATCACCCATAGATTCGACTGATCTGCAGGGTGCCGAGGGTGTGCAGGACGAGGAGGAAGGCTCGGCGGAAAGCTCCTCACTTGTTTCACCCGGTGCCAGAGGTGATACTGAAGGGAGCGATCGGGTCCCTACGGGAGAACCGGTTGATCCTGTATCATCGAATCAGACCGACTTGGAGGCTATACCTAATCTTACCACCGTGGCACCGGGGGAGATTGGTGAGGCGCCGCAGAGTGATGCTTTATTAACACACTTGTTTTCTAAGGTCGGGGAGAGTAATCCAGGCAGACGTAAGACCCATCAGCTCTTCCATGTTAACGGGGAGTTGTCTGAGGCAGTTTGTGCTACTGTATCCGCTCAGAACGGGTCAGTAGAGAAAGTTGAGTCAGATACGGTCAATTTCTTGCCTATGTTATTGACGGGAGAGTTGGATTCGGAGGTGCAGGGTGAGCCCGGCCCTAGTGGCTGGTGGTTGGATAACCCAGGTCCCGGGGCTAGCGGTTCATGCACTGTGGGAACGCCAGGCAAGAATCCTGCAGTGCCTCTCAACCCCCCTCTGCACTCTCCCCAATTCTCCGGTCCCGGGGACCAGGATGCCGTGTCTCGTTGCCCTGTCCTGGTTGTAGAAGGCATGAAGGAGGAGCAGGAGGAGGAGAGGGAGTTTTTCCCAGGTGAGGCTGTGCCGGCTGGGACATGGGCAGAGAACGGGTACCTGGCCCTGCGGGAGAAATTGACCCCTTTACCTCCGGAAAGGGTTGAAGAGATGTTTACTACCTTGTGGGCTTATCCACACATGTTCGGGGATGCACCCGGTTTGACATCTTGGGCGGTGCATAACATCGATGTGGGAGAGAACAAGCCTATAAAATTACCACCTTGTAAAGTAAATTTACTCTCCAAGACAGATACCTACCCTTTACTGAGAGTTGATGACTCGGTAGACAAGATTGGGGCAGCCACGTTCATCACAAAAGTGGGCTTAGTTAAAGGCTATTGGCAAGTCCCACTACCTGAACATGCCAAGAAAATCGCTAGTTTTGTGGTGGGTGGAGGAGTGTATCAGTGCCAGGTAATGCCTTACGGCTTGAAGAATGCTCCCGCCACCTTTCAGCGGTTAATGGGCAGGGTTGTGTATGATGTCCCCAATTGTTTAGTCTACATGGATGATGTTGAGCACCCCCTTTTCTACTTTTCGAAAAAGTTTAACCGAGCAAACAAGAATTAGTCTGTGATCGAGAGGGAGTTGCTAGCTATTATTTTGAGTTTATACCATTTCGCTGTCTATTTGCCACCATATGGGCCCGTGCTCAGAAGCTACTCTGACCATCATCCTCTGCAGTTTCTTAATAGGCTCAGGGACAAGAACCAGAGACTTACTCGCTGGAGTTTGATGTTGCAAGAATATCATCTCGATGTTATGCACATCCGTGGTGTTGATAATGTCCTGACAGACTGTTTGTCCTGTGAGTCCTCTGAGGGATGATAGGAGAGCACGAGGCTTTTTAGTTAGTATGTCATATTTACTCATGTTGAAAAAATCTATAAATGTAAAAATACAAAAGACTGTCAATGTAAATATTTTGCAGTTGTAAACTAATGATGAAAGTTTTGTTTCAAAGCTTCAAAAATCCCCCCCCCCCCCCCCCGTGTGACGGTGTCACAATGACCAGGGTACCCTCTATAGGGTTTTTTATGAGTAGCTAGACTCGACTGGCGCCAGATTTATTAAAACAGCTGTGCCAAGTCTATCCTTAGAAAGACCTGGTATTGTGAGCTTCACTCCGATACCCTTCCAATTACACATGACTAGTTTTGCTGTGCCTCTAAGCATTTTTGTCTCAATAAACATTTGTGTAGAATGAGCCCATAGAGTGTTATCAGTTTCGTCTAACCAGTTGTTAGTTAAGCGGCAACGTATAGTTTGCTAGATAGTGTGGCTGGCGAGAGAGGTGTTGACAGCTTGTTGCTTTTGCCTCGCGGGAGGTAAGGTTGCTAAGCAACACGAGTTTATTTAATTTTATGATCATTGCAAGTTCAGTTGTGCTACAATATAAAGATGTAATTTATTTTACCTGCCACGCTGTTTTAGTCAATATGTTAACACAGGAATACTTTAGTAAAAGTTATTCTTGTGAAGTGTCTTAGTCTTATCATATTGTGTGGTGAGATTTTGCAACCCCTTCGTTTGGGACTGGCCTTCGCGGTGCTCTGCAACATCCGGTCCCCTCATTCTCTTGTTGGCGGCCAGACAGTATTGGTGGTGGTAGCTCTTGTGGCACCCCAGTCGGCCTGTTTATTTTTCCTTGCTTGCATAAGAGTAACGTAACGTAATTAAGAGAGAATCCTAGACATCCATTTCTTCCTTTTTATTATTTCTTTCCTCTGATCAGCATTTTACTATATTTCCCTTGTTTTATCATATATTCTGTACCTTCGGTGGCTACTTCAGGATTCGTGATAGGGAAGAGCTGGGAGGTTTACCGGGGTCCTTATTAATGAGCACTGTTAACCCCATAGACAATCCACACACACACACATCCATAACCCCTACATATTTTTCCCAGTGTTCGTGCTCAGGACCCGGTAACAACCTAGATGGTTCTGCCCCAGCATTTGTGTGTTCCCTATCTCGGGTTTCGAACTGAGGCAACGGAGTGTTTAATATTAATTAGGAATCCAGCTTCAGTCTGGACCCCCCCCCCCCCACCCCCCCCACCCCCATAGTTAAGTGAGTGTGGGAGGTGGACTCTAAGAGTTCATTGTTTGGGCGGTAACTCACTGGGGGGCCCAGGTTGAAGCAGGATATATTGGTGTGATATTAGAGGTGGTCAGGGCAACCTGCTTCTACTAATATCACCCCGAGGTTAGTAGTCATATTAGGACACTGCCTTGTATTGTTAGTTCATTATATGTATACAATATTATTATGTGCAACTCTCTTGGGTTGAGGGTGGATTACCGTTGGCTGGTTTGCACCCGGTTTAGTATTGTCGAGGGCGCACATAGCCTGTTATGCTCGAAGTACACCTGCACTCTTTTTTTTCGTTGATGTCTGCTGGTAGCCTATATGTATTTAACTGTTGATTATCCAACCCAGCATTGCTAATCCCGGTGTTGGTTTCGAGCTCTCGTAGCTAGTAAGTTGCATGATTATTTCTGTCTCTACTAATTATTCAGAATAGGAGCAGGGCAGTTTGCACCTTAAGCCCTGAGAAGAGCCTGGAAGCGTTCATAACGCAACGTATACCTGTTGCGTCGTGGTGTTGTTTGGTAGAGAGACAAGGTGCATTTGCATTAGTCATTATTTTCGTATACAGTCTCTAAGCAACTGAGGTCCAGATGCGTAACAATATATATATACAGAGAGAGAGAGAGAGAGACAGATAAGGAATGAAATAATGAAAATAAATTCATGAAAACGAAAAAAGTTAAGGCGGCGGCGATTGCAGGAAAATAGTGTGCCTCTGAAAATAATATATGCAGGGCCCTAACATGCAGGGCAGGAATAAATGCCACACTTTCTAGCTCTTGCAGTATTTATGTATTATTCTTTTATCTATGCCTACTTTTTGGCTTCTCTCCTTTTGTCCTTCATACAGCTTATATGGTTTCAGTTCAGTTTTATTCTCTTCTTTATGTAATTCCTTTTTAGTTATTTCTATAAACTCTTCTTCCTTCTTTCGGCTAACACTATGCGATTTTACCTAGCTTAAGAAGGACCTGTAACACTCAAAAGGGGTACCAAGTATCTCAAATAACCCGCTAACTCTCAGATCTTTCCTAAGAGAATTACAATTGTTTAACCCGCAAAATGTCAGCATTTTATTGACCTTGTATCATGCCCAGGGCCAGCCGATTTACCATTGTTTGTATTAGCTAAATTTATCATGTTGGATGACAAAGGAAGGATAGTGGTAATAACAACACTCACCTAGTACATTTTTGCCCGAAAATGTGGAGACAATATCGTATTTAGCGAGTTGAAAATATCGATCAAAATACTGTAGACTTTATCATAGACTTTATCGCTTTTTTTGGCATTCCAACTAACTTCCAATTGCTCCCACCGTCTAATTTCGACAAATGCAGGCATTTCAAGCAGTGTTATGTTGAGTATGGAATACCATTAGTGCGCACACGTATTTTTGTGATGTAGGTACGCGCACGAGAGAAACCATGGTTACAAAAATCTAATAAATATGTATTTTATAATAACATTTGTAGTTAATTTTGTCCTTTGCAAACACTCTTTGAGAGTATTTAGAGTATATCAGAATTGAGTATGAATTGCGTTTTCGATGCACAATTCTTGTGGGGATGTAAACACACTTAGGAGACGACCTACAGGCCCGCATATTACACAAGTTTTTATATCACATTATCTGGGGCTTGTCTTTTATCCTTACACACACTAATGATTGTCACAGTCTTATAAAATATAATCACTGGTAAATATTATTATTATATGCTGTATATATACAGTATATATATATATATATATATATATATATATATTCTTATATTCTAATACACATAATATTATATTTATATTTAATTTACATTGCAAGAAGGTCGAAGGGTAGGGTACTTGTGGTATGAATATGGAAGGCTTGGGTGACCAAGCTTCGACGCTACAATTTGTTTTCGCTTATGTCATAATTATACAGTATATAAATTATATACGAGCCTGACACTGGGAGTGACAACACCCACGTCCGAATATACTGTATACGGACGGACGGACGTGGCACTCTGGGGGTTAAGGGAGCCCACCTCGGTTTTTCCTCTCTTTCTGAGTTGTTTCCATTCAAAGGAGTACAAAGGAGTACAAAGGAAATCAAGCAACAACAGTCTAGTGACCCTTCTAGGCTGCTTGATCTCCAAAACACTGAGGATCAAGTGTCCAAACAGTGGTTTACAGTGGGTAAGGGAACATTGGAAAGGGAACTAATGTCCGTGGCAGGATTAGGAAGTTAGTAGGGGACAGATGGGTTAGTAACTGAGCGGGGAATAAAATAAAGTTATTCATTTACAAACGCAGTCAGTCGCGGGTTTGATGCGAGATATTTGTCTAGGCGGAGTTTAAATGAATCAACGGTGCTGCAGTCTATAACGTCTAGGGGGAAGCCTATTCCGCAAGTTGACAACTCAATTGAAGAAGAAATTCTTTGATTCGTGTGAGTTAAAATATTTACCAATAATTTTGCAACCGTTTCCCCGTGTGTAATTAGATTGGTCGATAGTGAAGTACTTACTACAGTTCATATTGTCGATGCCTTTGATGATTTTGAACAATTGAATTAAGTCACCTCTTAATCTGCGCTGGGTTAAAGGAAATCGATTCAATTCTCTAAGACGCTCTTCGTATGGTTTGTTCTTTAGGCTAGGTATCATTTTGGTAACTCTGTTGAACTCGTTCTAGCTTGTTTATATCTTTTTGGTAATAATAAATTTATGAAAGGATTGAACGCAGTATTCCAGAAGAGGGCGGACTAAGGAATTGTAAAAGGTTAGGATTATTTCTTAGGATTTATGCTCAAATGACCTGCCTATAAAGCCAATTAATTTGTTTGCCTTCTTAACAACTTCTGAACATTGTTGACTCGGTTTTAGGTTACTCGATATTGTTACTCCCAATATGGTTTCTCTGTTTACATTCTTAAGCTGAGTGCCATTCATCGAATAGTTTGCTTTCTCATTTAGGTATCCGATATGTAGTACTTTACATTTATCCGCATTGAAACTCATTTGCCAAATTTGGGCCCAACATGACAATTTATCTAGATTGTGTTGCATATCGTCAACTTGTTCTTTTGAGAGTACGCTATTTGCAATTTTTGTATCGTCAGAAAATTTTGAGATTGTACAGGTGAGACCGTCATCTATGTCGTTGATGTATATTAGAAAGAGAATTGGTCCTAGTACCGATTGCTGGGGTACCCCGCTAGTTACATTGGTCCCTTTAGATGCCTTACCGTTTATGACTACTCTTTCATTTCTATCGCAGAGCCAATTTTCTATCCATTTCAACACCGTCTTGTATTCCATGCGCTTTTAGTTTTAGCAGTAAACGTTTGTGGGGAACTTTGTCAAAGGCCTTTTGAAAATCAACGTATATAATATCTACAGCTTTACTCTCATCGTAGAGGTTGAGGATATCGTGGAAGAAGTCTAAGAGGTTTGTTAAACAGCTACGATTTTTTACGAAAGCCGTGTTGAGTATCTTTAAGTATGTTATTTTCCTCTAAGTGATTTACGATTCTGTCTCTAATGACCGTTTCTAGCATTTTACATACAACTGAGGTTAAGCTAATTGGACGATAGTTACTGGGTAGGGATTTGCTGCCTTTTTTGAATATCGGTGTTACGTTGGCTAGCTTCCACTGATCAGCCATAGTTTCAGAATGCAAGGATTTATTGAATAGTAATGTCAGTGGTTTGGAGA
This sequence comes from Paralithodes platypus, assembly GCA_032716605.1. Lineage (NCBI taxonomy): Eukaryota > Metazoa > Arthropoda > Malacostraca > Decapoda > Lithodidae > Paralithodes > Paralithodes platypus. The sequence goes on along the minus strand of CM064489.1, from coordinate 34,078,832 downwards.
GCTCATCCTTAGCTTCCTTTAGAACTCTAGGCGAGATTGTATCAGGTCCAGGCGTTTTATTTACCTTGAGTTTATCTAAACAATTCAATACTTCTCTCTCTGTAACGGTGATATTGCTTAGAACATCTGAATTATCAATCTGAATCGGCGATGGTGTAGGGATATCACTGAGGTCTTCTGTTGTAAAAACTGATGCAAAGATTGAGGGCATTACTCATTTGTACTTCGTCTTTGGTGTATTCTCCATTTTCATCGACCTAACGGTCCAACAGTTGAAGTAACTACTTTTTTATTTCTGATATAACTGTAGAATTCTTTCGGGTTTGTTTTACTTTGATTCGCAATATGTAACTCTAGGGTCTGTTTACTTTGCTTAACCCGGGAACTACCGGGAGACTCTTAAGAGTTCCCCCGGCGGACTGCGGGGAGACTCTTAAGAGTGAGTGAAAACAAAAATCAACTTTTGACATCGAAAAAAAAAAAAAAAAAAAAAAAAAAAAAAAAATTGTTTTTGTTTTTGTTGGCCCCTGGGCCATGCAAAATCTCAGTCCTCTACCTCCCCTCCTTCCCCACTTTCCTCCTCTCCTTCAGTTATCACCTATTTTCCCTGTTATTCCCTTATTCTGAGGTATATTTTCGTGCTAACATTAGAAATCCGGTTGGAAGGTGTGGTCATCACTGATAGCAAGCGAATGCAAGAGAGAGAGAGAGAGAGTATCGATCGACTGTGTCTCAGTGGCCTTGGGGGAAATTGGCGGGAAAGCAGCTTGCCTCACCCATACATTATACAACTCGCGGGCTATATCTCCAATTTTGACCATCCAAACGCTGTTTTCACTCGTTTTATTGTTGTTTCAGGTTAATACCTTTATAATCAACCCATAATAGGCGCATATGGATAAGTATTAATGCTATTAATGGTACAATGAATATTTTAGTGACGGAAACACCTCAAATACGTCAGCACAGGGGGACGTTTCCAATTACCCCCATGCGCACTTGTTAGGTTAATTAACTTTTTGGCTTTGCGTCGTAGCTCTACAAATTTCACCCGTTCTTCGTCATTTTGTGAGGATTTTAATCTATCATTAGCAAAAATGTTAGCAAGCAGACAGTTTGAAATATCTTTATTCCACCATTTGGGCTTATTATTATGGCCTGGACGCCATATTTTAGGTAAGTAGTTTCGAATAACTTCCAAGATGTATTAATGTCGTTATTGTTAATTAAAAAGCTCCAGTCAGTTTCTTTAAACATAGCTCTAAGTTTATGAAAGTTTGCTTTCTTGAAATTAGGGACTTTTTCGATTCTACTATTTGGTTCGTTACTAGTAAACTTTAAAGTGAAAGTTATTGTACGATGGTCGCTGTTACTGAATTCATCACCAACATTCAAATTCTCTATTAATTCTTCTTTTGTTGCAAGTACAATGTCAAGAACGTTATTACCACGGGTCGGCGTTCGAACAAATTGATAAAGCGAACTCTCTTGCAAGTTCGTATACAAGTCATGTGTGAAGTAAGATTATCGCCCCACTCGGTCACAGGTAAATTAAAGTCGCCAAAAATTGCGTTATCCTGTGAGTTACTTACATCTGCAATTTGTTCGTAAATTTCTTGGTCAGTTTGCACTGATTGAGCTGGAGGTCTGTATATTAACGCAAGTATTATTTTTGTACCTTTATTATTCTTTATTAGCACAAAAGATGTGTCGACGTTCACAATTTGAGGGTTTGACATGAGGGTAGGGTTAAGACTATCTTTGATATAAAGTAAAACGCCACCTCCGTTTCTATTTATTCGGATTTTCTCAAACATTACATAACCGGGAAGTGAATACTCTGCTAAAAAGTCTCTATCTTCTGTATTGAGCCAAGATTCTGTTATGCCAATCACATCATAATTTTCTGTAAACACTAGCTCCTCTAAATCTGAAAATGTATTGCGTATGCTACGAGCGTTTGCATAGAAAAACTTTAAATTTGTTATTTTAGAACTCACGGAACGCTCTTTAATAATATTTTTGGTTCTTGTCGGACCTACAATTATGTTCATGGCTGTCCTCGGTCCTTGCTGTCTTCGGTCCTTATCGCTGGTGGTCCTCGGTTTTCTCTGTATTTTGCTTGGCGTTAGATGATTTATGTCACTGCTGCTTCTTCTCGGATGGCGTTTTTTTATCCATGGCTGCGGACTGTTTCGTGTAGGAGATGACCCATGCGTGCTGAACCCACAGGGTTTAGTTGAGTGCCATCCTTGCGGAACAGAGTAGGCTGGTTATAGAAATAATCCAGATTTTGATGAATTCAACTTCTTCCTTCAGACACAAATATTTTAGTAGGCTATTTGTGCTGAAGGCCTTGCCGTAGAATTTGTCAGGTGCGTCGATCTTGGGGAGAATGACTGAGATGATGATATTCCTTGACTTGTTTTTGTAGTGCTGGATCATCTTGCGATATTTCTCCATCAACTCTTTGGATCTGGTGCGCATGATGTCATTTGAACCAGCATGGATGGCAAAAAGGGTATTTTTGTTTGCATCCTTTGTGGTATCTTCGAAGGCTTCCACAATGTCGTCCAGTCCAGCTCCTGGGATGCAAAATCTTTTTCGTCGATTTGGGACTCTGTTGCAGAACTCTTCGACCTGTCCTCGTAGGATGGAATCCCCAACGAGCCTGGTCTCTTCTGGTTCTTCTTCCATCTCTACCAAGATCTCAAATGTGTTTGACATTGTGACTGGTAGATGAGACCTTTTCTGCGTTGGCCGTGCACCGTTCCTCACTGGTGTAAATCTGGAAACCTGTGGTGGCGAGACTCTGCATACAGGTCGGGGAAAGGAGTGTTTAGAACGGGGGCGAGGGGTTGGTACTGTTCCTGCTAGCAGGCTTCTTGCACAAGGAGTGGGGGAGAGACTAAGGTGAACAGGGCGGCTATCCTGGTTTGATGTCGGCTCAGGTTCATTAGAAGTATCTGCTGCAGTTGCTACTGCAGGTGTTGGATTGTTGGCAGATGACATTGGGGCGGTGGTTGATGCTGGAGTTGAAATAATTGGAGTTAGTGATACTCCAACATTGAGTGTTACAAACTCTTGGAGTGATTCCAGCTTCCTGGTGAGGGCGTTGATCTTGTTGTGGGCTTCATCCAATTTTGCTGTCAAATCCTCTCGTTGCTGGCAGAGTCGGCAGACTGGTGGATCAGCAGGAGCAAACATGGAAGCACCAAACCTACCGGCGCAGTTCGTACAGGCACGAGGCATGGTGACGATCACTTTCTTCAGATCACTTCACTCACTTAAAAACACTTAACTCACTTTAAAAACACTTCACTCACTTCAGGTCGCTTCACTAACTTAATAGGCCAAACCGAAAACAAAAATGTTGAAATACACACAAATAGGTTATCAGCGGTGATAGCCTAAAACCGAAAATTAAAACAAAACAAAATTAAATTTAAATACGCAGTGATAGCCGAACCGAAAACAATTTTATTTTTGTTTAAACACAAATAGGCCACCAGGGATGATAGCCAAGACTAACCGAAAACAAAAATAACCTAAAACAAAAATTATGAAATACCGGTACGCAGAAATAGCCCACAAGCGGTGATAGCCTAACTGAAAATTTAAAAATTGAAGTACGCAGAAATAGGCCACCAGGGATGGTAGCCTAGACTAACCGAAAACAAAAAATATGAAATACGAAGAAATAGGCTACCAGGGGTGATAACCTACCTATAAAAGCAAAACAAATATATATATATATATATATAAGAGAATATGTAACTAAATATACAATTCACCAAATAGAGATTCTATAAGAATAAAGTGTAACCGCACACAAGGGGTTAATAATACTGTATTACCAGATGGCGCTGGGGTCACTGTAGGCTAGTCAAGCAGGATTATATTTAGATAAACAAAGTTATCAGTCAAAGGTTACTACAAGATAATGCAAGCAACAACTAAAATTACAGATATATATAGCTACAGTAGGATACTGAATACGATAACTACTAGAGTTAATAAGAAAATACAAAGATAGGTCGATTTGAGGTGCGCGTCGTCTGCTACAAGCTAGGATAACACTTGTAAGCAACAATGTTTATCAGTCAGAAAAGCAATAAAATAACGTGCACGGCAACTACAGAACTATGTGGAGGTTAAACAAGCACTTAACTACTGTTCATGCAATGAATAAAGGGAATAGGGTTATGAAATGCTCAAATTTTGATCGAGTTTTCTCAGTGGCGATGCGGAGCTGTTGACGGTGGGAGATCCGGCGTCAGAGTCGAGGAGATCCGGCGTCAGAGTCGGGAGATCCGGCGTCAGAGTCCGGGAGATCCGGCGTCAGAGTCGAAAAGATCCGGCGTCAGAGTCGGGAGATCCGGCGTCAGAGTCCGGGAGATCCGATGTCAGAGTCGAAAAGATCCGGCGTCAAGAGTCGGGAGATCCGGCGTCAGAGCGTTCGGCCCCATTCAGCCTACTGTTTTAAGACGTTTATCCCCATCCAGGTGTCGATTATTTCCTTGCAAGCGATAGCGAGCCAGCATATTATTTAAAATGTTTCTGACAGTAGGCTAAATCTGTACATTTTTCGATAGAAAAAATTCTCCGGCGAAGCTGGATTTCTCCATATAAGGGCCCGTTCACACCAACGCCGGAACCAAACATATTCTGATGTAAAAAGTCCGACGACATACTATATGCGACGCAAGGTTTCGGACGCAAATCCTCCGCCGGAAAAAGTGTTCTCACTGGTGACGGAATTGCGGTGGGAGGTAGTATCAGACCAAGGGTCAAGGTGGTAGCATGGCACTGTCAAGGAGGTGTAGGAAGCTTGTGTTACTATGGCTTCATAGGAGGAAACGGAGACAATCATGGACAACGTAAATACTGGGTGCATCCTATTAACAGGCCACGAACATCATTGGGTGAGTATCACCACCTTTTTCCTCAAGTACTAGACGACGAACATAGGAGTGTGGCATATATACGAATGAAACCGCAGACATTCCGGCACCTGTTACATCTGTGCAAAGATCATCTAAAGAAGGAGGAAACGAACTACAGGAAACCAATATCTGCAGAAGAACGACTGGTCTTCACTTTAAGGTATATAAAATAATGGAATACGGTATAGTATATATATTTTGCATGAGCTGCATAGGCAGTTATGTTAGGGTTCTTTAAGTTATGTCTGGGTAGCTCGGTCGCTACCGCTCCTGCCTGCTAACCAGCAGACTAGGGTTCGCCTCTCGGGTCGGAGAGAAAAGGTTTGTTTGAGCTAATGCCAGGTGGTTACTGTCTCCCCTTGAGCAAGGGAGATGGGTAATGGTGGTCTAACCCCAAAACATTGACTTCCAAGCGCTTGTGAATCCTCGAAGGAGGAGAGACAGGCGCTATATAAATGACCAGACCATTATTATTATTATTATTATTATGTTTTACCCATAATTATATGTTCGTGCATACAACATGTGTGTACCATACGTATTATTGCAGTAGGTTACTAAATTATTACATGCCACATTAATGAAAGGTATAAATAGGGACAAGAATGCACTCAATTATTATCACCATTTAATCTTACTCACGCACAGAACGCATGACAAATTCGTACCGTATGTATCATACACAGGAGCCATAGGACCTCATGGTAATGTACAGTAACATAAAATAATATGAACATAACCTGAGCATACGTGTATATAGGAATATATACATACACTCTCGTAATACAGTAGTAATGAACCAAGCACGTTATTTACCTCACTAACAACATAATACGGGCCTCTTTATGTCTGTACGTACTTGTCACCAAGTACACCCATATAATAATATACAAGTTACAAACATAATATGATGTTACCTTGGGCGCACTGTGTGTATTGGCTCCTACACATACTTACATTAAATCATATACCACCAACGACACCCTACATGTCATGCATCGTATAAGTGGATACACTGCTTGATGTCTGTGTGATGCATGGTCCTGTCTGTTGATGGAAAGGAACGTCAACTGTAGGTGGCATCGATATGTTTGGGTCCTCTGATGTGACTGACGTTACCGATGTTGATGTCGACCTACCTAGTAACCTGATGAGGATGTTTTGTACCTCACACCTAAATGTTAGTTTTGTTACTGGATCTAGGTTAGCAAGCATTGGTTTCAAACTTTTGAAAAAATAAATCATCGTCATCATCATCGCAGGTATCGGTGTCCCGTAATGCTTGTAGAACCTCTCGGTCGAATTGGGACACATCCTCTGTGGCCCGCCTCTTTGGCCGTGATGGCTGAGAACCCCCAACGGATTTCATCCGGCCTGTGGGTGCAAGGTAATTTAATTAATAAGTAGCATCATACGAACTCTGCAATAATCCTTGATATCTAGTTGACAACATTTCACCAGACACCTGCAATAAGCCCCGCCCAATTGTCTTTGCACTATGAACTTACATGCACATTTAATTTAGGTGATAAGTATGGGTTCAAGGATATCTTGAGTATTGTAAGTTTTAATTAGAAATTTAAGCACTCGATTTTATAGAAGTAGCCTACCATTGTCACCAATACTAGCCTAAATATATTTAGTTAGCTATATTTTAATTACTTTCAAGATACCAGTAAATTATTGTTCTGCATTAGTGATTTACACAATGAAACAGCACAAATAAATATTGTAATGGATGAAAATGTCCAAAAAAATATAGGGGCGTGGCATATGGTTAAAGGCCAAGACGTCATTTTTAACCAATAATCGAGCAGCAGGGGGCGGGCGGGCCTTCAGAGCACAGTATTGGGGATTCTTCTTGCCAACAACTGATGGGTAGTCATTATTTCGGCATTTATTTGCCATCATGAACGAGTTCCTATTAATGTATGCTATCTCGATATTTTGAATTTAACTGTAGAAGCTGTCTAATGCATAGGATACATGGAAAATGTCCTATTAACAAATATGATTTGCCAAAATATTACTACAGGGTTTAATGGAAATGACAATACCTATCCTTTATACCTTGTGTGGGTGGACCTTCATGGAAGGAGGGAACCTCGGAGTGCACTACTGTATTTGATGATTCTTGGTGTACATCCATGACATCGTGTCCCACAGTGGTGTCCTCGGTGCCTACGTTATTACTTGTCATCTGCCCCCTTGATGATGTCCCTTCACCTGCTGTGTGTGGAGGAGATGAAAGATTATCCTCTTGGAGATTGCCATGTGTTTCACGTGGGGCAACATGGCGTACTAAGAAGGACATGCTATCAAATAGTGGCCACTTCCGTTTTCGCTTCGCAGATTGGCCTGACGTCCCAGCCTTCACATCCCTATATTGTTTAATGAAGTACTCTCGGAGGTATCCCCAGCGCTTCTTAACCGCCTCCACTGAAAACCAGAAATCAGCATATGGTATAGTAACTGTGGAGAATGTATGCACCGTTGTACTGTGCAATATTAACCATGTCACCACATGACCACACCCATGGGTGAATTAAATAGTCAGGAGTAACACACATTTGTGTAAAGGTGTTACCATTGCATACACATTAATGGTCATGATGTGTGTTGTAGTACCATCACTATGCAAATAGACATATATGCAGACTTTTATAAAAGAATGTAAGCCCAGTAACACACACACACACAAACACACACACACACACACACATTATGCATCCCTAATGGAGAGAGAGAGAGAGAGAGAGAGAGAGAGAGAGAGAGAGAGATTGGACACTTGCAGGCACACAATCCTTTCCTCGCCAGGTGAATACGTATGTAAATATATAAATGACTGATTACTGTTTATTTTGCCGGTATTTCAATAACAAAACTAGTGCATTATGAACCCCATCATTGATTGTTACACAACATCCACTTATTTATGTTATACCTATTGACCATTGCGTACATGGCATGCTCCGGATATGCACATGTACATAACATTCATACATAATAATATATCATTGATACAGTAATCCCTAGTCTCGTTGTTTCCTTGTCTCCTGCAGATACCTTGGGACTGGTGAATCATACGTGTCAATGTCGTATCACTTTCGCATGGAAAGATCAACTGTACACACTATCATTAAGGAGACATGTGCAATCCTTTGGGACATTCTGCAGCCTCTCCACATACCTACACCGGATGAGATGGCATGGAAACGAATTGCAGAGGGCTTTGAAAATCGCTGGAATTTCCCAAACTGCATTGGAGCCATAGACGGCAAGCATATACGTTTGAGAGCCCCACCACTATCTGGGTCAATCTACTTTAATTACAAAGGCTTTCATTCAATTGTCTTGTTAGCTGTTGTTGATGCAGAAGGACGCTTTGCCGTTATTGATGTTGGTGCATACGGCGGCAACAGTGACGGTGGTGTGCTAAAGGACACGCCCTTTGGCAAGAGGTTGGCATCCCAACAGTTGGACATTCCACTTCCAACTACCCTGCCTGGTACTGATGTTGCGGTTCCACATGTATTTGTCGGCGACGAAGCATTCGCACTCAGCAAGAACCTGATGAGGCCGTTCCCACGGAGAGGCCTGACAGATGCACAAGGTACATTCAATTACTGATTATCCAGAGCTAGGCGGGAAGTAGAGTGCACATTTGGCATACTTGTAATGAAGTGGCAATGTCTGTATAATCCTATCAATCTTGTACCCAGTGTTGCATGTAGTGTTGTGAAAGCGGCGTGTGTACTTCACAACTTTGTTATGAATACTGTGCCACAATCCAGACAGCAAAATTGTACGTTAGACGAAGAGGTGCCATTTCATGTTCCAACAATGGGACATCTCACCAGTGTTGGGAATATGAACACAGGTAGACCTCCTAACATGGCTGTGGAGGTGAGGCGTAGCTTCATGGAATATTTCACATCTCCAGAGGGGTCACTGCCCTTCCAGAATGGCAGGCCCTAAATACAAATGATTAGGAACCATGATGTATTGGTCCATGTATTATTATTATTGTGACATTAGGAACCATGATGTATTGGTCCATGTATTATTATTATTGTGACATTAGGAACCATGATGTATTGGTCCATGTATTATTATTATTGTGACATTAGGAACCATGAGGTGTTGGTCCATGTATTATTATTATTGTGACATTAGGAACCATGATGTATTGGTCAATGTATTATTATTATTGTGACATTAGGAACCATGATGTATTGGTCCATGTATTATTATTATTGTGACATTAGGAACCATGATGTATTGGTCAATGTATTATTATTATTGTGACATTAGGAACCATGATGTATTGGTCCATGTATTATTATTATTGTGACATTAGGAACCATGATGTATTGGTCCATGTATTATTATTATTGTGACATTAGGAACCATGATGTATTGGTCAATGTATTATTATTATTGTGACATTAGGAACCATGATGTATTGGTCCATGTATTATTATTATTGTGACATTAGGAACCATGATGTATTGGTCATGTATTATTATTATTGTGACATTAGGAACCATGATGTATTGGTCCATGTATTATTATTATTGTGACATTAGGAACCATGATGTATTGGTCCATGTATTATTATTATTGTGACATTAGGAACCATGATGTATTGGTCCATGTATTATTATTATTGTGACATTAGGAACCATGATGTATTGGTCCATGTATTATTATTATTGTGACATTAGGAACCATGATGTATTGGTCCATGTATTATTATTATTGTGACATTAGGAACCATGATGTATTGGTCCATGTATTATTATTATTGTGACATTAGGAACCATGATGTATTGGTCCATGTATTATTATTATTGTGACATTAGGAACCATGATGTATTGGTCCATGTATTATTATTATTGTGACATTAGGAACCATGATGTATTGGTCCATGTATTATTATTATTGTGACATTAGGAACCATGATGTATTGGTCCATGTATTATTATTATTGTGACATTAGGAACCATGATGTATTGGTCCATGTATTATTATTATTGTGACATTAGGAACCATGATGTATTGGTCCATGTATTATTATTATTGTGACATTAGGAACCATGATGTATTGGTCCATGTATTATTATTATTGTGACATTAGGATATGATGTACATTTGACTGAAATAATTCACGGAGTCTCGTATAATGTATTTGTGCAATTATTTGTTTATAGATTATTATACAAACTTTTGTCCCTTTCGTATATCATCCTAACCTATTTTGGAATGGTGTGGAAAGATTATTAATTTTATATGTCAACTATTAAACTTACAAAAAACAAATTAGATCACGAGATTCCATTCCGTACATTAATCTAGTCAACTGTACCTACTGCATGTGTCACATGGGAATATGGGAATACTGGCATGGTGTTTACATGATTATACATGTAGGTATAGATACCTTTAAATGCATTATGTAACAATGAAAATACATATTTACTACAGACAGTATGTGGTATGCAACGTATATGAGATGTGCATACGTGTCGACAGGTATGTCATAAATACTCTTGGTACTCATGTAACACATAAAGCTAGGTTAGGCGTTGTTAGATTTCAATGACACATTTAGTATGGCTGTTATCAGCCAGTGTCATGTCAATACGTACGTTTTACTGTTGTAATCACTGCCCAATGTACACGTACAGAAACCATTACTGATACGCACATGGAGCATGGGAGCATCTGTTCACATATCTTCTTGTTTGCTGGTGGTCTTTCATATATATATATATATATATATTAAACATTACAAGGGGTACAATTAACGGTTATGCTATCATAAAACACATACGTATGGCAATACAATCCACCTGTACAATGTAACATTATGTCACTCTTTAAATTATATGGGGCCTACTCTGTAACTTATAATCATGTATGCCGACTGTGGGTGCCGGTCACACCTAATTGTCGTCATACCCACCGACATGTTATACTGTATCCATGTGGTTTATTGTGAATAAAACTTCTATGTATGGCAGCACATCGCATTTTACACACTCCGTCTACTGCATTTACAGAGATATGTAATTACGAGAAGGGGTGGTTTGTGTATGCTACTTACAACACGCCCAATATAATTATGAGTAGTGTTTCACGATATTATCGTGGACATTACTGATATAGTTCCAACATGTGGGGTTCCACAGCCATGATGTATTAGAATCTTGATCGTCTCCTACACCTGCATCACGTCTTCCACCTGCACTGTGTTGCCTGTACGTTGGTTATGTAGGGTTCCTCTGTACTCACCTATCTGTACTCACCTATTTGTAGTATACAGGATATGAGTTTTGTTCAAACTCACATTGTCCTGTTTCCTAAGTAACTTTTATCCAACCTTGCTTTAAATGAGTGTGTGTGTGTGTGTGTGTGTGTGTTACTCAGTTACTCAGTTACTTGTTCGTCAAGGGGAATCCACGCAATGCGAGCTAAGCTCATTATTATCGCGCCTCCTTAACTGGGAATGTATTGCGTGAAATGCATGTTAAGTGTTTTATGTACTGTTGGAATGGCTGTGGATGTGTGTGTAGTCTGTATTTTAGCCAATTGGCGACATCGGAAACGAAGGCTTAGGGTGGATCTGTATGGTACCATTCTCACTATAGACGGTACCGTCTCGCCCGAAGGCTTAGGTAGCCATCAGCTTAGGTGAACCATAGGATACCCATCTCGCCTTGTACCATTTTTGCCAACCCCAGATGGGACGTCACAACGTCGTCCACTTATTCCAGGTACCTATTTACAGCTAGGTGAACTGAGGCTAACACATGAAAGGAGACAAGCCCAATTTGTCTCCGCCCGGCCGGGGATTGAATCCCCGACCCCTCGTGTGTGAGACGAGAGCTCTACCTACTAGGCTACGGGCTGTGTGTGTGTGTGTTCGTTCTCCTGGCTCCCAGATTATAGCCATAAATCCCTTATCTACGGCACTACTTTAATAAACATACCGACGTCCCTTGTCCCTCGTTGTCTTACCGTAACACGATGACTGGTCTACATCTGCCATTCGACATGTAACACCTCACAGTACGTAGTAGCTCATAATGGATCATTACTATTATGAACATGAATGCAAACACATGTTACCCTACCGTAATACACCTACTCATTACAATTAATAATGATCATACCTACTGTACAGTACATGTGTATCCCATGTCTACGTTATCAACCCCATACAGTACAGTAAACGCATTTCACTTAAACTCACCTTCATTAATTCCCACCTCCTCTGCCACTTCCTTCCACAGGCGTCCCAGGGTGTCCCTGTTCCTGTGCTTAGGGTGTGTTTTATCATATATGGCGGTACGGCTCTGTACCGCCACAATCAACTGGTCGTCCTCCATGGTAGCTATACAACTGCGGATAACACGGTCACACACCTCCACAACACGTCGGCAGGAAACGGGCAAACAAGGGCCGCACTTGTTTGCGCCGCAAGGTTCTGATATGATTCGGACCACCAGTGTTAACGCTTCACCAGGTTCATGAATCATTTTAATGGTTGTTACCACGTCTGTTTTTTTCCGACGGAGATGGTCGGACAATTTGCGCCGCAATATGTCTGGTTCCGGCGTTGGTGTGAATGGGCCCTAATGCTGGCTCGTTATCACTCGCCAGGAAGATACCGATACCTGGACGGGGATAAACGTCTTAAAACAGTAGGCTGAATGGAGCCGAATGGATACAAGCCAGAGAAAGAGAGAAATTCAAAAGGAGAAAAAAAAGGCAGGTGACCCCCCTTAATAGTAATGACAATTAAATGTAACCCTTTCAGTAACATGGGGTCATATATTGTACAATTTAACCCTTTCTGTACCAGCGACGTCCATTTAACTCTATTATGTCTACTGTTAGACAATTTTATGCAGTTTAAGAAGGACCTGAGGTAGTAAAAAGTGTTAAGTCAGATAGTTCGAAGCCTGTTAACTGCTAGGGGCCCATTTTAATCTGGATAAAATCGTATAATACTAGCCAAAATAAGGTTAAAAGGACGTCGCTGGTACAGAAAGGGTTAATTATGCTAACACTACATTATGATATTCAGTTTAGTGTGGGCATATGACAATCAAACGTGTAAACTCCATCGTACTTAAGGGGGTAGTACTCGCTTTTTCTGGACACCCTTCTCCCTCATGTTTAGCATATTAGTGTTGAGGCTTTAATACTTTCGTTCCGTTAGTTTGGCGATGTTGAGATCATTCGCCTATTTTTTTGGTTAATATTAAGACCTATCGTGTCCTTTAGCTGTCGATTTTTTTTCCTGGCGAGCGAAATCGAGCCTATAAGGAAAATGTACAAATGTATCTTGAAAGTGGGTCTAGAGGGTATTTGTCTAAGCTTGATGGAGGTCTAACGAGGAAACTCAATAATAAATAAATATGTAAATATATAGATAAAAAGAGGAAAAGAGGATAAAAATGTTTTAGGAAGGGAACAGGATGTGTAGATCAGATTGTTACCCTGAATTGTGTTGTGGAGAAGTATCTGGAGAAGAAACAAAAGGTGTATGTTGCCTTTATGGACTTGGAGAAAGCCTATGACAGAGTGGATAGAGAAGGATTGTGGAAAGTACTAAGAATATACGGAGTAGAGGGCAAGTTGCTGAAAGCAGTGAAGAGCATGTATGAGGGTGCAAAGGCGGCAGTACGTGTGGAGAGTGAGCAGAGCGAGTTCTTTGACCTGAATGTTGGTTTGAAACAGGGGTGTGTGATGTCCCCGTGGTTGTTTACTGTATATATGGATGGAGTCATGAAAGAAATACTATCAAGAGCAGTGGATGTTGGTTTATCGCTGAAAAGGGAGGGAATTGAGTGGAAGCTACCTATACTACTGTTTGCGGATGATACAGTTCTGATGAGTGATAATGAATGGGAGTTGCAGGGTCTGGTAAATGAGTTTGGAACAGTTTGCGAAAAACGGAATTTGAAGGTAAATACGGGGAAGAGCAAGGTTATGGTCTTCGAAAGGGGTGAAGTCACAGAGTGTGAGGTGAAGCTGAAAGGTCAGGCTATGGAGATCGTCAACTCTTTTAAGTATCTGGGCAGTGTGTTGAGTAAAGATGGGACTATGGATGAAGAAGTGCGGGAGAGGGTACAACAGGGGAAGAGGGTTGTAGGAACGCTAAAAGCAGTAACAAGAAATAGGGTGGTCAGTATGGAAGTGAAGAAGTCCTTGCATGACAGTGTGGTAATCCCGACACTGACTTACGGAAGCGAAGCATGGATGTTGGTTGAGAGACTCAGACCAAGAGTGAGAGCAGTGGAAATGAATTACTTAAGGAGTGCGTGCGGAGTTACATGGAGGGATAGACAGACTAATGAGGAAGTAAGAAGGAGGTGTGGTGTGGAGGTAGATGTGCTGGAAAGTGTGAACAGGAACAACTTGAGATGGTTCGGCCATATGGAACGTATGGAAAGCGAGAGAATGACTAAGAGGGTGTACGAGAGCGAGGTGGAGGGACAGAGAGGGAGACGTAGACCGAATATGAGGTGGAAGGATGGAGTGAGGAAGTACATGAACGAGGGTGGTGCTGGTTGGGGGGAGGGGCGTCGACTGACTGGGGACAGAGGTGCATGGGGGCGGTTCGTTCGTGGCCACCCCTTCGGGGATCACGGCGTCAGGCAATAGATAGATAGATAGATAGATAAAAAACCAAGCACTACACCCTTAATCCTTTGGCCCAAGTACAGTTTTCCTAAGCTTAAATAAATCGTCCAATATTAAGCAGAATAAACTTATTAAGGGAGTTATCATACTGTATGGGTTAACCTTTCAGTTTACGGTGTGTATAATAATGTTTCCTATTATTCTGGCAATCAGCGGAAAAAGAAACTTTGGAATTCAAAATGTGAACTGGAGTCCTCGTGTGAAGAGTTTAGTGCCTCAGGCCAAGATACCCTATAGTAACAGAGACGTGCTAACCTCCGCCATTTTGGTGAAATTGACCACTTGCGAGTTTCAGGCTATAAGGAAATTGGAGCTGTAGACATCGATGATAAATAGAAACAAAATAATTATGTAGGTTTCCAATGGCTAATGAGTATGTTGAATTTGGTTTTATAGTATTTATATATGTACTTTAACAGGCAATTCTGCTGACTATCAATATCTACAGCTCCAACTTCCTCATAGAACGAAACTCGCAAGTGGTTAATTAATTATCCGCTCTTTACACTCAAATATAACCATACCCATAATACATATTCGGCTGAGCTCTGGAACTCCCTCCTTCAATCCATCCATGTTTACCTCATGCTATGTCTTAAATTGCTTCAAACTCCGTGTGTCCAGGTATTTGTGCTCGCACATTCCTTGATTTTGGCCCTGCCACTCTATCAACTCAGTGCGAGGCACTCGTCACAGACAGTTATGCCTTTCGTCTCTCTCATCTACACAGACCAATAACAAATATGCTAATACACGATATGTAATTTGGGGTGACCGGTCAACTCAACCAGTAGACCATTTCAACCAGTAGCTCTCAACCAGTACCAAATCAACCAATACGGTTAGGTTAGGTTAGGTTAGGTTAGTACTATATTTTGGCACTGGTTTGGTTGGTCTGGGTTAATTTGGCACTGGTTAAGAGCTACTGGTTGAATGGTCTACTGGTTGAGATGACATGGAACCGTAATTTGGTCTTTGGATCTAATTTTGACCTGGTAGAAAATATAATAATCATGCCATTGTTTGATAAGTACGGCACCAAAATTAGGTCCTTAAGGAGATAAAGGCCGATCTGCCCTACTACCGGCTCTCCACTTAGATCCTGACCTTGATACGATCCATTCATCTCAAAGCCTTTCTGATAACCCAAGATCAGACCGGATACCACACCAGAAATAATAGAGTCATTTTTGAACATTTGTGACTCGTGAGCATGTTTGCAATGGTACCGGAAAGTAGACTGACGAAAAATTATATTATGGGACACAGTTAATAACCCATAAACGGCAACCCTCCTCAATAGAGTATTTTTTGGTGCACTGCGACCGTCCGCTATGGATCCAGAGTATAATAAAGAACCTTAGAAAACACCCCAGTGGCACTCAAAACAAAGAAATTTGTGATTAGGTGAGATAATTCCCCTTCATTACTTGCTACCATTCCTACACATGTGTCCCCCCTCCCTCTTTCCTCCCCCCCTTTTTCCCCCTCCTCAATTATCAGGTATTTTCCCTATTATTCCCGATATATATTGAGTATTTTCATGGGAGAGAGGGGGAGGATGGAGGAGTGTATCTCCGACCCTCTAAGTCAGTCTGAGAGCTCCCCTTGAGTCTCAGTACCATACTAGACACAAGAGAGGGAGGGTGTTATCTCTTTCGAGGTCAAAGTCAGATTACGACCGTGGGCTAAAATATACGATTTTCACCAGCCAAATGCTGTTACCACTTGTTTTATTGCTTTCCAATGTTCATATATACATATTAAAAGCAAAAAGGCTCATATGGATAAGTAATAATTATATATATATTACATATGACGATTTTCGTCCGAATGAAACCAAATGGCTTTGCTTGGCGGGTGAGTTTGAACTACCATGGCTGCGCAGCTTAGAGGTTAAGCCCTTCTGTACCGGCGACGTCTTTCGAATGTTACTCCTGGTATATTTAGACGATTAATTGCAGTTTAAGAAGGATCTAATAAGATAATAAAATGGGTTAAGTAGGAGAGTCCGAATCCTGTCAATTGCTGGACTAAATAAACTAAATAAAATAACCTAATAGTAGCCAGGATATAAGGAAAAAGACACCCCCGGTACAGAAGGCGTTAAAGAGCATATCTCATAAGCTGCCAGACTAGTGTTGACGCTAAAAGTTGAG
>CM064489.1:34014509-34057009 GCA_032716605.1 Paralithodes platypus | reverse complement strand
TTGTTAGGATTATAATTATGTACTATGTAGTTTATTCTATTGTTAGGATTATAATTATGTACTATGTAGTTTATTCTATTGTTAGGATTATAATTATGTACTATGTAGTTTATTCTATTGTTAGGATTATAATTATGTACTATGTAGTTTATTCTATTTCGACCTCGGTGACTTTTCCCACATTGTACACTCCGGTACAACAATTTTTAATCACCATAATTTTCTTTAGTATTTACTACATAATTTGTATTATTTCAACATTTAATTATCATGCTATTAGTATCCCCTACGAGTTCATATTACACTTCGTAGTATACTTTATTTCAAGCGTTTTCATGTAGGCTTTTCTTTGCTTTTAGGCTGATGATGGCTTTTGTTTAAGCTGAAACGCGTTCCACCAATAAAGATGTTCATCACAACGCTGGCTTTACTCTCTCTCTCTCTCTCTCTATATATATATATATATATATATATATATATATATATATATATATATATATATATATATATATATATATATATATATATTTATTTATTTTTTTTTATTTTATTTTTTTTTGAGAGAGAGAGAGAGTGAAAATAAAGGGTTGATATGTGTACTGTTGAAGATAAATTGATATTCTTGTGGAAGATTTCGAAGGGTAGAAAGGGAGAAATTGGGTCTTGGATGCATTGAAAGAAATAATAATTGCTCAGCCCCTATCATAAATAATTGATAGATCTAAAGATAGGCATGCTATGGCCTTGTCACGTGACTTTTGGAGTAATTACATGTTGGGTTGTTGTGAACAAATAGTTGAATAGTATAAGGTAGAGTCATCAGTGTATGATTAGATGGGACTAGAGGTACAGTTGACGCAATCATTATTGAATATTAACCCATGAACTGCTAGAACATGTGCAACATAAAAAGCCAAGTTGAGGGAGGAAGGATGTGCTATGGAAAGATGCCACTACTTTCTATGTATCACATACATTTCTTACATTTCCCACCACTGGCAGGGTTTTTGAAGGGTTATTTTTACACATGTTAAATAAACCATGGCTTACAAGAGGACCTTCGTAGTCCATGGGTTAAAGAAAACTGAAGACAGGACAGATCCCTGAGGAACGCCGGAGTTGATAGGTTGAGGGAGTGAGCAATGGTCATCCACAACTGCAGCTATGGAATTGTCAAAAAGGAAATTAGAGAAAAAGGCACAGATAGAGGGATAGAAACCGAAGGAGTATAGTTTGGAATTTAGAGATTTGTGCCAGAGTCTATCGAATGGTTTCAAAAAATATGTCTAGCGCAATAGAAAGTCTCACCAAAGTCCCGAAGGGTGGATGACCAAGAGTTAATAAGATAATCAAGCTGGTCACCAGTAGAGAGGCCTTTCAGGAAACCATACTAGCGATCTGAAAGTAGATTTTGGGAAGATGAGTTCTTAAGACATTTTGAATAAAGAATCATTTTAAAATCTTTAGATATGCAAGAAATGAGAGCATACTTCCAGCAAAAAAGGAAAATGTTAGAATTAGCAGGGAGTCAGCACAGAAAAATATGTTTTGAGTACAACAGGAGGAACACAATCCGGTCTGTATGCCTTCTTAGTATTTATCCCAGAGAGGGCAGAAAGTACATCCTCTGAAGAGATTATGATATTAGTCATAAGTAAATGAGAGGGGGGTGATGAGGTAGGAATAGCGACGGAATCATCCAAGGTGGAGTTTTTAGCGAAAGTTTGAGCGAAGTGTCAGAGTAGGAAGAGGGGGGAAAGCCGAGGAAGTAATATTATTGGAGAGGCTTTTGGCTAGATGCCAGAAAGCTTGAGAAGAGCTAGAATTGGAAAGATCAGAACATTTGTAATTAATGAACGAGTTTATGGCTAGTCGAAGAAGAGATTTGGCTTGATTCTGGGCAGAATCATAAGAAGCATGATGAATAGATAAGCTAAATAGGTTCAAGTCAACCGGCCCCGATAGCTTTCTTCCCAGAGTTGTGCGAGATGAAGTTGCACCTTTCTTGGCAGAAATCTTCAATAAATCACTAGAAAATAGAGAGGTCCCTGAAGACTGGAAACTAGCCAATGTGACCCCAATCTTGAAGACAGGGGATCATGAGTGTCGCAAGAATTATCGGCCAATTAGTTTGACTTCATAGTAAAACTCTTAGCAGGGATACTAGTAGATCAGATTCAGGTGACATCGATCATGTTTTACCAATTAGATGGAATTTTTCCATGAAATGCTGAGTGAGTATGATAAAAGTAGAGCTATAGACATCCTTTAATTTGATTTTCAAAAAGCTTTTGACAAAGTGCCTCATTGCAGGCTAATGTCAAAAGTAAGTGCACTAGGTATCAATACAGAGGTAAATAATATGGATAGAAAGTTGGCTAACAGGTAGACAACAATGAGTGGCAATCAATGCTGTTTTTTCTGGGTGGACTCTAGTCCCTTAATGAGTTCCACAGGGATATGTCCTTGGTCCCCTTCTGTTTATTACATACAGTATATCAATGACATCGATATTGGTCTGTTGAGTGTTATCTCCAAGTTTGCAGATGACACAATGCTTGGAATGAATGTGAAGGACCCCAAAGGGGATGAACAACTTAGGATGGACCTCAACAGACTAGGTGAATGATCGGAAACATGGCAGATGCCTCTAAACTTGGAAAAGTACAAAGTGATGCATATCGGCCAAGCAAACCCCAAGTCAGACCATTCGCTATTGAGAATGCCTCTAGAAGTGACTGACTTGGAAAATTGGAGTGTTCCGAGTAGCAGTGACCAAAAGTTTTCCAAGCAGTGCATTGACGTAGAGAAGAAAGCTCAGAAATTATAGGGCTATATTAAGAGGCAACTTAAATACAGGAATAAGGAAATAGTCCTCACACTTTACAATGCTCTGATACTGCCACTTCTGGAGTAGGCTATGCTGTTCAATTCTGGTCTCCAGCTATCAGGAAAGATATTGAGTGACTGGAAAAAGTACAGCTAGGGCTACAAAGCTTATTCCATTGATTAGGAGACCAAGCTATGAGGACCGGATGAGAGCTCTTGATCTCTTTCCGTTGGTGACATGTAGATTACGAGGTTAGCTTATTGAAGTTTTTAAATACTTAATGGGTTTGACACTGTGGAATATAGCAAATTGTTTAACCTTAATATGAATACAACAGGTAACCATGGCTGGACATAATAATTTAAACGGTTCAGCACTAGTATTTGTGGTATCTTTTTTCACATATAAAATTTGTTCTACCTGGAACAAACTTCCCTCCGAAGTTGTAAACAGTTCTTCAGTAGAGCAGTTCAAGACGAGAATACACTCTGTAATGAGCATAGTGCACTAAACAATCTTTCTCCTTCCACTTCGAGTATCACCCCGGAATGGACCGCAAGGTCTCTGAGATACTAACTATTCCTTGTAACTATTTTTCTCTCTTTCTTTCCAACTCTTTTATTCCGACTTTACCTCTCCTCTTCTCTGCTCAGCTCTTTCTTCTCTCTTCTTCCTTCGACCTCCTTTAACCTACACCTTTTCTCTTGTCTTTCACCTCCCTTTTCACCACTCCTCTATTTTTCTCTTCCATATCTCCTCTTCTCGTCCCTCCTCTGCGTTGCAATCCTCTTTACTTCTTTCCTCTTCTATTCGATTCGATTCATAATTTCCTCTTATATCTTATTGTCTTCTCTTCACTCTATATATATTATATTCTTTACCTGATCTGTTCATCTCTCCATATACTTTCAAGTCTTTCCCTGATGTTCTCATCTCTCATATTCTCTCTATTGTTTTTTATTCTGTCCCTGCTTTTCTCATATCTTCCCTCCTCTTATTATCGTCTCCTCTTCTTCTATTCACTCCACTGCCTGAATCTCCTTTGTAAATATTTCAAAATCTTTGTCCCGACAGAATTTTTCTTCCTTAAGGAATCTTCAGTGTGTATGTGTGTGAGTGTGTGTCTGTGTCTGTGTGTGTGTGTGTGTGTGTGTGTGTGTGTGTGTGTGTGTGTGTGTGTGTGTGTGTGTGTGTGTGTGTGTGTGTGTGTGTGTGTGTGTGTGTGTGTGTGTGTGTGTTTGTGTGTTTGTGTGTGTGTGTGCGTGTGATGAATGAATAGACGGGTGGATGGATCTTAATCATCTTGTCCTTCTCTCACAGCCTACTCATAAACTCCCACACCCTTATTTACCTCAGCATACCATATCCCAAACAACATATCCCAGGTGGTTGCAGCTAATCTGGATGTATCTATTTTCTCATGTTTTACGTGTTGTTGTTATGGTTTATATTTAACTTCCTTACAGCTACCAACGTGTTGTATACGATTATAAACAGTTGTGTAATGTGCTTTAAAACTCTCTCTTTCTCTCCTCTCTCATGGACATTTGTTCTATATAGGATCTGCTCTATCTGGATTAAACTTCCTTCATAATTTGTAGATAGTACTTCAGTAGAATAGCTTAGGAAGGGAGTAGATCGTATTCGGCACAATCGTCAATATGTTTACTGCACAATACAGTCATATTTTCACCAAGAGTAGCATCCCAGAATGGACCGCAAGATTATTGATATTATACAACACTATTGCGTAGTAAACGTACAGTGTGCATGGCCTCATTTGAATCATGCCATTGACAAACTTGATAATATAGTGTTGCATCGAAATCAACCAATTACGAAACAGAACCGCCTCTACCCTATTTTAACTTTCTTATAGCATATCTTTACTGAGAACTCTGCTATTCTGATCCAACAACAAAAACATTAATAAAAATACTAACTAACAAAACAAAAACAAAAATAGGTGAGCCGACCGTCGGAACATCTTTCGCCTGCTTACATGACGGTGAAAATACCTTTACATACAGGGAAGAAACTGACCTGACCTGACCTCAACAAAGATCAACTTAAACTGTAGGCTGTTTGTTTTTAGCTGGCGGTAAAGTGCCATATCCCATCTGGATTACAATTTTTTTTTTAGTGAAATATGTTCTTAATTATGAATGAAGCATGCCAGTTTCTTAGTCTTCTATGAAATATAAAAATATCATTTAACCTGGGAAAGGCGCCGAGACTCTTAAGAAGTTTTGGTGGTGAAAGGCGACAGGACTCCTAAGATACAAGGCCTAAAAAAAAAGTCTTTTAATAGACCCCAGTGGCATACAAAACAAAGGATTATGTGATTAAATGAGACAATTCCCCTCCATACCTTTTATTATTCCTCCACATGTGTCAAAACCCCCTCCTTCCTCCCCCCCCCCCCCCCTTTCAATTATCACCTACTTGTCCTCTTATTCCCTTGTTTATCGGCTTATTTATCGCACCAATATCTCCAACCCGGTTCCAAGGTCGTCTACTGCGCATATAGAGAGCGTGGGAAGAGAAAGAAAGCAAGACTGAGAGCTCAGTCTGCTGGACTCAGAGAGGGAGGGTATACGTCGCATTCGCCTCTCACCTCATGACTGGAGGGTCGGCAATAATTTGTCTATTTCAGCCCCCAAATACTATTCCCACTTGTTTTATTGCTGTTACATGTTAATATTAAACGTAAAATAGGAGCATATGAATAAGTAATTTACGATATTTATGGTAAAATTAAATTTTTTAGGCGGGAATGAAGCCAATTATCCTCGCTTGGCGGAGGTTTGAACTACCAATAGCGAGCCGCTCTCGGGTTAAAGCGGGATTAATGCCTCTTCTGTACCGGCGACGTCTTTTGAATTTTCTTCCAGATATATTTACACGATTTTGTGCAGCTTAAGAAGGGTCTATGGTAGTAAAAAGGGTTAAGTGCGATAGCTTGAAGCCTGATAGTTGCTGGAGGCTCATTTTAAACATCGTAAAATCGTCAAATAGTAGCCAGAGTATAATGAACAGGACGTCATTGGCAGTGAAAGGGTTATATTTTCCGCCAGGATTAAAACAAAAAAATAGATTAAAACAAAAAAAATAAGCTAGAGTTATCAATGTAACAAATAAGCTGGAATACTCAGTATGAAGGGTGGGCTAGTTAAGGTTGCGTTAGGTTAGGTAAAAGTATATTAATGTTGAAAGTGTTTGTCTCTTCAAAGAGATATACCGTATTGTCTGGTTGATTTGATCCCAGTGTATCGGATTTTTTGTTTATTATAATTTATCCCAACGTACATATTGAGGCAGAACATAAATTAATATACACACTAATTCACACATCTGAAGCAACTATTTCATACGTCCAAAAATATCCAGCATAGCAAACCCACGCACTCACTAACATCAACAGGTTATGAAAACATTGGTAAAACAAAGTTGAAAATGTTCCAATAATTTATACAGTAAAGCCGACTTCAACCTCTCTCTCTCTCTCTCTCTCTCTCTCTCTCTCTCTCTATATATATATATATATATATATATATATATATATATATATATATATATATATATATAATATTATATATATATATATATATTTTATATATATATATATATATATATTATACCAGGTTTTGTACTAGGGTTGATTTTTTTTTTTTTTTTTTTTTTTTTTTTTTTTTTCTATATTCCAGCTTACTTCCTCTCGGGCATAGGCTGAGAGCCTTAACATTCACCGCTTTACAATGAACAGTGAAGCCCGTGAGGTCTTGTTCCAGTCTAGGGAGTGAAACATGTGAAGCACGTAGAGTACAACGAGCACCTGCCATCTCGCCTTCACATGAGGCACGGTGCTCACTCATGGCCCGAAGCGACCCCATCTCTGAAGCCACCTCGTTCCCGTGCTTCACTGTCTCACCCCCTACACTCGGACTCTCACACTTACACACACACAACGCCACCTGTTGAGCTGATAACTCACCAGGCATTGCACCCCTATAGCATATTTTGAATATGGGAATATTCATACAGTGCTATTTAATCAGGGAACAATGAGGGTATTTTATTGACGTTTCGGTGGGCTTGTGGTAATGCACTGATACTAGGTACAGCACAAATTCAATCCCAATAATATCTTCCCATTGATACATCGAGATTTGAACCCGGGACCTTTGGATTGCCAGGCCAGTGGCAAGACCACTCCACCACACCTCCCCTATTGGATAAAGGTAGGTTCTTACTCGACTGGAGAAACTAAAGTCAGACTACTATTATGTGCAAAAGTCATAAAGATATATATAATACAGAATACACACATGAGTTTTCTTCTTAATGATCACTTGATACAAATTTAGAAATACTTTCAAGACATTTTATACACTGTTTACATGAAAGAATAACACAATAATATAACGCCAAGCATGGACGACGAGGATCCACGACTAACTTAGAGAATCCACTAGCACTTCTATTCTAACACTGGATAGAGTCTCGAAGTAACACTAATACTGTTGATCTAGTTGTTTGTTGCTAAGTCCTTTCTTCTGTCTTCGTCGGGCCGCTTAGATGGTCCTGCCGTGTGGTCAATGGAGTGGGGTTTACAGATGGACTATTTGGTTTGGGGCCTTTAATAGTAGTTCCTTATGTCATGACACAGGGGGCGTGCTATCGGATTAACGCAATCATGAGTGAGGACATATCCCGCACTATGGTTGCTCGCCTATCCTGACCGTTATAATAGTCGGTGATGATGTTCCGTTTCAGTACTCTTGGATGTGGGGTCTTTAATGAACAGTCGCTCAAGTCATGACAGCGTAACTATTCATCAGGCGAATGTGGGGAAGAAGTGTGACCATGGCCGTACTATCTTTCCCAATTACCTTTGACCTTTATAAGAGTGTTCAAAGAACCCAGATAATTAGATTTTTAGGCCTTTTTACATGCATATGTACTCAACCACGGCTTTGGCACATGTGATGTAATGACTTTATATGCAGATTGCCGTTTAAGTGACGGTATCTTGCAAAGCCCTGACTATTGCAGCGGACTTACCATGGCAAAAACTTCTCCAGGAGTGTTGAATAAATATTAGGAGTGTTGTAGGGACATGTCCTTATTTCAAATTTTAATGCCAAAAATGCAAGCCTAGAAAAGATCCTAATGTACCTCGAGCACTATGGTGTGAGATACAATAGTTCTTAAATAGGGAAAAGAACTCTCAGACAATTTGGTCTACAGCCATGGCATGTAAACTCAGGGGAAAGAGAGGGTAACTCTTGGATTCAAGCCTCGCATGCAAGTCTACTCGAACCGTTAAAATTGCTGATTCTACCCTGGACAAGTTGGGATGGTCATGACTTGTGCTGCGATGTCCCAGGTACAGTGGTTGAGGGTCAGAAGGTCACACGTACGGGGGGGGTGGATTAGGGGGGTTTGAGGTAGACCCCTCAGAAGTTTCCGCCATGATGTGCGAGGATCTGCGCGGAAGAGCGGCGCATCTGGAGAGAAGATATCTGGGGCCTTTTATGTTTTTGGAAGTCTTAATGCTCTGCCTTCCTATTGTAGGAATTGGTGATGGTAACACATGTTTTTCCCGGGCTTGGGCCACAGAGTGGGCGTGATTGCGGCTACTTGTGTTATATCCTGGGATATATAAACACTGGGCTCTTTCAATTGGACTAGGTATGCGGCAACAAGCAACAACGGAAAACGCCTGATCCAACCCTTATATATAAACCCAGGCAACAAACCACCCTAAACCGTCAAGAGTCCTGCCTGGACAACGAGGTATCCTAGGACTCGGTTACAGGGTGCACGCACTATAGACTGCTGATAGTCAAGCTGGCTATATAAAAGATCACACAATTAAGTTGACTTAAAGCTTCAAGGAAAAGATAGATAATGGAATTAAATTGCAGAAACAATTTAATAACAAACTAGAAGAAAGTACATTTAACGTTACGTTAATTAATACAACTAATCACCCCTGCGTGAAAGAAGGTGAAAGCAAACAGTCCTCAAAACATCGTACAGGTAGACAAGATGCGGGTTTCTAAACTGCATGCGGCTACTGTAGGATCTGATGCTTAGCAAAGAAAATACGTTACGGATTTAGAGAACTCTTAACTCATAAGCAGGAATAAATACTAGTGATAGGCCGTACAGTGTATAATGGCATAGGTATAATTAAATAAAGGCAGCAACTCGCAACATAACCACATACAGGTGTGCTTCTCACTCTTAGTCAGGCAAGCCTGCTCGGACAGAGTCTATAAGCCACACCCTGACTCACAATGCTAACAAAAACGGTAAACTATGGCACAATAACAAGCATACAGATATAATAAACCCCTAGCTGTTAATCTGCCAGGTGGCAGAGGTCTAGCCGGAAGGATATAGGCTTCGGATACCCGGGCTGAGCCACCTGCTCTAGCCTAGGGACGTTCCCAAGTCTGTGCGCCAAATTACTCTAATTGAAAGGGTGCTCTCTTGAGAGACTCAGATCGTAAGTATCTGACTCTCTCCTGGCGACCCTAAAACAAAAGCAAGACGTGCTAGCGCAGTGCTGAGTGGACTAGGCAAGGGCCCTCACACAACACAACACTAGACACACAGGGACACAGACAAGAAAATGCCCCCAGACTCCCACGGGTATCCTAGTAAAGTCGTGCGGGTCCACAGGACTCGCACCAGCAGACTTCACTTAAAGGATCGCAAAAAGCCTCCCCTCAGGTCTAGCCCCTGCTAACCTGACACAAGAACACACTAGCAAGCATGAAACCACCAAATATGAGAAAACAAAAAAGCTTCCTAGGTCTCATTAACAATTACATCTCCTGCATAAGGCCCAAAATCCTATCTAGTTATCTGAGAGCTCGTCGTTAATACAATAATAGATATAAGGTCTATCAAGGGGATGGGATAATTGAATAGATTGGTGAAGTAGTGGAAGGAAGGTATACAAAGTAAGAGAGAAAGTTTCTAAGTGGGGTTGAGAGGGATAGATATCAAGGGGGTCCGAAGGGTACGACAGTGAGGTGAGCTCTGAGTCTTGAATCTGTCTGGACCCCACCCTAGGCATGCAGAATACATCCCATGCTTGGCAACACTCAACACAGTTGCCGGGTCAAAATCGTCTACCCCGTGCGTGAGTCGAAACTAAGCCTAACGTTGCTATCCAATGCAAATGGCAACATCAGGCTCGTCCCAAGCTAGACTCTCCGCGCGAAGCAACGTCCCCCAGCCGGTCTCTCTCTCCCGCTCGTCTCCTCCCACTCTCACTAGACTTACATCTTATATATTATAATGAAACAATCAACTATCGAGAATAAAATATACTAAGATGCGTTGGTTAAGAATAAGGGCAGCTACAAGCTGTGAAACAACATAAGAATATCCCAGACATTAGTTACATTGTCGTAGGATATATACTAAGGAAAAGCCGGCCGGCCGGCTGCTGCCAGCCGGTTTCTAAACGGCTGGGCAGCCGACGCGCGCGCATGCCCGCACGTGGCTACTATGGAGAAGCGTCACACCTCCCCCAAGATATAAGTCCCTTGACTAAGTTCTTCATATCTAACAGAAAGCTTCTCATAGTACCACACACTGTTGCGACACAAGGCACTATATATAAAAAAAATAAAGACTATTGCGCTCCACCGAGCAAGTTCAACTAACTTAGCGACAATAAGCGAAAACATTCAACTTAGATACTGCTACAACATCTTATACAAAAATTCTACACGTTATAAAAAATATAGTTTTTAAAAGGTTTTTGCTTTTTTTTTTTTGCTTTTTTTCGGCTGAACTACAGTGACAGCCTATTTTCCTCCACACTCAACCCTCAATCCTGTGGCAGTCTAACCAACATCATCCACCCTTGATAGACAATCCGCTATCACGTTATCAGAACCGGCAATATGGCGTATGTCCAGATTATACTCCTGAAGCATGAGTGACCACCTGGTCAGCCTCATATTCCGGTTATGAAACTGATTCAAGAATTTCAGAGGGTGATGATCGGTATAAACCACTACGACTGGTCCGAAAGCAGGAACATATACATCGAAGTGCCTGAGCGCCAGCACTATCGCCAGGAGTTCTTTTTCAATTACAGAGTAATTCCTTTGTTCACTATTGAATTTTTGACTGTAAAAACTCACTGGATGTTCGATACCTTCATCATCTGTCTATAATGTGACGCATGTCCACGTGTGAGCATGCTGTACAGAACGCCTAGTCATGCCCCACTCTCGCTAGGATCGTCAGGGCAAGAACTTTGGCTGTAGTCTATGTAGAGTTTCCTAACTTAGTTCGTGTGAGCCGTTGTACTGTAACTATAAGTATTATGAATATGTATTTTGTTTTCATCTGAGTCAACAAGTTCTATTTTATATCATTAGTTATAAGTATTGTGTGTAAAACTTATTTGTAATGATGTGAAGAGAAACAGCCATAGTTAGGTGTCAGTGGGTACGCCAGGCAGGAGGTAGGCCTAACTCACTCGCACTCCTCCCTCCCTCAGTGCTAGGGGAGCCTTTGTGTATCCCAGAGGAGAGAGAGAAATTACGTCATGGTTGTCAGTGGGCGGTCCTTAGTAGTTCACGTTGGGTTCACTAGAGGGCCGGGTATAAAAGGGAAGTCTAGCCATTTTTTCATCAGAACTCATTAGGCAGAGCGACTTTTCATTTCCCTTGCTAACTATTTATATTCTTCTGACTGATGGGAACTTTCTCTACTACCTTACATTCTTATTTCCTCTTTTCCCTGCCCTGTTTAACTTCCATTGTCCCGTTGGTGCAGAGCTAGTCAGCCAACGTATTATCGCTTGAGTTCTCACGAGATACTTGCCTATTAGATAGCCTATTTTGGAAGGGTTGACTTAGAATAGGATTGATTTATGTTTGTTGCACTTGTATATGCATTTCCCTGTGTGTTATTATTATTATTATTCCTGTTTTCTGCTAGTCTAGGTAATGCTAGACTGGGGTAAGGCTTTTCTGTGTTACGAGTTGTTGTTTGATGCAGTGGTTAAGCGATAAACCTGCATACTCGTTTCGGTTCAGTGAAGCCTAGGTTGTCTTCGCGGCTGACTGTGTTGAGTTAATAATTTACAGTGCGTGAGGGCAAGAGCCTAACCACCCTGTATTTTATTAACAGTTTGTTTTTACTTTGTCAAGGAGCCGGGAGAAAACCAGATACAAGGGATCTGGATTTCTCAAAGTGCACTTGTTAGTTTTAACGTAATACTTTAAACAGTCGTGAGGACTTCGCTAGGCTACGAGCCGTTTTTGCTCAGTCACTGCTACCTTTTTGCCTACAGTACCCCAGCTAGACTTTACTCGATTAGTAGATACAGAATAGTATTGAAGCTTTCCTTATGTATGATATTGTTTATGCACTATTGATTTCATGTGTTGCAAGCTTGGCTACTTTAGTGATTAGTAGCCCACGAGCACAATCCAAGTAGGCTATTGCCGTTGCATTTGCAGAGTACTTCCTTTTAATGTTTGCCATTTACTATTGCATATTCTTTTAATTATTCTTATGCCATTTTAAGCCTTTAATAGTATTTAATTGCCAGTGTTTTTGCTTATTGAATTACTGTTCAAAATCCGATACGTACTTCTTACGAGCATCCGAGAAGCATCTAACTTTTTTCAGAAGATTCCTTGCTCGATGCTTAAGGACTATTAATTAACGTAACGTAATAGTGCCGATCCGAAGTAGAGGGTGGTGGACTTCTTAAGTTCATAGTCAAGGGTGGATTACTTCGGCTTCGGCCAACACTATACTTTTGTGTTGTTGTTTTTTAATTCATTGTTTGATTGTTGACCAGACTAGATAATTCCTGTCTCTTTATTAGTCTGTTGTTGAACACTAGTACCGAGTTCTTGTATACCCCGTTATAGCAGATTGAACTCTGGAGGGTATTGGTGTTTTTTGTTCGGCTGGCAGTACTCAGGGGTTGGGATCGTGTGTTTCCGTTGTGGCAGCGAGCCGTATTCGAGTCCTGATTGAGAGCCCTTGTGTACCCGAGTGCCAGTTCGTAACAAATGGCGACCTTGCTTAGGATTTTGTGAACAGTATAAATTTTTGAAGAGTTGTACAACATTTGTTTGTTTGTATTTTAGCGTGCATATTGAAGAATATTTTTTTGTATGGCAATTAGTAAAGCATTTAAGAGACTCCAGTTAATTTAGTAATTAGTGCTTGCATAGGAAGTTTAACACTTTTGTCTCGAGAATTTTTTTGTGGACTTCAGTATGTCGTGCATTAGCACTGACGATGAGCGAGAGATGTCATTTGAAGGTGTGCCGTTAGTAACCAGTGAGGAGGATGCTAGAGTTTTTGTGAGTAAGCGGTACCACTTGACGGAGGAGAGGCTGACGGGGGTGGATGTTTGTGGCTTGCACCTGATAGCCAAGGTTTTGGGCATTTCCAATGTAGCAGGGATGTCCAAGGGGGAGCTGATTTCCTGGGTGTTGCGTGGGCGACATGGGGTTTCGGAGGAGAGGGCGTTTGGGGGGTTCCTCCCCAGATCCCCTCTCACTCGACTCCCACAGTGCCGTCCACTCAGTTACCGGAGGTTAGCACTCTCCCACAGAGGGATGAGAATTGGCAGATTGGAGTGCCCTCGGGTGGTGCACGTGGTGGTTCCCCAGTTTTTGCCCCCCCTCCTTCAGTAGTGGCAGCTCCCTCTTCCTGCCTGTCTCCAGATATGGTATTTAGACTTGAGCTTGCTAAGATTGAGGCTAGGAAGCAGGAGGATGAGACTAGGAGGCATGAGATTGAGGTTAGGAGGCAGGAGGATGAGACCAGGAGGCATGAGGCTGAGCTTAGGTACGACTCAGAGAAATATTGTGCTAAATTAGATTTAGATGAGACTCGTGCAGAGTCGACAGGGACTCGGATGGGCCGTGAGGGCCAAGTAAGAGAACAGTCCTTAGCCCACTTAGTCAAATTGGTGCCGGTATTTAGTGAAACTGAAGTCACAGAATTGTTTAATCGTTTTGAGAAGAAGTGTAGGGAGCATAATTGGCCTGAAGAGAAGTGGGCAGCTCTAGTCTCCTCAAGACTTACGGGTAAGGGTCTGAAGGCTTATGGTGCACTGCCTTTAGAGTCTTGCATTGACTACCCAGAATTGAAGAGAGCTGTCCTACGGGCATACGAGTTGCAACCGGAAACATATTGATTGAAGTTTCGGGGTGTTACAAAGACTAGGGAGGCAACCTTTCTTGAACATGCCCAGGACTTAAAAGATGCACTTAAAAACTGGACACGTTCTGAGAAAGCTGAGACGGCAGAACAGTTGACTGAGCTGTTTCTGCTCGAGCAGTTTTATAAGTGTACTGGTGCAGAAATGACTTTAACTATTAAAGAAAAGAACCCAAGAACTCTTCAAGAGGCAGCTGAGATGGCTGACCTCAGGTTGTCGCTAATCAGGGGATGTGAATCTGTAAAGCGTGTTGATGCAGTTCCCAAGGGGCGCGATACTCCAAACCCTCGAGCTCAGGACAATCACTATAGATATAAACCTCAGTTTAAAAGCCAAGATACCAGGACTGAACCAAAGACTACAGCCGTCCCATTACGGAAGGGTCAGAACTCCGCCCCTTATCAGAAGAGACCTATAGGGGAAGTGGAATGTTTTCATTGTAGAAAGAAGGGGCATTATGCAAAATCTTGTCCTAGTAAGCCGCCAACTGCAGCCGTGTCTTTGGTGCGCAGCATAGGTGTGGCTGAAATGTCGTCTGGATTTACCCAGGGTAGTTTGCCAGCAGCAGGGTCACAGGCTATGTATAAGACTCAGGAAGTCTCCTCCCCTGTCCGTGATGTCTTTTGCGCCCATAGAGGGACCGGTAGGGTAAGTTGGGCGGGTTGCCAGCATAAGGTGGAAGTTTTCCGTGATACTGGAGCTTCACAGACACTTTTGAAAAATTTCACGGGGCGACCAATTAATGCGGCACGGGGGGTTGTTGTTCAGGGTATTAATGCGACCAGGTCATACCCGTTGGTTCATGTGGAGCTGGAAATTGATGGTGTGATTAAGGACTTAGATGTTGGGATCGTTGAGAAATTGCCAGTGTACAAAGGAGTACAAAGTACAAAGGAAATCAAGCAACAACAG
This sequence comes from Paralithodes platypus, assembly GCA_032716605.1. Classification (NCBI taxonomy): domain Eukaryota; kingdom Metazoa; phylum Arthropoda; class Malacostraca; order Decapoda; family Lithodidae; genus Paralithodes; species Paralithodes platypus. The sequence goes on along the minus strand of CM064489.1, from coordinate 34,042,037 downwards.
TTCTAGTGACCCTTCTAGGTTGCTTGTCCTCCAAAACACTGAGGATCAAGTGTCCAAACAGTGGTTTAGAGAGGGTAAGGGAACATTGGAAAGGGAACTACTGCCCTGCCACTAACGTGGCAGGACTAGGAAGTTAGTAGGGGACATATGGGTTAGTAACTGAGGGGAGGATAAAGTTATTCATTTACAAACGCAGTCAGTCGCGGGTTTGATGCGAGATATTTGTCTAGGCGGAATTTAAATGAATCAACGGTGCTGCAGTCTATAACGTCTTGGGGAAGCCCATTCCACAAGTTGACAACTCGATTGAAGAAGAAATTCTTAGATTCGTGCGAGTTAAAAGATTTACCAATAATTTTGCAACGTTTCCCCGCGTGTAATTAGATTGGTCGATAGTGAAGTACTTACTACAGTTCATATTGTCGATGCCTTTGATGATTTTGAACACTTGAATTAAGTCGCCTCTTAATCTGCGCTGGGTTAAAGGAAATAGATTTAATTCTCTAAGACGCTCTTCGTATGGTTTGTTCTTTAGGCTAGGTATCATTTTGGTAACTCTACGTTGAACTCGTTCTAGCTGTTTATATCTTTTTGGTAATAAGGGCACCAGGATTGAACGCAGTATTCCAGAAGAGGGCGGACTAAGGAATTGTAAAGGGTTAGGATAACTTCTTTGGATTTATGCTTCAAATGACCTGCCTATAAAGCCAATTATTTTGTTTGCTTTCTTAACAACTTCTGAACTTGTTGACTCGGTTTTAGGTTACTCGATTGTTACTCCCAGATCAGTTTTCTCTGTTTACATTCTTAAGCTGAGTGCCATTCATCGAATAGTTTGCTTTCTCATTTAGGTATCCGACATGTAGTACTTTACATTTATCCGCATTGAAACTCATTTGCCAAATTTGGGCCCAACATGACAATTTATCTAGATTGTGTTGCATATCGTCAACTTGTTCTTTTGAGAGTACGCTATTTGCAATTTTTGTATCGTCAGCAAATTTTGAGATTGTGCAGGTGAGACCCTCATCTATGTCGTTGATGTAAATTAGAAAGATAATTGGTCCTAGTACCGATCCCTGGGGTACCCTGCTACTTACATTGGTCCATTTAGATGCCTTACTTTTTATGACTACCCTTTGCTTTCTGTTGCTGAGCCAATTTTCTATCCATTTCAACACACCGTCTTGTATTCCATGCGCTTTTAGTTTTAGCAGTAAACGTTTGTGGGGAACTTTGTCAAAGGCCTTTTGAAAATCAAGGTATATAATATCTACAGCTTTACTCTCATCGTAGAGGTTGAGGATATCGTGGAAGAAGTCTAAGAGGTTTGTTAAACAGGAACGTTTTTTACGAAAGCCGTGTTGAGTATCTTTAAGTATGTTATTTTCCTCCAAGTGATTTACGAGTCTGTCTCGTATGACCGTTTCTAGCATTTTACATACAACTGATGTTAAGCTAATTGGACGATACTTACTGGGTAGGGATTTGCTGCCTTTTTTGAATATCGGTGTTACGTTGGCTAGCTTCCACTGATCAGGCATAGTTCCAGACTGCAAGGATTTATTGAATAGTAATGTCAGTGGTTTGGAGAGCTCATTCTTAGCTTCCTTTAGAACTCTAGGCGAGATTGTATCAGGTCCTGGCGTTTTATTTACCTTGAGTTTATCTAAACAATTCAATACTTCTCTCTCTGTAACGGTGATATTGCTTAGAACATCTGAATTATCAATCTGAATCGGCGATGGTGTAGGGATATCACTGAGGTCTTCTGTTGTAAAAACTGATGCAAAGAAGGTATTGAGGGCATTACTCATTTGTACTTCGTCTTTGGTGTATTCTCCTTTTTCATCGACTAACGGTCCAACAGTTGAAGTAACTACTTTTTTCTTTCTGATATAACTATAGAATTCTTTCGGGTTTGTTTTTAGTGGAGGGCGTCGACCTTCTTCTCGGCAACGACTTTGCGGTGCCTACTTTAGAAGTTCCACCCTTAGTCGTTGCCGAGAGGCCGGCCGACGTGAGTAGGGAGGAACAAGAGTGGGTAGTGAGTTGTCAACGCCAACAGATGGCGTGCGTGGTAACTCGTTCCCAAGCATTTTAGGTATCACAGCCTATTTCCCAGGCCACAGAACAGCGAAGGAAGGGAATTAAGGAGAAGCGGAAGGCTGGGAAAAGTTTGAAGAGTTTAGAACCAGTGGCTCTCCCAAAAGACCCAATAGCAGGACCTTTGACCGAGTCTGATGTAACTCCAGTGCCTAACACAGTTGATAAAGTAGTGGAGGAGGCAGAGACTCAGAGACAGCACCGTTACCTGCAGCGAGAAAACCGGATGTCTAAGTTGGATGTTGGGGGAGGGCAGGAGTTGTTGACCAAGCAGTTAGACATGTTGGCTCCCACAGACATTCGAAAGTTGCAATTAGAGGATCCAGAGGTTTTGCAGTGTACCAATGGGGCTGTGGAGTTAGAAGAAGATAGGGATGCAAAGGCAGGGGATTTTTTTTTCTTTAATGGAATTTTATACCACCGATATCAAGATCCTAAAAGGAACTGGGAGGGCGGATCAGGTACAGTTGACCAGCTGGTCGTGCCAGAGGGCTGCAGGGAAAGTTTGCTTAGGTTGGCTCATGATTCTCCATTATCAGGACATTTGGGTGCCAAGAAAATGGTGGCGGCTTTGGGGAAATTGTTTTGGTGGCCGGGGATGAAGTGTCATGTGCAGTCATGGATAAACTCATGTGATATTTGTCAACGTGTCGGGAAACCGAACCAAGTTATTCCTAAGGCTCCGTTACACCCTATTCCTGTGATTGGGCCACCCTTTAGTAAAATTATTGTTGACATGGTTGGTCCACTTCCTCCCACTAAGGCTGGAAATAAATTTGTGTTAACCATAATGGATGTTGCCACTAGATACCCCGATGCATACCCTATGAAAAATGGAATGGCTAAGACGGTAGTCAGTAACTTGTTGTGGTACTTCTCAAGGTACGTGTACCCGGAGGAGATTCAGTCTGATCAGGGATCTAATTTCACCTCCAACATGTTCAAGCAAGCAATGCGACAGCATGGGATACGAGCAGTAGTATCGTCAGCGTATCACCCTGAGAGTCAAGGGGTGTTTGAGCGGTGGCATGCTACACTTAAAAGCATGCTCAGGTGTTATTGTGCTGACAACGGTATGGATTGGGATCTTGGATTGCCTTATGTGCTGTTTGCTGCTCGGGAGGTACCTGGTGAGAGCCTGGGATTTAGTCCAAACGAGCTGATTTTTGGACACCGTGTCAGGGGCCCCCTTAACATGCTGAAAGAAATTTGGGAGGGGACTGTGCAGCCTTGTCCATTATTAAAGTATGTGCTTGAAAGCCGTGAGTGCATGCTTAAGAGTCTGGAGATGGCAGGTAGAAATTCGACAGAATCACAAGCTTTGATGAAGGACAGGTATGATCGCAAAGTGAGGCTCCGGAAGTTCACTGTAGGACAAGAGGTATTAATTTTGTTGCCTTTGGTTGGTAACCCCCTCTCTGCGAAGTACACTGGACCTTATAAAATTGTAGAAAACATTTCAGACTTAGATTACCTTGTTGCCACTCCAGACAGGAGGAAAAAGAACCAGTTATGTCACGTGAACCTTATTAAAGAGTATGTGAGGCGCCCCTCTGAGCCTCTCACTGTCCCTGTGTTGGCTTGTTGTGGCCGTGGTGGAGAAGGAGAGGGGGACAGTCAAGCTTCAGAGGAGGATAGCTGGGATCAACATGTTTCAGCGGATCAGTGGGCGGGGAACTCGAGCCTAAGGGCTGACGAGGCTATAGCTCATTTGCCTGAGCCGCAGTTTGATGCTATCCGTCAGTTGTTCGGTTCATACCCCACTGTATTTGCTGAACACCCAGGCCTCACTACTCAGGCTATGCATGATGTTGACGAGGGGGACCATATACCCTTTAAGTCAATCCCGTACCGTGTGCCCCCCATAAAACTACCAGCTCTGAGGGATGAGTTGGAGTATATGCTCGGTAGAGGGTTGATAGAGAAAGGCATAGTTAAGTGGAATTCCCCCGTAACACTGCAGCCTAAGCCAGATGGCAAGGTACGCTTTTGTATTGATTTCCGTAGGTTAAACGGTTTGACTCCAACTAACCCATATCCTCTTCCTCGGGTTGATGATAGTGTTGACAAAATTGGTAATGCTCGTTTTTTGTCTAAAGTAGATTTAGTAAAAGGTTACTGGCAAGTACCTTTGTCCGAGTTTGCTAAAGAGGTATGCGGTTTTGTTGTGGACGGGAGTACCTACCGGTGCAATGTTATGCCTTACGGACTTAAGAATGCACCAGCAACGTTTCAGAAGCTGATTAATGAAATTGTAAAGGACATTCCGAATTGCACCATATATTTGGACGATGTAATCATTTATGATGATGACTTTGAGAGCCATTGTGAGCACCTTGAGACCTTGTTCCGGAAACTTAGTGAAGCAGGTCTGGTAGTAAATTTGGCAAAGTGTGACTTCGTAATAGCCACTGTGCAGTACCTTGGGTTTGTAGTGGGAAGGGGACAGGTGTGCCCTCCTCAGAACAAGGTACAGGCTATCAATAAATTTCCGCACCCAACAACCAAGAAGCAGATTATGAGATTCTTGGGTATGATAGGCTACTACAGACGCTTCATAAAAGGTTACTCAACGGTGTTGGCACCTCTCACAGATTTGTTATCTAAAGACAAAAAGTTTTTGTGGGCACCTGAGTGTGAAAAGGCTTTCACTTTGGTGAAACATTTGCTATGTACTCACCCGATACTCAGGGCCCCAGACTTTAACAGGCCTTTTCAGCTGGCAACAGATGCTAGTGGTGTAGGGGCTGGTGCCGTCTTGCTACAGACAGACAATGAAGGTGTGGAACACCCAGTAAGTTTCTTTTCTAAGAAGTTCAATGCTGCACAAAAGAACTATTCTACAATAGAAAAGGAATTACTGGCGATTGTGCTGTCGCTCAGGCACTTCGAGGTGTATGTTCCAGCCTATGGCCCAGTCGTGGTTATCTACACTGATCATCACCCTTTGAGATTCCTGAATCAATTTCACAATTGCAATATGAGACTGACCAGGTGGTCTTTGATGTTGCAGGAGTATAACCTGGACATCCGTCATATTGCTGGATGTGACAACGTGATCGCGGATTGTTTATCAAGGGTGGATGATCAGTCGTAGGCTATCACAGGTGTGTGGGTTTGAGTGGAGGAAAATAGGCTGCCCTTATAGTGCAGCCGGGAAAAACATATTAATATATAAAATCATATAAAAACTTTCTTTTGATATAGGTAATCTTATAAGTTTGTCATAGCCTATAGAGTTTGAGTAGTCCACAAACTATCAAACGGCTGAGCTGCTGTAAGCTTGCTCTGGGAGCATGATATTGTGTCTTTTTGCTATTGTTGGGAGGAGTTATAAAATGTGATTTTTTTTTTTTTAATAATAAGATGTGTTTTGGTGATAAACTCAGCTTTGTTTTAGTGCCATGCAGTCGCTGGGTGTGAGGGGCTTGATGGGGTTCTGTGTTTGTCAGATTTTAGCTCAGGGTTGAGCGAGTAAAATCTTGGGGGAGGTGTGACGCATGTCCACGTGTGAGCATGCTGTACAGAACGCCTAGTCGTGCCCCACTCTCGCTAGGATCGTCAGGGCAAGAACTTTGGCTGTAGTCTATGTAGAGTTTCCTAACTTAGTTTGTGTGAGCCGTTGTACTATAAGTATTATGAATATGTATTTTGTTTTCATCTGAGTCAACGAGTTCTATTTTATATCATTAGTTATAAGTATTGTGTGTAAAACTTATTTGTAATGATGGGAAGAGAAACAGCCACAGTTAGGTGTCAGTGGGTACGCCAGGCAGGAGGTAGGCCTAACTCACTCGCACTCCTCCCTCCCTCAGTGCTAGGGGAGCCTTTGTGTATCCCAGAGGAGAAAGTGGGCGGTCCTTAGTAGTTCACGTTGGGCTCACTAGAGGGCCGGGTATAAAAGGGAAGTCTAGCCATTTTTTCATCAGAACTCATTAGGCAGAGCGACTTTTCATTTCCCTTGCTAACTATTTATATTCTTCTGACTGATGGGAACTTTCTCTACTACCTTATATTCTTATTTCCTCTTTTCCCTGCCCTGTTTAACTTCCATTGTCCCGTTGGTGCAGAGCTAGTCAGCCAACGTATTATCGCTTGAGTTCTCACGAGATACTTGCCTATTAGATAGCCTATTTTGGAATGGTTGACTTAGAATAGGATTGATTTATGTTTGTTGCACTTGTATATGCATTTCCCTGTGTGTTATTATTATTATTCCTGTTTTCTGCTGGTCTAGGTAATGATAGACGGGGGTAAGGCTTTTCTGTGTTACGCGTTGTTGTTTGATGCAGTGGTTAAGCGATAAACCTGCATACTCGTTTCGGTTCAGTTAAGCCTAGGTTGTCTTCGCGGCTGACTGTGTTGAGTTAATAATTTACAGTGCGTGAGGGCAAGAGCCTAACCACCCTGTATTTTATTAACAGTTTGTTTTTACTTTGTCAAGGAGCCGGGAGAAAACCAGATACAAGGGATCTGGATTTATCAAAGTGCACTTGTTAGTTTTAACGTAATACTTTAAACAGTCGTGAGGACTTCGCTAGGCTACGAGCCGTTTTTGCTCAGTCACTGCTACCTTTTTGCCTACAGTACCCCAGCTAGACTTTACTCAATTAGTAGATACAGAATAGTATTGAAGCTTTCCTTATGTATGATATTGTTTATGCACTATTGATTTCATGTGTTGCAAGCTTGGCTACTTTAGTGATTAGTGGCCCACGAGCACAATCCGAGTAGGCTATTGCCGTTGCATTTGCAGAGTACTTCCTTTTAATGTTTGCCATTTACTATTGCATATTCTTTTAATTATTCTTATGCCATTTTAAGCCTTTGATAGTATTTAATTGCCAGTGTTTTTGCTTATTGAATTGCTGTTCAAAATCCGATACGTACTTCTTACGAGCATCCGAGAAGCATCTAACTTTTTTCAGAAGATTCCTTGCTCGATGCTTAAGGACTATTAATTAACGTAATGTAATAGTGCCGATCCGAAGTAGAGGGTGGTGGACTTCTTAAGTTCATAGTCAAGGGTGGATTACTTCGGCTTCGGCCAACACTATTCTTTTGTGTTGTTGTTTTTTAATTCATTTTTTGATTGTTGACCAGACTAGATAATTCCTGTCTCTTTATTAGTCTGTTGTTGAACACTAGTACCGAGTTCTTGTATACCCCGTTATAGCAGATTGAACTCTGGAGGGTATTGGTATTTTTTGTTCGGCTGGCAGTACTCAGGGGTTGGGATCGTGTGTTTCCGTTGTGGCAGCGAGCCGTATTCGAGTCCTGATTGAGAGCCCTTGTGTACCCGAGTGCCAGTTCGTAACAAATGACGACCTTGCTTAGGATTTTGTGAACAGTATAAATTTTTGCAGAGTTGTACATTTGTTTGTTTGTATTTTAGCGTGCATATTGAAGAATATTTTTTTTGTATGGCAATTAGTAAAGCATTTAAGAGATGCCAGTTAATTTAGTAATTAGTGCTTGCATATGAAGTTTAACACTTTTGTCTCGAGAATTTTTTTGTGGACTTCAGTATGTCGTGCATTAGCACTGACGATGAGCGAGAGATGTCATTTGAAGGTGTGCCGTTAGTAACCAGTGAGGAGGATGCTAGAGTTTTTGTGAGTAAGCGGTACCACTTGACGGAGGAGAGGCTGACGGGGGTGGATGTTTGTGGCTTGCACCTGATAGCCAAGGTTTTGGGCATTTCCAATGTAGCAGGGATGTCCAAGGGGGAGCTGATTTCCTGGGTGTTGCGTGGGCGACATGGGGTTTCGGAGGAGAGGGCGTTTGGGGGGGTTCCTCCCCAGATCCCCTCTCACTCGACTCCCACAGTGCCGTCCACTCAGTTACCGGAGGTTAGCACTCTCCCACAGAGGGATGAGAATTGGCAGATTGGAGTGCCCTCGGGTGGTGCACGTGGTGGTTCCCCAGTTTTTGCCCCCCCTCCTTCAGTAGTGGCAGCTCCCTCTTCCTGCCTGTCTCCAGATATGGTATTTAGACTTGAGCTTGCTAAGATTGAGGCTAGGAAGCAGGAGAATGAGACTACGAGGCATGAGATTGAGGCTAGGAGGCAGGAGGATGAGACCAGGAGGCATGAGGCTGAGCTTAGGTACGACTCAGAGAAATATTGTGCTAAATTAGATTTAGATAAGACTCGTGCAGAGTCGACAGGGACTCGGATAGGCCGTGAGGGCCAAGTAAGAGAACAGTCCTTAGCCCACTTAGTCAAATTGGTGCCGGTATTAGTGAAACTGAAGTCACAGAATTTTTTAATCGTTTTGAGAAGAAGTGTAGGGAGCATAATTGGCCTGAAGAGAAGTGGGCAGCTCTAGTCTCCTCAAGACTTACGGGTAAGGCTCTGAAGGCTTATGGTGCACTGCCTTTAGAGTCTTGCATTGACTACCCAGAATTGAAGAGAGCTGTCCTACGGGCATACGAGTTGCAACCGGAAACATATCGATTGAAGTTTCGGGGTGTTACAACGACTAGGGAGGCGACCTTTCTTGAACATACCCGGGACTTAAAAGATGCACTTAAAAACTGGACACGTTCTGAGAAAGCTGAGACGGCAGAACAGTTGACTGAGCTGTTTCTGCTCGAGCAGTTTTATAAGTGTACTGGTGCAGAAATGACTTTAACTATTAAAGAAAAGAACCCAAGAACTCTTCAAGAGGCAGCTGAGATGGCTGACCTCAGGTTGTCGCTAATCAGGGGATGTGAATCTGTAAAGCGTGTTGATGCAGTTCCCAAGGGGCGCGATACTCCAAACCCTCGAGCTCAGGACAATCACTATAGATATAAACCTCAGTTTAAAAGCCAAGATACCAGGACTGAACCAAAGACTACAGCCGTCCCATTACAGAAGGGTCAGAACTCCGCCCCTTATCAGAAGAGACCTATAGGGGAAGTGGAATGTTTTCATTGTAGAAAGAAGGGGCATTATGCAAAATCTTGTCCTAGTAAGCCGCCAACTGCAGCCGTGTCTTTGGTGCGCAGCATAGGTGTGGCTGAAATGTCGTCTGGATTTACCCAGGGTAGTTTGCCAGCGGTCACAGGCTATGTATAAGACTCAGGAAGGCTCCTCCCCTGTCCGTGATGTCTTTTGCGCCCATAGAGGGACCGGTAGGGTAAGTTGGGCGGGTTGCCAGCATAAGGTGGAAGTTTTGCGTGATACTGGAGCTTCACAGACACTTTTGAAGAATTTCACAGGGCGACCAATTAATGCGGCACGGGTGGTTGTTGTTCAGGGTATTAATGCGACCAGGTCATACCCGTTGGTTCATGTGGAGCTGGAAATTGATGGTGTGATTAAGGACTTAGATGTTGGGATCGTTGAGAAATTGCCAGTGGAGGGCGTCGGCCTTCCTCCGGGCAACGACTTTGCGGTGCCTACTTTAGAAGTTCCACCCTTAGTCGTTGCCGAGAGTCCGGCCGACGTGAGTAGGGAGGAACAAGAGTGGGTAGTGAGTTGTCAACGCCAACAGATGGCGTGTGTGGTAACTCGTTCCCAAGCATTTAAGGTATCACAGCCTATGTCCCAGGCCACAGAACAGCGGAGGAAGGGAATTAAGGAGAAGCGGAAGGCTGGGAAATGTTTGAAGAGTTTAGAACCAGTGGCTCTCCCAAAAGACCCAATAGCAGTACCTTTGACTAAGTCTTTTGTAACTCCAGTGCCTAACATAGTTGATAAAGTAGTGGAGGAGGCAGAGACTCAGAGACAGCACCGTTACCTGCAGCGAGAAAACCGGATGTCTAAGTTGGATGTTGGGGGAGGGCAGGAGTTGTTGACCAAGCAGTTAGACATGTTGGCTCCCACAGACATTCGAAAGTTGCAATTAGAGGATCCAGAGGTTTTGCAGTGTACCAATGGGGCTGTGGAGTTAGAAGAAGATTGGATGCAAAGGCAGGGGATTTTTTTTTCTTTAATGGAATTTTATACCACCGATATCAAGATCCTAAAAAGAACTGGGAGGGCAGATCAGGTATAGTTGACCAGCTGGTCGTGCCAGAGGGCTGCAGGGAAAGTTTGCTTAGGTTGGCTCATGATTCTCCATTATCAGGACATTTGGGTGCCAAGAAAACGGTGGCGGCTTTGGGGAAATTGTTTTGGTGGCCGGGGATGAAGTGTCATGTGCAGTCATGGATAAACTCATGTGATATTTGTCAACGTGTCGGGAAACCGAACCAAGTTATTCCTAAGGCTCCGTTACACCCTATTCCTGTGATTGGGCCACCCTTTAGTAAAAATTATTGTTGACATGGTTGGTCCACTCCCCACTAAGGCTGGAAATAAATTTGTGTTAACCATAATGGATGTTGCCACTAGATACCCCGATGCATACCCTATGAAAAATGGAATGGCTAAGACGGTAGTCAGTAACTTGTTGTGGTACTTCTCAAGGTACGTATACCCGGAGGAGATTCAGTCTGATCAGGGATCTAATTTCACCTCCAACATGTTCAAGCAAACAATGCAACAGCATGGGATACGAGCAGTAGTATCGTCAGCGTATCACCCTGAGAGTCAAGGGGTGCTTGAGCGGTGGCATGCTACACTTAAAAGCATGCTCAGGTGTTATTGTGCTGACAACGGTATGGATTGGGATCTTGGATTGCCTTATGTGCTGTTTGCTGCTCGGGAGGTACGTTGTGGGATTTAGTCCAAACGAGCTGATTTTTTGGACACCGTGTCAGGGCCCCCTTAACACCTTACGAGCGGCCTATGGTTTATTTATGTGTACCGCACAGCGGGGTGTTTTTAGCCAAAATAGGGCTGTTTACGTGATCATTTTCTGCTAAGACCCAGAACGTAAAACAAGTACCTATCCCTGAAAGGGCATAAACAGAGCTCTTCGAATGACACCATAACGATCTTGTATGATGGATAGTTTTCTTGCAATAACCGTGCAACGCGAGTGCAAAAAGCAGGTAATTCGGTACTTTCAGTACATAATTGAGTATGTAGCGAGTGAGAGAGGGAGGAGGGAGCTGAGATTTGTGTCAGTAGGTTCGCTGCGGTGGTCTGGAGCAGTCATACGCTCGCTAGTCTCCTGCCACCACTTGTCTCTCTCTCTCAGCCACATTACGTGCTGAAATTGCCACTCGAGTTATGTCGAGCGCCGCCACATAGTCCAGCTTTATTTAACTCGACTTATGTTGCTCGCCGCTAAATAAGGGTTAACATGCTGAAAGAAATTTGGGAGGGGACTATGCAGCCTTGTCCATTATTAAAATATGTGCTTGAAAGCCGTGAGCGCATGCTTAAGAGTCTGGAGATGGCAGGTAGAAATTTGACAGAATCACAAGCTTTGATGAAGGACAGGTATGATCGCAAAGTGAGGCTCCGGAAGTTCACTGTAGGACAAGAGGTATTAATTTTGTTGCCTTTGGTTGGTAACCCCCTCTCTGCGAAGTACACTGGACCTTATAAAATTGTAGAAAAAATTTCAGACTTAGATTACCTTGTTGCCACTCCAGACAGGAGGAAAAAGAACCAGTTATGTCACGTGAACCTTATTAAAGAGTATGTGTGGCGCCCCTCTGAGCCTCTCACTGTCCCTGTGTTGGCTTGTTGTGGCCGTGGTGGAGAAGGAGAGGGGGACAGTCAAGCTTCAGAGGAGGATAGATGGGATCAACATGTTTCAGCGGATCAGTGGGCGGGGAACTCGAGCCTAAGGGCTGACGAGGCTATAGCTCATTTGCCTGAGCCGCAGTTTGATGCTATCCGTCAGTTGTTCGGTTCATACCCCACTGTATTTGCTGAACACCCAGGCCTCACTACTCAGGCTATGCATGATGTTGACGTGGGGGACCATATACCCTTTAAGTCAATCCCGTACCGTGTGCCCCCCATAAAACTACCAGCTCTGAGGGATGAGTTGGAGTATATGCTTGGTAGAGGGTTGATAGAGAAAGGCACAGTTAAGTGGACTTCCCCCGTAACACTGCAGCCTAAGCCAGATGGCAAGGTACGCTTTTGTATTGATTTCCGTAGGTTAAACGGTTTGACTCCAACTAACCCATATCCTCTTCCTCGGGTTGATGATAGTGTTGACAAAATTGGTAATGCTCGTTTTTTGTCTAAAGTAGATTTAGTAAAAGGTTACTGGCAAGTACCTTTGTCCGAGCGTGCTAAAGAGGTATGTGGTTTTGTTGTTGACGGGAGTACCTACCGGTGCAATGTTATGCCTTACGGACTTAAGAATGCACCAGCAACGTTTCAGAAGCTGATTAATGAAATTGTAAAGGACATTCCGAATTGCACCATATATTTGGACGATGTAATCATTTATGATGATGACTTTGAGAGCCATTGTGAGCACCTTGAGACCTTGTTCCGGAAACTTAGTGAAGCAGGTCTGGTAGTAAATTTGGCAAAGTGTGACTTCGTAAAAGCCACTGTGCAGTAGCTTGGGTTTGTAGTGGGAAGGGGACAGGTGTGCCCTCCTCAGAACAAGGTACAGGCTATCAATAAATTTCCGCACCCAACAACCAAGAAGCAGATTATGAGATTCTTGGGTATGATAGGCTACTACAGACGCTTCATAAAAGGTTACTCAATGGTGTTGGCACCTCTCACAGATTTGTTATCTAAAGACAAAAAGTTTTTGTGGGCACCTGAGTGTGAAAAGGCTTTCACTTTGGTGAAACATTTGCTATGTACTCACCCGATACTCAGGGCCCCAGACTTTAACAGGCCTTTTCAGCTGGCAACAGATGCTAGTGGTGCAGGGGCTGGTGCCGTCTTGCTACAGACAGACAATGAAGGTGTGGAACACCCAGTAAGTTTCTTTTCTAAGAAGTTCAATGCTGCACAAAAGAACTATTCTACAATAGAAAAGGAATTACTGGCGATTGTGCTGTCGCTCAGGTACTTCGAGGTGTATGTTCCAGTCGTGGTTATCTACACTGATCATCACCCTTTGAGATTCCTGAATCAATTTCACAATCGCAATATGAGACTGACCAGGTGGTCTTTGATGTTGCAGGAGTATAACCTGGACATCCGTCATATTGCTGGATGTGACAACGTGATCGCGGATTGTTTATCAAGGGTGGATGATTAGTCGTAGGCTATCACAGGTGTGTGGGTTTGAGTGGAGGAAAATAGGCTGCCCTTATAGTGCAGCCGGGAAAAACATATTAAAATATAAAAATCATATAAAAACTTTCTTTTGATATAGGTAATCTTATAAGTTTGTCATAGCCTATAGAGTCCACAAACTATCAAACGGCTGAGCTGCTGTAAGCTCGCTCTGGGAGCATGATATTGTGTCTTTTTGCTATTGTTGGGAGGAGTTATAAAATGTGATTTTTTTTTTTAATAATAAGATGTGTTTTGGTGATAAACTCAGCTTTGTTTTAGTGCCATGCGGTCGCTGGGTGTGAGGGGCTTGATGGGGTTCTGTGTTTGTCAGATTTTAGCTCAGGGTTGAGCGAGTAAAATCTTGGGGGAGGTGTGACGCATGTCCACGTGTGAGCATGCTGTAGAGAACGCCTAGTCGTGCCCCACTCTCGCTAGGATCGTCAGGGCAAGAACTTTGGCTGTAGTCTATGTAGAGTTTCCTAACTTAGTTTGTGTGTGAGCCGTTGTACTATAAGTATTATGAATATGTATTTTGTTTTCATCTGAGTCAACGAGTTCTATTTTATATCATTAGTTATAAGTATTGTGTGTAAAACTTATTTGTAATGATGGGAAGAGAAACAGCCACAGTTAGGTGTCAGTGGGTACGCCAGGCAGGAGGTAGGCCTAACTCACTCTCACTCCTCCCTCCCTCAGTGCTAGGGGAGCCTTTGTGTATCCCAGAGGAGAGAGTGGGCGGTCCTTAGTAGTTCACGTTGGGCTCACTAGAGGGCCGGGTATAAAAGGGAAGTCTAGCCATTTTTTCATCAGAACTCATTAGGCAGAGCGACTTTTCATTTCCCTTGCTAACTATTTATATTCTTCTGACTGATGGGAACTTTCTCTACTACCTTACATTCTTATTTCCTCTTTTCCCTGCCCTGTTTAACTTCCATTGTCCCGTTGGTGCAGAGCTAGTCAGCCAACGTATTATCGCTTGAGTTCTCACGAGATACTTGCCTATTAGATAGCCTATTTTGGAAGGGTTGACTTAGAATAGGATTGATTTATGTTTGTTGCACTTGTATATGCATTTCCCTGTGTGTTATTATTATTATTCCTGTTTTCTGCTAGTCTAGGTAATGCTAGACTGGGGTAAGGCTTTTCTGTGTTACAAGTTGTTGTTTGATGCAGTGGTTAAGCGATAAACCTGCATACTCGTTTCGGTTCAGTGAAGCCTAGGTTGTCTTCGCGGCTGACTGTGTTGAGTTAATAATTTACAGTGCGTGAGGGCAAGAGCCTAACCACCCTGTATTTTATTAACAGTTTGTTTTTACTTTGTCAAGGAGCCGGGAGAAAACCAGATACAAGGGATCTGGATTTCTCAAAGTGCACTTGTTAGTTTTAACGTAATACTTTAAACAGTCGTGAGGACTTCGCTAGGCTACGAGCCGTTTTTGCTCAGTCACTGCTACCTTTTTGCCTACAGTACCCCAGCTAGACTTTACTCGATTAGTAGATACAGAATAGTATTGAAGCTTTCCTTATGTATGATATTGTTTATGCACTATTGATTTCATGTGTTGCAAGCTTGGCTACTTTAGTGATTAGTGGCCCACGAGCACAATCCGAGTAGGCTATTGCCGTTGCATTTGCAGAGTACTTCCTTTTAATGTTTGCCATTTACTATTGCATATTCTTTTAATTATTCTTATGCCATTTTACGCCTTCAATAGTATTTAATTGCCAGTGTTTTTGCTTATTGAATTACTGCTCAAAATCCGATACGTACTTCTTACGAGCATCCGAGAAGCATCTAACTTTTTTCAGAAGATTCCTTGCTCGATGCTTAAGGACTATTAATTAACGTAACGTAATAGTGCCGATCCTAAGTAGAGGGTGGTGGACTTCTTAAGTTCATAGTCAAGGGTGGATTACTTCGGCTTCGGCCAACACTATTCTTTTGTGTTGTTGTTTTTACTTCATTGTTTGATTGTTGACCAGACTAGATAATTCCTGTCTCTTTATTAGTCTGTTGTTGAACACTAGTACCGAGTTCTTGTATACCCCGTTATAGCAGATTGAACTCTGGAGGGTATGGGTGTGTTTTGTTCGGCTGGCAGTACTCAGGGGTTGGGATCGTGTGTTTCCGTTGTGGCAGCGAGCCATATTCGAGTCCTGATTGAGAGCCCTTGTGTACCCGAGTGCCAGTTCGTAACAGTAACAAGACAGCCCCAGCCCCTCCGCCACTGGCATCAGTCGCCAGCTGAAAAGGTCTGCTGAAGTCCGGGGCCCTGAGTATGGGGTGGGTACATAACAGGTGTTTCACCAAGGAAAACGCCTCTGCACACTCAGGAGACCACCGGAACTTCTTGTCCTTAGATAATAAGTCAGTTAAAGGTGCCAGTACAGTCGAATAGCCTTTGATGAAGCGACGATAATAGCCTATCATAGCTAGAAACCGCATGATTTGTTTCTTAGTCGTAGGCTGGGGAAACTGATCGATGGCTTTGATCTTTGTCTGTGGAGGGCACACCTGACCCATCCCCACCTCGAACCCCAGGTACAAAACTGTGGTTTTGACAAAATCGCACTTACCCAGGTTTACCACCAAACCTGCTTCATTCAGTTTATTAAAAAGCTGTCCGATGTGAGCACAGTGACTGTTAAAATCATCGTCGTATATTATGACATCATCTAGGTACACCGTACAGTTGGGAATGTCGGCTACAATGTCATTCATTAATTTCTGAAACGTTGCAGGGGCATTTTTCAGCCCGTATGGCATAACATGGCAACGATATGTGGCACCGTCGACCACAAACCCACACACCTCTCGCGCTCGCTCAGACAAGGGCACTTGCCAATAACCCTTAACAAGGTCAATCTTAGTGAGGAACTTGGCTTTTCCTATCTTATCCACACTGTCGTCCACGCGAGGGAGAGGGTAGGCATTTGTGGGGGTTAAACCATTCAACCTGAGGAAATCTATACAAAACCGCACCTTGCCATCTGGTTTGGGCTGCAGTGTGACTGGGGAAGTCCACCTTACTGCACCCTCAGAAATCAGCCCACGTTTCAGCATATAATCCAGCTCTTCCCTAAGTGCTGGTAATTTAATAGGGGGAACACGGTATGGCACTGATTTAAAGGGCGGGTGGTCCCCAACATCGACATCGTGCACCGCTTGAGTAGTGAGGCCAGGATGCTCCGCGAAAACAGCTGGGTTTGAATCAAACAAGTGCTGCACAGCTACACGCTGTTGCTCAGGCAGGTGCAATATCAACTCGTGAGCCACTTGTCTAGAATTCCCCGCCCACTGATCCGCAGAAACATGACAATCCCAATTATCCTCCCCCGCAGCTTGACTGTCCCTTCCTCCTTCTCCACCACGATCGCTGCAGATCAACACCGGGACAGTGAGAGGCTCGGAGGGGCGCCTCACACACTCTTTCATCAGATTTACATGGCAAAGTTGGTTCTTTTTCTTACGATCAGGAGTAGCTACTAAATAGTCGAGATCAGAAACCTTCCTTACAACCCGATACGGACCAGAATACTTGGCAGACAAGGGGTGTCCCACCAGAGGCAGTAGTATCAGTACCTCCTGATCTACTTCAAAACTCCCTCAGCTTCTCCTTCTGGTCGTATCTGTCCTTCATCTGAGCTTGTGAACTCTTAAGGTTCTGACCTGCTACCTTCAAGCTCTTTAGCATTCTCTCACGGCTTTCAACTACATACTTTAGAAGCGAGCATGGCTTTGTGACTCCCTCCCAGATCTCCTTGACTATGTGGAGGGGCCCTTGACCCTGTGTCCAAAAACCAACTCGTTCGGGCTAAATCCCAAGCTCTCCCCAGGTACTTCTCTCGCAGCAAATAAAACGTATGGGAGACCTAGATCCCAGTCCTTCCCATTTTCCATGCAATAACACCGCAACATACTCTTGAGAGTCGAGTGCCACCTTTCCAAAACACACTGACTCTCGGGATGGTAGGCAGATGACACCACAGACACTATCCCATGTTGCTGCATGGTCTGCTTAAACAGAGCAGAAGTAAAATTGGATCCCTGATCAGACTGGATCTCCTGAGGGTAGCCATAACGAGAGAAATAGACAAGTAGGTTTTTGACAACAGTCTTAGCCATCCCGTTGCGCATGGGGTAAGCATCTGGATACCGTGTTGCTACATCCATTACAGTTAGTAAAACCTTTATTGCCGGCACTAGTGGGGGGCAATGGGCCAACCATATCGATAACTACTTTGCTGAAGGGCGGCCCAATGACAGGGAGGGGTTGTAACGGGGCTCTCGGGATGACCTGATTGGGTTTCCCAACAACTTGACAAGTGTGACACTGTGACACCCATGACACGGACACTCGCCTTTAACCCAGGCCACCAGAAAAGCTTGCTCAGAGCTGCCTCCGTCTTACGTGCCCCCAGGTGCCCTGCCAAAGGCACATCATGAGCTAATCTCAATAAGCTCTCACGGCACACCCTCGGTACTACTAACTGGTCCACTAGTCCTGACCCGCCATCCCACTTTTTCTTGGGATCCTGATGTCTCCGATACAATATCCCCTCGGACAAGAAAAAATCACCAGGCTGCGCATCCCCATCGCTCTCCAGTTCGATAGCACCATTACCACACTTCAGGATCTTCCAGCTGCAAGGAACATATATCAGCAGGTGCGAGATTATCCAAGTTCATCTTAAATAATTTATTTCCACCTCCAATGTCCCGCTGAGCCATCCTTTCCTCACGCTGCGAATAACGATGCTGTCGCAGAGTCTCTTCCTGCCCTGCACCTGCACTAGCGGTGACAGGCCCCGGGGCCTCTCCAGACTCTAACATAGGTGCCAATAATGAGTCACCAAGAAACACTGCCGGCTCAAAACTCTCCAATTGACCAACACTTCCCGTTTTCTTGTGACCTTTCCTCCGCGGTATGATAGACTGAGGTGGTGGCTGCAAGGCTCCGGATGTCTGAGAACCGCGTCACAACACACGCCATGGTTTGTACGCTACACTTCTAAACCCACTCCTGTTACTCCCTACTAACGTCGGCCGCCTTCTCGGCAACGACCAAGGGTGAAACCTTAGAAGCAGGCACCGCAAAGTCGTTGTCGAGGAGGAGGTCGACGCCCCCAACAGGCAAGTTCTCTACAATTCCGACATCCAGCTCCTTCGCCACACCACCCACCTCCAGATCCATCCTGCACCAGCGGGTAGGACTTCGTAGCATTGATCCCCTGAACTACCACCACCCGAGCAGCGTTAATCGGTCCACCAGTAAAGTTCCTGAACAAGGTCTGAGAAGCGCCCCGTATCACGCAATAGCTTAACTCCTCGCCTTTCGCCAGCCCACCTCACAAAACCATGCCCTCTATGACCCCCCAAAGACGTCGCGGACAGGGTTCGAGCCTTCCGGAGTCTTGAACAACAGGCTGTGTCCCAACCTCTGACGAACTACCCTTGGCAAACTCAGAAGATATAGGCGACACCCCTATACTGCGGGCCAATGACACAACCTTGTTTGGTGGCTTGTTCGGACAAGCATTTGCAAAGTGACACTCCTTGTGACATGCAAAGCACTCTTTACTCTTTGGTTTCCCTTGGGAGTGGGAGGTACCATTAGACTTCTTATACGGGACGGTATTTGGTTTTATGTTCAGTTTTATTGTCAGTGCTACATGGTTTTGTGTATTTATGTGTATCAAAATTCTTGGGAGGGGGAAGGGTACGATCCTTTGCACCCGACTCACTCCTAGCTGCTGCTTCGCACCCTCAAATTAATGACAGTCTGGCGGTACAGCCATTTCTGCTGCCTCCTGGAGAGTTTCTAGGAGTTTTTTTCCTTTATATTTAATGTTAAGTCCCCGCCTGTGCACTTAAAGAACTGCTCCAAGGAGAACCAGCTCACTCAACTCCTCAAAAGTAGCTGCCCTCTCAGAACGCAGCCAATGTCGTAGTGCATCAGACCAAGTCCCGGGCGTGTTTCTAGGAAGGTACTATCCTTGCCCTTAGTAACACCCCGAAACTTCAAGCGGTAAGTTTCTGGTTGTAACTCATAGGCCCGTAGCACAGCCTTCTTTAGCTCATCGTAACTACACAGGACTCTAAAGGTAGGCATCATACGCTTTTAGCCCCTTTCCTAGGAGTCTTGATGAAACTAATGCTGCCCACTTGTCCTGAGGCCACTGGTGTTCCTGACACTTCTTCTCAAATCGCATATAAAAACTCAAGCCACACATAATTCATCGAACACAGGAACTGTTTAAGCAGGTGCGACATGAATGGTCCTGATGCTGTTACCTCCCCCAATATTTCCTGTTACCTCCACCGAGATCTCTCCAGCTCCCTGTCAGCCCGATACCTAGTAGACTCTGCCTGCAGTTCAGCCTCTCGTATAGCTGTTCTCTCTGCAGCCTCAGCATGCACACTAGCCTGTCTCTCAGCAGCCTCAACCTGAGCTCTAGCCTGTCTTTCGGTAGCCTCAACCTGAGCTCTAGCAACTCTCAACCTTGGCCATCCTCAAGCCGAAACAACAAATCTGGAGTCAACCCTTGAGGAGGAGAAGATGCATTTAATGGGGAGGGTCCCTGTGATTGAATTCCACGCTGCCATTGACCATCAACTTGGGGGTATGTACTAAATTCAGGCACCCTGACGTTTGATACGGGGGTAGAGGGGGGGCTGGGGACACGGGGCCCCCAGTCGCCTCTCCACCCAGGTTCGTCCCTTCTAAACCCAATATCAAAGTCCTCAGCTGATCCTTCCTCATGCCACTTAACACCTTACGATCGGCCTATGCGGTTATTTTTTTTATATGTACCGCCCAGCGGGTGTTTTTAGCCAAAATAGGGCTGTTTACGTGATCATTTTCATGCCTAAATAAGACCCAGAACGTAAAACAAGTACCTATCCCTGAAAGGGCATAAACAGAGCTTTCGAATGACACCATAACGATCCTTTTATGAGGGCTAGTTTTCTTGCAATAACCGTGCAACGCGAGTGCAAAAAGCATGTAATTCGGTACTTTCCCCATATAATTCAGTATGTAGCGAGTGAGAGAGGGAGGAGGGAGCTGAGATTCGTGTCAGTAGGTTCGCCGCGGTGGTTTGGAGCAGTCATACGCTCGCTAGTCTCCTGCCAACATTGTCTCTCTCTCTCAGCACAATTACGTGCTGAAATGCCACTCGACCTATGTCAACCGCCACATAGTCCAGCTTTATTTAACTCGACTTATGTGGTGAGCCAATTAAGGGTTAAACCCTGATGACCCTGAAGATCTGCCACACACTTTAAGCCATACTTATTCAGCTTCAACACCCTGGCAGTGGTAAGGGGCACCTCTAAAAATCTTCTAGCACCCTCCTCGCTATCGACTAGCCACTTCCACAGGTCTTTCTTCCCTCCGAGCCTGTATCGTGACCTGACCCATCACTGTGTTCTGATGTATTAGACATGTTTGTGTACTGCAGTAATTATCACGGTTATAGAATGTGCCTTATCCTATGCAAGTATGTATACACTAATGTTATTTAAAGTCTTTAAGGTGTTATATTGGTTGCTCCAAAAAAAAAAAATCTATGTATCTGTATTCCTCTAATCATAAGGAATCTCAAAACAAATGACCACTATATTCCTCTGTTCAGTAAATCCTGGCAAGGTCGCCATTTGTTACGTCCTGGGATATAAAACACTGGGCTCTTTCTATTGGACTAGGTATGCGGCAACAAGCAACAACGGAAAACGCTAGATCCAACCCTTATCTATAAAACCCAGGCAACAAACCCCCTAAAACCGTCAAGAGTCCTGCCTGGACAACGAGGTATCCTAGGGACTCGGTTACAGGGTGCACGCAGTATAGACTGCTGATAGTCAAGCAGGCTATAAAAGATCACACAATTAAGTTGACTTAAAGCTTCAAGGAAAAGATAGATAACGGAATTAAATTGCAGAAACATAATAACAAATTTGAAAAAAGTACATTTAACGTTACGTTAATTAATACAACTAATCACCCCTGCGTGAAAGAAGGTGAAAGCAAACAGTCAAAACATCGTACAGGTAGACAAGATGCGGGTTTCTAAACTGCATGCGGCTACTGTAGGATCTGATGCTTAGCAAAGAAAAGTTAAGGATTTAGAGAACTCTTACATAATTAGCGGCGAGCAACATAAGTCGAGTTAAATAAAGCTGGAAACGGCCTCGACATCACGCGAGTGGCAATTCAGACGTAATGGCTGAGAGAGAGAGAAAGGTGGTGGCAGGAGACTAGCGAGCGTATGACTGCAGACCACCGCGAACTACTGACACAAATCTCAGCTCCTCCTCCTCTCTCACTCACATACTCAATTATACAAAAGTACCGAATTACCTGCTTTTGCACTCGCGTAAGGTTATTGCAGAAAACTCTCCATCATACAAGGATCGTTAGGTGTCATTACGAAAGATGCTGTTTATGCCTAAGGGATAGGTACTTGTGTTACGTTCTGGGTCTTATTAGGCATGAAATGAACAGTAAACAGCCCTATTGGCTACGCTGTGCGGTAACATTATAAAACTCTTAACTCATAACCAGGAATAAATACTAGTTATAGGCCATACAGTGTTTAATGGCATAGGTATAATAAAATAAAGGCAGGAACTCGCAACATAACCACATACAGGTGTGCTTCTCACTCTTAGTCAGGCAAGCCTGCTTGGACAGAGTCTCTAAGCCACACCCTGATCACAATGCTCACAAAAACGGTAAACTGTGGCACAATAACAAGCATACAGAGATAATAAACCCCTAGCTGTTAATCTGCCAGGTGGCAGAAGTCTAGCCGGAAGGATATAGGCTTCGGATACCCTGGCTGAGCCACCTGCTCTAGCCTAGGGACGTTCCCAAGTCTGTGCGCCAAATTACTCTAATTGAAAGGGTGATCTCTTGAGAGACTCAGATCGCAAGTATCTGACTCTCTCCTGGCGACCCTAAAACAAAAGCAAGACGTGCTAGCGCAGTGCTGCGTGGACTAGGCAAGGGCCCTCACACACCACAACACTAGACACACAGGGACACAGACAAGAAAATGCCCCCAGACTCCCACGGGTATCCTAGTAAAGTCGTGCGGGGTCCACAGGACTCGCACCAGCAGACTTCACTTAAAGGATCGCAAAAAGCCTCCCCTCAGGTCTAGCCCCTGCTAACCTGGCACAAGAACACACTAGCAAGCATGAAACCACCAAATATGAGACAACAAAAATGCTTCCTAGGTCTCATTAACAATTACATCTCCTGCATAAGGCCCAAAATTCTATCTAGTTATCTGGAGAGGCTCGGTCATTAATACAATAATAGATCATAAGAGCTATCAGGGGAATGGGATAATTGAATAGGATTGGTGAAGTAGTGGAGGGAAGGTATACAAAGTAAGAGAGAAAGTTTCTAAGTGGGGTTGAGTCGGAGAGATATCAAGGGGGTCCGAAGGGTACGACAGTCGAGGTGATGCTCTGAGTCTTGAATCTGTCTGGACCCTGCCCTAGGCATGCGAAACAATACATCCCAGGCTTGGCAACACGCAACACAGTTGCCGCGGGTCAAAATCGTCTACCCCGTGCGTGAACGAAACTAAGGCCTAACGTTGCTACGTCAAATGCATTTATGGCCAACATCAGGCTAGTCCCAAGCTACACTCTCCGCGCGAAGCCCAGCAACGTCCCCCAGCCGGTCTCTCTCTCCCGCTCGTCTCATCCCACTCTCACTAGACTTACATCTTATATATTATAATGAAACAATCCAACTATCGAGAATAAAATATTCTAAGATGCGTTGGTTAAGAATAAGGGCAGCTACCAGCTGTGAAACAACATAAGGAATATCCCAGGACATGAGTTACATTGTCGTAGGATATATACTAAGAAAAGCCGGCCGGCTGCCGCCAGCCGGTTTCGTAAAACGGTCTGGGGCAGCCGATGCGCCCGCAATGCCCGCACGTGGCTACTATGCAGAAGAGTCACACTTGAGCATATCGGTTGAGGGGTTAATGGTTAGTGGGGAGGCGGCCATGTTGTTGGTTCTCCTCCTGCTTTCTTTCATTCTTTGTGGTTGGTCCTATCTATTCTTTTCTCAGGGATTGGTTCTATTTAATCTTTTCTTCTTTCTGTTGTTGTTGGTTTCATCCTCCTTTGTGGTTTTCCGTTGGCCTTTCCGGTGTTTTTCTTCTGTCCCTTACCTCACCGACTTGGTAACTTGTTTATTTTTAACTCTGGTGACTTGAATTAATATATATATAAATATATATAATATATATACCTATAGATATTATATTATATCTATATATATGACTAGATAGATATATAAATATATCATATTATAATATATATAGAGATATATATATACATAATATCTCATATATATATATTATATAATTATTACAGAGCCCATTTCCTCAGACTATCAACGTTCGGTGTTCCTCAGTCTCGGGTTTTCTGTCCTATCTCCTATTCTCTTTCTAATTTTCATTACATGAGATCTATCAACTGTCCATCCAGTCCCATCCATTCATATGCAGACGAGCCAGGATTCTCTTTTTCATATAATATTGTGGATTTTCAGTATCTGCAATTTCTTGAGTGAGAATGGAGTTTCGGATACTACAGTCATTAGTAAAGAAAAAAAAAAAAAAAAACAAAAAAAAAAAATACTTTGATTGGGATCGGTTTTCTGTGGGGCTTCTTTGATGATGTGGTTGATTTACATTCACTTAGGGGGTGGACCCCTCAATTGTCCCAAACCGGAAATTCGTTTTTTTTAGCGAAAATTGTGGACCCCGCGTTGTTAATTAGCCTGCCGAGACGAGCGGCCCCACAGTAATATTGATCCAATAAATTCATGAACGCAATCCCTTCGTGAGAAGGCAAAGTGATCGGAGAAAACGTTTTTAGGCTGAATTAAGGCACTTTTGTAAAAGTCACTTGCAGCTGTCCATTTTAGGGAGAACACCTAAATAGGATACTATTATTACTGCTTGTTGTATATTGCTGGATTAGCTTGCAGTATTTTGCCAGCAGCTACTGACCTAGTCGTACGCAGCACATCATTAGCACTTGCATGGTTCACAAACAGGGTATTTTCTGTGGCACCAGCAGCGAGATCCTCTTTGACCGCCGCCATGTCGTTGATTTTGCCACCTGGGGATACAAAAGCGTTTCCGGTTATTTGGAGCTCTATGCCGAACTATCAAGTCGGCCACATATTAATGAAAGCACCAAAAAACTTTGTTGTGACATTCTAATTCGGTCTCATGTCATCAGCAAGAGAATCTGGGACATATTTGGCATTGTGATTGTTATGACATGAGTTATTTCCTGGTTTGCCTCACACCATTTGGGACTGGATGGAAGTTCTGTATCCTGTGGGGGCTGTTTGGGCAAAGCATTAGTTAGTTGGGACAGGGGCTCCATTAGTATTTTGGAGTGATGAAATCATTGCTGTTCGAGACACTCTCGGCTGGGGGAAAGCTTTCGTGTCCAATATTAGCTGTTATAAAAATAAACGCTAGAGGAATGTTGAATCTCCGAGTTAGTGCATCAATTAGTTGGGTTAGCTTTGCAGAGAGTTTGACCCTACAAGCTACCACATGAACGTAAATATGTATATTTTACTGGGAGTGTATAACTATTAAATCAAATAGGGCCCGGCTTTAGGTCCGGTTTTGTGCCTTTGTAATTAATACTTGGGTCATATCAAATTCATCACACACAACACACACTCTCTCTCTCCCTCTCTGGAAGTGACGTAGAAAATTATTTGGATGTTCTTATTCCAGTGACCAGCAGTTTTACAAGCAATGCATTGATAAGTAGCGGAAGGGGGGGTGAACAATTGCTCAAAAATTGATAGGCTAATTCAAATATAAATAAAGAAATATAGAAATAGTCTTAACACCGTACCATGTTTTGGTAAATACCTCTCCTAGAATATGCGGTTCAGTTCTGCGGTCCAGCAGACTCAGGATAAATATAGAGCGACTGGAAACAGAGCATAAAAAAACTAAGGCTTTTAAGCTATTATTCCATCGATTTAGCAGGGACTGAGATATGAAGAAACTACTTGAGAGCTGCTTGAGTGTATGAAATACTTAAAGGGTTTGATACTGTGGAGTATAGCAAAAAGATATATTCTCAACATGAATACAAAACACGCAATTATGGAATCTGGAAGTGACACCAAGTCTAGAAAAGTTAAACAATAGTATTTGGGAAAACTTTTTCAAATATAAAGATATGGTCTATCTCGAACAAGGCTTCCCCCAGAAATCGGTAGGTTATTTCGTCAATAAAGCAGTTCAATGAAGAAAGTAGAGAGTGCTAGTGCACAAATGGTCTTTGACATACTAGGTTGTTTGCACTTCTCTAGATCTCTCTCTCGCGATGCTCTCTAGCTCTAATATCTCTAGCGCTCTCTCGCTCTCGATCTCTATTGTCGTCATACTCGCGATCTATACCGCCTTCTCTTTACCACATTTACCAGGTATTTTCCAAGCCTCACTCAATTTCTTTAGCTTTTCTCACAATATATATCAGGCCTTTCAATCCACACATTTCTTTCTTACCAGTTCAGACTTTTCAGTATATTCTTGGGGGGGGGGGGGGGGTATAGTGGTGATTGCTATCATTGATAATTGTGAGTTTGGATCATATTTTCAATTTTCGAGGTTACATTTACAGTATAACAAGCCTGCTAGACAACCTTATTAAAAAAATACAAACTAAATTGTTATATATACAGTGCGACTATATATACCGGTATATATATATATAGGTATATAGATACAGTTTATATATCGATATATCATATATATATATATATATAGATATATGTTGGTGTAGCCAGGTAATAAATTTTCTTTAAGCCAGGGCGAGGTTGAAGGAAATACATGGTATCAGCATTACATTTTATTATTAGGACTTTCAATAGAACGAACAGCCCACCAATTTCTCAGGTGCTTCTGGGAGAGTGTTGCAAAAGGTTAGCAAAAATTCATGATGATCCGACACGCATTTCGATAGACCAAACTATCATCTTCAGGGAATGGAAGGCAAGTGAATAGGTAGGAGGAAGAAATATAAGCAAAGGTGGGTGAGGGTGGAAAGAAGGGATCTTTTTATTGGTTAAGTAGGGAGAGGACCTGATAATAGTGGGAGAGATAGGGTGTCGGGGCTTGACCTAACGTGCGTGAGTTGAATAATTGAGCTGGGGTTGAGTTGATTCGCTGGAGAGGTTACTTTAATGAGATTCAGGATGGCTTGGCCAAGAAGGGGGCAAGGGAATGGGGAGCAAGTTAAATTTGGGTGGTATAAGATCGAAAGTGCGTGCATGTTTTGGGGTTGTATTTTGGGGTGGTAGTAATATCGAAAATGGTTTAGATAAAAGGGGGAGGTAAGTTTGGGTGGCATTTGACGTCAAAAAGGCGGTACTGATGGGGAAGTTCTGTGCAGGGGCAGAACCATATATATATAACATAACAGCGTAATTATACATATTAGGTAGATCATAGTAAGGTTTATTGGGTGTTGGCTGCGCATATGATTGGCTAGTTGGCGACCAATGAGGCAAGGCGCTTTTCATGGCCTCCTGGTGGTCTGGGAGGGTTCGTAGCTGCTAGATGTTGTCGTAGGGGGTCTGCTGGGCGAGGAGGGGGGGGGCCCTTGTGAGGGGAGGCGGGCCAGTTGTATCCCGGGTTTAGGTCCAGTTTGAAGAGTGAGGGTTGAGGGGCGGCGCGCGTTGGTTAAATGAAGGCGTGGGGGGGACGAGTAAGGGGGGACAGGCGGAGGAGGGGACGGAGAGAGGGGGCAAGGGCCAGAGTCGGGGTGGTAAAGGGGGTAATGTTAGGGGGTGTGTTGAGGAGTAACGTTTAGCTGATGGGAGTATTTGGCGGGCGAGAGTTTGATTATTTATGGAAGGGAATTAAGAGTTTGAAAATATAGGGCTTCAAGTATAGCAAGTCTTCTGGGTTCTGTCTCTCGATCAATCAAGGAGGTGTTTTTATCTAGGTCAGAGCGAGTAAGGGATTGGTGGTGGAGGGCTTTATAGTGGTCTCTTGATAGCTACAGATTGGAGAGGGAGGGTGAGGACGGCAGTGATAAACGATTTTGTTTCATACCAAAGTAGGTTTGAGGTCCACAGTCCACATCGTCAATTGTGTTGGTATATCATATGGTCGTCTATTTTCGGAGTGTCTGGGAGAGATAGGTCTGTTGGCGGAGGATGAGTGTTGGAGGTCTTTTGTAGGATTTGGTAGTAGATGATAAGTTCTATATTTGTAGTCGGCATTGGTGGGTGAGTACATTTTTTTTTAAAGATTTC